>CAJHNH020002045.1:77500-117500 GCA_905116865.2 Candidula unifasciata
ATAAAATCATTAATTATTATTAATAAATCATTAATATTAAAAAAAAATATTAATTAATAATTAAAATATAAATTAAATAATAAATAATAAAAATATAAAAATATTATATATAATAATTATAATATCATAAAAAAATAAATTAATAAATTATAAAATATAATAAAATATTAATAATAATAATATTAAAATAAAAAAATAATCAAATAAATATAATATTATAAATTAATATTAAATAAAATAAAATTTAATATAAAAATATTAAAAATAATAAATAAAAAAATATAATAATAAAATTATATAATTATATATATATAAAATAAATATATATAAATAATATAAATATAATAAATATTTAAAATAATAAATATTAAATAATAATATATAAAATTAAATATAAAAAAATAATATTATATAATATATCATTAATAAAAATAAAAAATAAATATAATATATATATAATATATATCATTTCATCATATATAAATAATTTAATTATTTATATAATATATCATATATCATAATCATAACATCATCATCAATTATCAAAATCAATATCAAAATTATCATTAACCATAAATCATATCATAAA
The DNA here is from genome assembly GCA_905116865.2 of Candidula unifasciata. Classification (NCBI taxonomy): domain Eukaryota; kingdom Metazoa; phylum Mollusca; class Gastropoda; order Stylommatophora; family Geomitridae; genus Candidula; species Candidula unifasciata. Next base: position 78,090 of record CAJHNH020002045.1, read on the forward strand.
ATATATCATAATCAATCATCATCATCATATCATAAATATAATTATAATTTTTCATATATAAATATATAATAATCATCATCATCATATAAATCATATATTTATCAATCATCATTATATCATAATCATCAATTATATTAATCATATATAATCATATCATCATAATCAATATCATCATCATATAATTATTCATTATATCAATCATCATCAATCATCATCATCATCATCAATATTTATAAATATATATCATAATCATCATAATCAATATAAATCATCATCATCTATCATCACTATATAATCATATAATCATATATTATATCATTATCATTATCATTAGTCATCATCATCAATAAACATCATCATCAATCATCATCATCATCAACCGTCATCCTTATCATTAATCACTATCAGTATCATCAATCAGTATCATCAATCATCATCAAAATCATAATCATCATCAATCATTACTATAATAATCATCAATCAACATCATCAATCATCATCATTATCAATAACAATCCTCAGTCATCACTATCATAATCATCAATTAACATCATAATCAATCATTATCATCAGTCAACATCATCATCAATTATCATCATCAATCATCATCATCAATAAACATCATCATCTATCATCACTACTATAATCATAAATCAACATTATAATCAATCAGTTATCATTAGTCATCATCATCAATCATCATCATCAATAAACATCATCATCAATCATCATCATCATCAACCGTCATCCTTATCATTCATCACTATCAGTATTATCAATCAGTATCATCAATCATCATCAAAATCATAATCATCATCAATCATTACTATAATAATCATCAATCAACATCATCAATCATCATCATTATCAATAACAATCCTCAGTCATCACTATCATAATCATCAATTAACATCATAATCAATCATTATCATCAGTCAACATCCTCATCAACCATCTTTAGTCAACATCATCATCAATTGTTGTCATCATTATCAATCATCATCCTCATCATCAACCATCATCATCAACCGTCATGTGCATCAATAATCATCATCCTCATCATCATCAATCATCATCATCAGCATCCCTCATCATTAATTATCACTATCATAATCATCAATCAGCAAGAAACCATTTTGTAATGGGTAAAATGTGTGACCATTGTGTGGTAAAGATTAGTAGTAGCACAAATAATAAGAGAGTCGGCATGTGTTCGGAAATCAAATCATGATGGAGAAAAAATAGAATGTGTTTATGATGATGTAATGTTGAAGAAGATAGTGATGATGATAAGATAAGGAAGAAAAAAGTTGCTGTTGTGTATGATCTTGTTCTTCTTTCATTCGCTTGAAATTAATTATCTGTATCTGCAATGTTATTTTTACCAACTTCCCGGCTTTATTAGGACGAAATGTTTCGTTATTTGAAGCCCTACTCTGGCTCTTGCCAGGGGCCGCAATATAGCATGGCCATAAATATGACCTCTCCACCGCGATCCTCATCCACATGGTGGCACTTTGTGTCATCGGGTGTTTATCGCTTGTGTGATGTCCTGGTGGGGTAGAAAGTCAGTCAGTCCGTCAGTGCAATGTTGTTTCTAGTATGAACTTCACTGTCTCTTGTAATTCACTCAATGACCCGTAAAGTTTGGCTTGCACCGATGTTTCTCTTGGTCAGACGTCTTGTCAGGAAATGTTGTATTTGGGACAGTCTTGGAGGATGTGATCTGTTCTGTCAGGTGCCAGTCTTCATGTGCACAGGGCGGATTCGCCAATCTTAAATTGTGTACACATATTGCTGCTAAGTCGATTGTGTCCTGTTTTAAGACGTGGTCAATGACTTGCTCTGGTCTGTCCATATATATATAGTAATCATCTTGTGCCAGTTCTGGTCGCATTCTGATTGATTCAATTATTCTCTCCCTCTGTTGAAAAAAGACTGGTACGTCAGTCTGTTTTTCAGCTGCACATTCCTTAGCTAGTTTATCAGCTCTTTCATTTCCGAGAACTCCACAGTGGGACGGTATCCATTGCTAAGGTTGTTTATGATGATGCTGATGCTGATGATGCTGATGACGATGGTGATGATGATGATGATGATGATGATGATGATGATGCTGATGATGATGATGATGATGATGATGATGATGATGATGATGATGATGATGATGATGATGATGATGATGATATGATGATGATGTGATAATGATGACGATTATGGTGGTGGTTATGGTAGGGTAAAAGAAGCCCTTCTTTTCCAGAAGCATATTTAAAAAAAAAATTTAACACAGTTACATTGTGAACTTACAACAATTACAGGGTTAGTGTTAAAAAATGGATTGTTTGAGCTAAAGAAACACAAACTCTACAACTGTTTACTCACTCTTGTTCACAAAAAGAACACAACATTGTCACTACATTATCCACGTAAACACAACCCAGGGCAGACAGACGCTAATTTCTCTCATCAGGGACAAACATATTTTCCTAATGAAAGGAAAAATCCAACAAGAAAACTCGTTTCCCTTTTTAAACAGGAAAGCTCATTTAGTAACGCTTTTACGGACTCCGTAATTCCGTTTTTCAATTTCAGAATTGCAGACGACAATCGATTTCATACCGTCTGGCTTTTAACAATGTTTATTGATTTTTATTTTCAAAGAAACGGGACGTAATAAACAGATATAAACGGACCCTAATCCTAAGTTAGAACTTGTATGGATATGATTTATAAAACTTGATTCTGGTTCATTATTTCTGTCGGAGAAATTAGCTTTGATACACAACCTAAAATTTCAAGCTAGGCGGATTTAATTTTTTTAAATAATACGAATCAGGAAAATAGGTTAAAACAGTTTTGTTTTCTCCCAAAAATGTTAATCGCTCGTTAAAGAAAAAGTTTTGTTTGTACTAGAACGATTCTTCAGTAACATGTACGAATCCAGATACAAAATGTATGTAAAGGGTATAGGACTCCCCCCCCCCCCCCCACGTTTTGGTGTTAGTTGGGGTATATGGTGTCAGTATGTGGGTAAAACAGGGATCTTCGTGGCGAAGGGGTCAAGACGTTTGTCTCGCGCTCTGGAGGTCGTGGGTTCGTTTCACAGCGGCGACCTTCAGTTAACGAGTGCAATTTTTACGGACATCCCTGGGGATCGTCGCCGGAGCTACGGATATCGTGCTCTTCGTCTTCTTCTTCTTCGCGTTCACCAGCTGTACACTCTGGCGGAAAGTTCTGGTTGCTCGTCCACTACTGAACTGCAGTCCTGCTCCAGAACCTAAGTGTTGCGTGTGCATCAGTTTTACAATCTCATTCTCTTGAATACAGACTGTTGGTTCCTTGCCTCTCCGACAGATGCACTCCGACTTCAAAGGAAGCTCCCCAATTAGTCGACTCTTACGACATGCTTTTGGGTAGGCAGTGGGTCTATTCTTGTTTTCCCCACAATGGGATCCCGGAACCCACACGGGGGATATATCGTGCTCTGTATGGCGCTCTAGGCAGGCAGCCAGATATTCTGCGGAGAGAGACTGAGTCATGTCGGATAAAACCTGGTGAAATATAATCGATCATCTCACCTTTTCGTTTATCTCATTTCGCAAAAAAAAAAAAAAAAAAAAAGGACGCCGGAATCTATGGACTCAGACCCCTTGACCCCCACCACCCACTTCCCACCCGCGCCCAACTTCAAATTTACAGTGGCCCTGTCCTAATTTTTTAAGTACCTTAGCGACCATCTTTAACCATGTTCCAACATTCTCTTAAAAAATATTTCTGTTTTTTTTTTCTTTAACGAAAAATGAGAATGGTCAAATGTTATGTATATATATATATATATATACTCAGTCCTGCTATGTGATGCAGAAACCTGGACAATAAACAGGCAACTAGAAAATCGAACTGAGTCTCTGGAAATGTGGGTAAATAGAAGAATAGGTCGTATTTCAGGGAAACAAAAACAGTCCAACACAGAGGTTATATAAAGGCTAGAAATGAAAAGACAATTACTAAAAGAAATGTTTTTAAAAGAGAGACAATTGAAATACTTTGGCCACATTACAAGACATGACACGCTGTTAAAAACTAAACGGAAGGAAGTGTTTGAAGGCAAGAGAGGGAGAGGTGAGCAACGATACAAGTGGGAGGACAAAAGCAAGGAATGAGCGGACAGCAGTCTGGTTTGAGTTGAGTCGAGTCAAGAATTGACATCACAGCACTCAATGTATTCCCATGGGTGCTCCGTCCTCATCTTCAGCAACCAGCACAGAGTTCCAATACTGATGGTACCAGTCACAAACTGGTCATATGTCCGTCTTGCCTTTCCTCTGAGTGTAGCGAGCCGGCCAGACCCTCTGGTTACACCCAGGTGCCTCATTCTCTCCAAGCCATAATAGTCTTGTTTCTCTACTGGTTCCGTTGCTTGTTCCCAACAGCATCTGCCGTGTCATGTATCATTTTACCTCCCAGTGGTGCAGATCCAGCCAATCTGTCAGCCTGTTCATTACCCACTACGCCGGCATTGCCTGGAGAAAAGATCCAAAGTATGCTCACTACCTGTAACCTTCCCATTGAAGCTTGCCACTCTTTCTCAGCAGTCTGAGGGAGTGTACAACCAGAACAAGAAGCAGAGCGTGTTGGAGATCCATTGCAGCCACCCTTTACTGTGGAGACGGCACCACATCGATTGATTTGTTTTTTTTTTTTAAATGTTGTATTTAATGTTATGTCGAGACTATCTTCTTCCTTTCTTCGTCCATTTACTTCATCAAAGTGTTGGAACAGGTGTGGGGATTTTACTGTGGGCTCTTTCCAATGCATTTTAGAAGTTGATCTTTCGTTTCTTCTTCTTCTGCAAGGTCTTCCCCTCCTTCTGTGTCCATTGTATTTTCTCCATGGTATACAGAAGAATAGGTTGTATTTCATGGAAACTAATCATCCTCAATCATCATCATAAATCTTCATCATCATCATCATCAATCGTCATAATCATCAATCATCAATCATCACTATCATAATCATCAATCAACATCATCATTAATCATTATCATCATCATGAATCATCACTATTATAATCATCAATCAACATCATCATTCATCATCACCATTAATCATCACAACTCAATCATAAATCAACATAATCATCAATCATCATCATTAATGATCATCATCAATCATCATCGTTAATCATCATCATCAGTCATCATCATCAGTCATCATCATATCATCATCATTAATCATCATCATCATCAATCATCATCGTTAATCATCATCATCAGTCATCATCATCAGTCATTATCATCAGTCATCATCATCAATCATCATCATCAATCGTCATCATCATCAATCATCATCATCATTATCAATCATCATTAGCAATCGTCACAATAATCGTTAATCATCATCATCAGTCATCATCATCAGTCATCATCATATCATCATCATTAATCATCATCATCATCAATCATCATCGTTAATCATCATCATCAGTCATCATCATCAGTCATTATCATCAGTCATCATCATCAATCATCATCATCAATCGTCATCATCATCAATCATCATCATCATTATCAATCATCATTAGCAATCGTCACAATAATCAATCATCAATCATCATCATCATCATCATCAATCATCACTATCATAATCAGCAATCAACATCATCATTCATTATTATCATCATTATCAATCATCACTATCATAATCATCAATCAACATCATCATTCATCGTCATCATCAATCATCACAACTCAATCATAAATCAACATCATCATCAATCATCATTATTAATGATCGTCATCAATCATCATCGTAAATCATCATCATCAGTCATCATCATCAATCATCATCATCAATCTGATGGCAGTTGGTACCAGGGCTGTCCCGTCAGAAAGCCAAATCATCTCATCTGTTGTTTAATAAACTGCATGATCGGGTTTCAGACGTAGGCTTCTACTAATTTATAAATTGTTGGTGTGGCTGAGGCTTGTTACATCGGCATGTAATTTCTAAACATTGCTGTGTCTGAGGCTTGGTACATCGCCATCTAATTTTTCATTTCTAAACTTTTGTTGGCTGAGACTTGTTACAGCGGCGTCTAATTTCCACTTTCTAAACTCTGGTGTGGTTCAGGCTTGTTACATCGGCATCCAGTTTCTAAACTTTGGTGTGGTTGAGGCTTGTTACATCGGCATCCAATTTCTAAACTTTGTTGCGGTTGATGCTTGTTACATCGGCATCCAATTTCTAAACTTTGGTGTGGTTGAGGTTTTTTATATTGGCATCTTATTTCTAAACTTTCAGCTCAGCACACATCTGAGGCCGTAAACACATTAAACAACGGCAGCAAACGACGTGAGCTCATGCGGCAAATAGCCTCCTCGATGATCTAATGACATCGCCGAACTCACTGACTACCAGCTAACAAGATAACCCATCGCTGGCAACGAGGCAAATCAGCTGCTCGCCACTTCTCAGATCATGACCTCGGACCAACATGGGACCTACCACAGAGAACCGGTTCAGCCATAACAAGATGGCCGACTGACCGACTGAAAAGTATCGACCGGTCGTGTCACTAACGCTCGGCCGGAAATACGGTGAAGTTCTGTCCCCTGAGACTCATACAGTGAGCAGTAAATTGAAGAGCGGGCTCCAGAGGGAGGGAAACTGAGAGAAAAGACGAACATTTCCACAAGTGGATTTGAAGTTGGGCACAGGCTGGATAAAAGCAATCAATTTCTACCGTTAGACAAAGATACACCGCACTTCTCTTCGAAAATTGCCAACAATGGGGATAGTCTATAATTATTGCCCTAATGAGTTGGTTAACTCTTTATAAAGTAAGTGAAGTAAAAGGACTCTTTTTACGCCTTTAGGCGTATAGGGCATATAGGGCTAGACCTATATTTTTATAGACCAATAGCTACAAGATGGGTGGTGTGGTCAGCATCATGCCGGCCACCTTTACTTCCCAGGACTGCACCCGGTACCCACTCAAGGCTGGGTCGACCTAGGAGCGAAAGTCTTTTTTTTTTAAAGTCCGGCTCCGCAAGGGGCGAACCCACGACTTTCCGATCCGCGGGGGTGGGAGAGAGAGAGGAAGAATTTTGGGGCTATTTATATCCGAGAGAATAGTTAATTGGAAATCCTATGGAATATTTATTTAGACTCCGTTTATTCGAGGTGGAAGTTACATTTTAACTCTTTTTCTTGGAAGTAGCGTAGAATCTTAGTCTTAGACTTAGTTTTAGACATAGACTTAGTCGAGGATTTAACTTCACTGCAGTCGGGTCACCCTATACCTGTTCATTTCCTGTTCCAGTGAAAATCAAATGAAATGTCCCATTTGAAAAAAACCGGTGAATAAACAACTAGTTCCGGAACAATCCAGAGAAATGCGCGCGCAGTAAATGCATTTGACAGTAGCTAGATGCACCAAAGCCAACAGTCACTATCAGAAACGCAGTTTGTCGTTGATGGAAGCAGTCGGGTACGGTAAGTTGGCTATACACACTTAGAAACATAACGTATTTCACCAGCCCACGTAAACCGGCTCCTGACCTTATTGAATACTTCGACTCAACCACAAAGGCATTCCACATGAAAAAAAAAAAAAAAACTTGGCTTCACCAAGCACTAAACTTAATCAATCAGGCAGCGAAACCGTAGACTTTCGTCCATATGTGGAAACTGCATTAGCAAAGCGCTGTCGAAAGCAAAAATAACTTCGAAGCTTAACATTCTGCCTTGCCTAGTTCTGCATTTTAGACCGAAAGAGTTGGGCTACTTTTTTTCGATTTCCAACTGCCAGGAAATTTTTACGCGCGCAACAATGCACACGGGTCTAATAGCTCACTACCCAGAGACAAAAGGGGATTATTAGAAGTCCAAGTCCACGTGAAAAAATCCCAGCCCTTAGCACTATCACTCGAAGCGGACACCATGCCTGGAGACCACGCAGACCGCTTAGTTAAAAAGAAAGTTGTTGCAGATAGGTTACAAGATGAGGGTCTGAGAGGAAGCGCAATAGCCACATACAATGACAAGTATACAATGACAAGTATGGTCCTGAAAACACAGGCACTAATTGCCGAAACATTTCTAATGCAAGCGGGTCTTGTCGGATACACTCGCCATCGCCATGGGCTGTGAGTCCAGACCTCAAAGGTAAAGATGAAGGTGAGAGGATAGACTTCCTTGCGCTGGGTTTTATCCCATTTGGCTCACTCTCTCTCCGCTAACAGTTAGCTGCCTGTCGAGAGCGTCGCACAGAGCTCAAGTGACGATCCACATGAATCTCTGTAAAATTGCACTCGTGAACTGAACGGCGCCTCCGTGAAACGAACCCACGCCCATCAGAGCGCGAGGCAAGCAGCTTGACCACTTTGCCTCAATATAACAGTATAACACTATCGTCTGGAAAGAAGAGAAAATGACAACAGCAACGAACATTATAATCAAAAGAAATATTGATAAAGTAATCGTTTTTCATTCCTTCTTGAAAATATACTAAAATTTGAAATAATAAAGTTTGTAGAGGGACATGATCGCCCATACCGGTCAGCCATACACTCAGCTCGAGAGGCAAAGTATCCCTCTCAACTCAGAACAGATTATTCAGCCATTATAACTTTTCTTCCAAAGTCACTCTGGCAACTGACAAGCAAGGACACGCATTAAAGTATGTGAGCACACTTAAGGACTCCGCAGTTTGAGGAGGAAAGCAACCGGTTTGCTCAGCCCTAAAAAGAATGCATTCCTCGCTCACAAAATCGTTAAGTGCAAGAGTGTTTATTTGTGAAGGTAAAGTCAAGTAACGGGCTCCATTTCCTGAGCACTGTGACAGTTGTGGTGCTCAGTTATGATAGTGATGCCAACTGAGTGACGAAAGTGAATAGTAAACATGGCGCCAAATTAACGATTTGCAATCTTTCAGAAGTGACATTGGCTTTCAGTCATTGAACTTGCAAGGGTGAAGGATGTTTGACGCTCTAGTAGAGGGGTAACGATGTCTTGAAAAAAGGGAGATTCCACCAATATTTTGAGCTGAAAGGGGAATTTCGAGTAAGTCAGTTTAATCCAGCCGTCGCTCCTTATTTTTTTTCCGCTTTATTTCTGATAAATCTCATCTCACATGTTGTGCTTTTATGTCTTATATGTTTTAACTGTTCTTTTTATGTTTGTCTAGGTTTGTCCATATCTGACACCGAGAGCATACAGTTGGTACGAACAGAGTATTTATCAGCGTCTCTTCATGCAACATGTCAGCATTATAGTTTATCGGTAAATAGTATAAAACTCGAACGCAGACGGCCGTTCAGACAAACAGTGTCAAATATAACAAAAGCGTTTAAAAAAGGGGAAGAAGAAACGCTGCTCCTGCGCCAGCGAAAAGCCACACGTTGCGCTCCTCTAATTAAAGTTACATAATCGACACAATCAGAGGGGTTAGGAACTCGCTCGCAAAACTGAAACTGACGTCTGATCTTATCCCTTTCGATCCCCAGTACCCTCCAATTCCCTTCAGGTCAGCATCAGTACAGATTCTAAAGCTGCGGTTCCTAACCTGTGGTTCGCGACCTTTTTTGTACCGGAAGGGGGGGGGGGGGTGGGGGTGGGGGTCTAACGACCCTCTCACAGGGATCGCCCAAGATTATCGCAGAACACGTATTCATTGAAGTTATGAAGGAAAGTAATTGTTTGTGGGTCGCTACGACATGAGGGAACTGTATTAAAAAGTCTCTGCATTAGGAAGGTTGAGAGTCACTGTAGATGATGATGTTGTTGGTGATCATAAAGATGATGATGAGAATAACTACCCCCCCCCCCCCCAAACCTTACCCTTGGACTTCAGGTTAGTGGGCCAGGAACATGGTTACTCGTGCTTTTCCACCCCCTTCCACTCCAATGCTCCAAATGTGTTTATGCCGCAGAATATGTCCCGTCGTAATTGTAGATTGCCTCTTCTTCTTCTTCTTCTTCTTCTTCTTCTTCTTCTTCTTCTTCTTTTTCTTCTTTTTTTTTCTTCTTCTTCTTCTTCTTCTTCTTCTTCTTCTTCTTCTTCTTCTTCTTCTTCTTCTTCTTCTTCTTCGTCTTCTTCTTCTTCTTCTTCTTCTTTCTCTTCTTCGTCGTCTTCTTCTTCTTCTTCTTCTTCTTCTTCTTCTTCTTCTTCTTCTTCTTCTTCTTCTTCTTCTTCTTCTTCTTCTTCTTCTTCTTCTTCTTCTTCTTCTTCTTCTTCTTCTTCTTCTTCTTCTTCTTCTTCTTCTTCTTCTTCTACTTCTTCTTCTTCTTCTTCTTCTTCTATATATAAGTGAATGTTTGTATGAGGGTGTCTGTTTGTGTGATTATTTATGTCTTTATGCATGCATATGTGTGTATGTATGTTATATGTGTGTGTGTGTATGCATGTATGTGTGTTTGTATGCATATTGGTGGATGTATGTATGCATATGTATCTGTGTAAGTATGTGTGTGAATTTATGTGTGTTTGCAAGTATGTATGTATGTTTGTAAGTATGTGAGTGTATGTTTGGATGTGTGTATGTATGGATGTGTGTGTGTGTGTGTGTGTGTGTGCGCGCGCGCATGTATGTCTATGTAAATAGATGTTTGTGTTTTATGTTTGTATATGTATGTTGATGTATGTTTGTATTATTATGCATGCAGATTTAGCCTATGTATGTATGTATACATGTGGATGTGTGTATGTGTGCGTATATGTATAAGGGGCAATTATGTATTATGTATGTCTGTATGTATGAGAATGTATGAATGTAAATGTAGCTGTGTAAGTATGTGATTGTATGTGTGTGTGTATATTTATGTATAATGTGGGTGTACGCAGGTATATGTAGCTGTGTAGGTATGTGTGTGTTTGTGTATTTATTACAGCATGCAAGTATGCATGCGTGTGTGATTGTGTGTGTATGCATGTGGATATATGAAAGTATATTTAGGTATGTATGTATGTGTGTAAAGATGTGAGTTTATGTATACATGTATATATGTATGTATGTGTGAATATATGTATACATGTATGTGGGTGTATGTATTCATATAAGTGGAAATGTGTGGTTTTGGGCATATGTTGGTGTCTGTACATGTGATTGTAAATGTGTGTATGCATGGGTGTATGTATAGATGTGTATGTATGGAATGTGTGTGTGCATGTATATCTATAAATGTAAGTGTTTGTGTTTTCTGTTTGTGCATTTATGTCTATGTATGTGAATGCTTGTATATGTATGTAGATGCATCTGTGTATGTATCATGTATGTCTGTATATGAGTTCGCATGTATGAGAACATAGGAGTATGTATACGTGTGTGTGTGAGTGTGTACGATTGTGTACACATGATGTGTGTATGCATTATACTATAATTTATATTTCTTTATTAAATCCATAACATGCATTATTGATAACAGGTATTGGTACTCTGAAAAATGAGTACTTAGAAGGGCCGAATGTCAGACGGGCTTGCGTGCCCAATTTGTAACCCTTTGAAAATAAAGTGTGTTCGTTCGTTCTTCTTCTTCTTCTTCTTCTTCTTCATCTTCTTCTTTACTTCCTCTGTTTTCCACCTCGGGTGTCGAGGGAGATATAAGGTTCTACTCCTCGCTCTTCTTGCCGCCTCGACCATAGAAACATCCTGTTGTTGTAGAGTTTCTCTGATGCTATCTTTCCTTCTTGTTCATGGTCTACCTTGAGCTCTTCGTCCATCTCCTCTTTTGATGTATGCTTTGTATGGTATGGCGTCATTAGACCTTCTCTCTAAGTGGGCGAACCATTTGATCTGCTGTCGTTGTATGTAACTTAGAAGTGGTTCTGTGCCGACGTTTTCTTTTTTAATGATCTCATTCCTCGTTGTATCTCTTCTGGTCACTCCTGTAGCTTTTTTCAGGCATCTCATTTCCATGGTTGCTAATGTTCCTTTCTGCTTTATTGTGAGTGGCCAATTAAGCAGTGTGCACGATATAAATGTTGAACAGTTCTGGCATCGCCTCCCGTGGGATTATTACCCAGCAGCGGCCCAAGGAGTCGCTTGGTGCCAGTCCTTCGGGCTCACACTCCAGACGGGTCATTCTTCTTCTTCTGCCTTTCTATCCCTCAATAGAGCATAGGCCCTCAACCAACTCACGCAAAGTCGTTCTATCCTTCGCTATTGCAGGGAGCTCACGCCATGTCCTCCACATCTTTCTAACTTCATTCTCCAGCTCTCTTCTCTATGAGTTTTTTGGCCTTCCTTTATTCATATGCTGATATGGGTTCCAATGCAAAGACATTCTAGTTATGCTGTTCTCCTGTTTTTTTAATGTGTGTCCTATCCAACGCCAGCGTCTTTTTCTCACCTCTTGGTCCACTGGAGCCTGTTTAGTTCTCTTCCAAAGCTCTACATTAGTTATTCTATCATACCATTTAATTACCTCCATTCTGCGCAGGCACCAGTTAATGAATGTCTGTAATTTATTAGTAATTGCCTTAGTTGTTCTCCATGTTTCCGCCCCATACAAAAGTACTGATTTGACGTTAGAATTAAATTTTTTTAGTTTTTAGACCATATTACGCTATAAGAATGAAAATGGAGGCGGTCACTACATGTTTCCGCTTACTAGAGAACACGACACACACACACACACATCGTGATTGTAACTGATTCAGAAAGCATGCTGAGGAAGATCAGAACAGGTATGCTTCGTGCAGAGTGGCATACATCGCTGCGGAGGACACAAGTGAGGTGTATTGTATGGATTTTTTCACCGAGGCACACCGGTGTGTTGGGAAATGAACAGGCGGACAGACTGGTTGGCTCTGCACAACTTGGGGGAATACTGATACATGATAGGGCAGATGTGGTTAGTGCCTTGTGGGAGAGCGTGTACACTGTACAGTTCGGGGGAGCAGATGGATCACAGTCTGGTGAGATTGATGCAGCGGGGAGTGACGAGAGGTTCTGGCAGATGCTCGAGGCTCGGAGGAAAGGCAAGACGGACGTTTAATCAGAATGCTACTGGCACCATTATTATCGGAACTCTTCGCTGGCTGCTGAAGATGGGGACGGGACGCTTATGGGAATGCCCCGAGTGCTGTGATGTCGGTTCTTGAATCAAATCAAATCAAATCAACCATATTACGCTAGTTAGTCGACAGATTATCCTTATTTTATATCCAACTACTCATTCAGTCCATACGGGCTCGGATCTCCTTTTAGTGAATCCCACAGCGTGTAGCCACTGACGACACGTGTTCTCTGCTAATTTCTTATTCTTCTTCGGTTTTAAGGCATAGTGTTCTTGTCTGGCCACACCTCTTTTAACATGTTGTTCTTGCAGTCTGGTCATGGTTACAGATTCGCAGTCATCACTTGGTTCTCGCAAACTTCTTACTTCTCGAATAGCATTCAGTTTATCAGCCTGGTCCATGGCACGTCCGCCGTTCACAGGAGATTTACCTTTAAGCCTATCAGCTTGCACGTTTTCTTGCCCTCGCATGAAAATATAATAGATCTTTGTCAGAAACATAAACAGAACCCCCCCCCCCCCCCCGACCCCCAACATCAAAACATATTTTTTTTCGGAGGTGCTTAGGTTTTTTTTTTTAAAACTGACTACAAGTGACGTCACGGGACAGTCCAGTATTACAGAGAGTGGTAGAAGTGGGTTTTCGTATTTGCTATGCTTTAGCGCGTTTCTTCTAAGGGCAACGTTTTCGCGCGTAAACCTTATCCTAACCCTAACTAATCAAAACTATACACTTAATATTTGATTGTCCCGTGAATTTTCCCTGTTTGTGGTAGGCTAATAAGAAAGTACCGTGCTTAATTCCCCTAGATTCCGGGACCCATGCGGTCCCATATCCCTTACTCGAGTCGTTATCAGCAATAAAAGACGATTACAACCATCAAACGCCCATTATGAGAAAAACACCGTAATACTAAAACGGGGCAGTTTTATCTTATTGACAGATTGGCTCATTAAATGCAGCGCTTTGATTGGTCTGGTGTTATTGTCGACACCATTAGGCGCATGCGTCTAAATCTGGTCGGTATACGAATATGTCCCATTTTATGAAACCGTTTGCTCCAGCTATAAATTTAAGGGCGATTCCCAAGTCGGTTTGAAGGCGCCCTTGAGAGTAAGTTGTTATACTTTTAGAATTGGAAGTTAAATTCATGCTCAAAGCACCAGAGGAAAAATATGTAACGAAAAAGTCGATTAAAAATGTTGATGAAATTATGGGAAATTGCAACCGAACTTATCAGTGCCAAACTAACAGACAAAATAAAGATAATTAACAAAGGGGAGAAATATAATATGAGAAGTAAACACTTTAAAACAGAGACAATGGTGATAGGAAGACAGAAAGACGATTTAGAAATAAAACTGGAAAACAACGCCTTAAGACAAACTGAGGAATTTAAGTATTTGGGAGCAATTTTCACATCCGATGGAAAACTGGACAGAGAAATTAGCTCGAGATGTGCCAAAGCTAATCAAGTAATGGGGCTACTGTCTTCCCTGTTGACACACAAGCAGATACTCCGGAGTACTAGAGTAAATCTTATCAGAACGACTTTTAGGGGGGGGGGGGGGCAACATTATGCTATCAGTGCCAAAACGTGGATACTTACATTCCATAATGAACGTAAAATTGTGACAGCTGAGATGAAATGCATTAGAAGAGCTGAAGCAGTTTCAAGGAAAGACAGAATACGAAATCAGACGAATGCTTTGAATAAAGCCAGTCTTACAGGTCATCAAAGAACAACAAATGAAGTGGTTTGGACACATAACAAGAATGCCCTGGTACTATCTACCACAGCGAGCCACACTAAAACGTTACAATGGGTATAGAGCGAGCGGAAGACCTCGGAAAATATGGGGTGATGAAAAACAGCCTTATAGAAATTAAACATCTTATCTTAATAGTGCTCTTGACAGAGTTTATAGAAATGAACATCAATTTTAATAGTGATCTTGACAGCTTTTATAGAAATGAACATCAATCTTAATAGTGCTCTTGACAGAGTTTATAGAAATGAACATCAATCTTAATAGTGCTCTTGACAGAGTTTATAGAAATGAACATCAATTTTAATAGTGATCTCGACAGAGCTCATCAACTAACGTTACCCCCCCCCCCTCCCCCTCCTTCCTACCCTTTCCGACACTTAACTGATGTACAGGGCGAAGAGAATAATAAGAAGAAGAACTGGACATTATCAAAGGCTAACCTATGTAAAATTAACACCTGTGAAATGGGATGCCTGAGATAAACCGCCAACTTAACCATCAGAGACAAAGTTAGAAATCATATTATCAGACAGACAAATATGAATAAATGAAGTGGTCCCAACAGACTGGAAAAATGGTGTAATCATCCTACTACCAAAGAAAGGTGATCTCTCACACTGTAGCAACTGAAGAACAAATAACATTGTTGTCCGTACCCGGATAGGCACTCTGTAGTATGATACACAACAGAATGAAGACGTCAATAGACAGATTTTTGTCGAAAGATCAGGCAGGATTCAGAAAAAGAAGAAACTGCTGTAATCATACTTTCACTCTCAGAAATACTTTGGAACAAGCTGTAGAATGGAATGCCACATTATGTATACACGTTATAGACTTTGAAAAGGCTTTTGACAGTCTAGAAAGAACAATGATGTGGAGGATCCTTGCTGTGTATGGGTTACCAAATAAAGTTTTAAACATATTTAAAGGACTCTATGAAGGATACCAATGCAAAGTTAAAGTAGGACTCATGGATACTTCAGGGTAACATCAGGAATTGACAAGGGCGCATTCTGTCGGCTCTCTTGTTTCTCATAGCGATATATTATACTACGAAGAAAGCAACAACAGAAACACGGACGGGCCTTCAGTGGAACTTTCTCGAACGCCTGTAACATTTGGACTGTGCAGATTATGTCTGCGTTATCAACCAAAAGTAAAGAACATCTGCTACAAAAGACAGATAAGATTACATCAATAGCAAAACAGACATGGTTAAGAATTAATGTGAATAAAGCAAAACTGCTGGAGATAAACCCCACAATTGAAAGACCTATAGTAATAGATAGAGAATGTAGGTTTGGAATCAGTAATCGACTTTACTTGCCAAGAAAGCAATATCTCCTCGGATGGAAATGCTTGTCTGAAATGCAAAGGCAAATGCTGCTTACAACAGACTTCAGAATGTCTGGAGAACAAACATCAACAGCACTAAAACTAGACTCGGGATAATCAGAACATGCGTTAGGAAAGTTCTCCTCTATAGATCAGAAACTTGGAAAACAGACAGATAGATAGAGAGCATGTTCAGAGGTTTTGAGGGACGCTTTCTTGGTGGGGTTCACATTAGAAGATAAAATCAGCAAATGATAGACCTAGAAGATGTAAATTTAGAAATAAAAAAAAACGAATATGGAGGTGGACTGGACACGTCCTCAGAATGAAGAAAGAGAGATGGCTGAGACAGGCAATGCAATGGACACCATAAGGATAGCGAGGAAGAGGCAGGCCAGAGGCACTTGAAGGCGAACCTTTGAGGTTGAACTCAAGGCTACGCAAAGGACAAAACTGGATATAGAGGATGGCTCAGGATCGAACTGAGTGGTGTCAGTTTGTCTCTGCCTTATGTGCCTCTGGGCGCGATGAGGATGAATTGATTGATTGACTATGGGACAATAAGACCAGATTCAAGACACCGTCAGTTGAAGTTTGAAAGATAAGACCATACTCAAGACACCGTCAGCTGGAATTTGACAGATAAGACCATACTCAAGACACCGTCAGTTGGAGTTTGACAGATAAGACCAGTCTCAAGACACCGTCAATTGGAGTTTGACAGATGAGACCAGATTCAAGACACCGTCAGTTGAAGTTTGAAAGATAAGACCATACTCAAGACACCGTCAGCTAAAATTTGACAGAAAAGACCATACTCAAGACACCGTCAGTTGGAGTTTGACAGATAAGACCAGTCTCAAGACACCGTCAATTGGAGTTTGACAGATGAGACCAGATTCAAGACACCGTCCGCTGATACAGATTAACTCCCCTTTACTGTTCACGTTTGCAATGAACGATGATGACGGTTATGATTTCAGTTCTTCTTCTGCATATGCCCCAAGTGCCTTGCCGACTGGCTTGGGCGATCATGCCTTTCTTCAATCTGCAATCCGCAGCTGAGTGTACCAGTTCGTGTGTTGACATCCTTACATGCCATGATAAAATGCTTTCGAGGATCTTCTCGCGCTGTCTTCCTGTGTCTCTCTTTCCACACATCTTTCCAGTGGTTACAGCATGTTCCCTCTTCCCATTACATGACCAAAAAATGACGACTGTCTCTTTCTGATATTTGTGGTAAGTTGTCTTTGAGCATTCGTCTCTTTCAAAACATCTGAGTTGCTCTTCTTAGCTGTCCAAGAAATTCTAAGGATTCTTCGGTGAAACAACATCTCTGAGGCCTTAAGATATGATATTGTTCGGCCTGTTTATTAATTGTATAGGATTCACAGCCGTATATTAAAACTGGCTCTATATAGCTTGTGATAATTCTTTTCATAACCTCAATTGACATGGATTGATTGCACAAAACGTTCTTTACTTTATACATTGCAGTTTTGGCCTGTCCTATTCTCACAGCTAGGCTGCGGTATCTGTGCCTTTTGGCCCAAAACATCCGATTTCAGCAAACCCTTACATGCTTGATAATTAGGCAGTGGGTCTATTCTCCCCCTCGGGTCCCGGAGCCCCCACGGGTATAAGGAACGACTAAATCCCGGTGTAAGTTGTATCAAAACTGTAATTAATGCCCAGACGATGAGTCATGTAAGCGGTTTAAGATATTGCCAGTCGTACTTTATTAGAATCTTTCGTTTCCGGAATGCGTCTGACAAATCGCATTAAAATTCTGAAGCTTTTTGAAAAACCGCGACGACGGGAGTGGTCATTGCACACGACAGCCAACGGTTCTCAATCTGTCTTTCTCTCTTTTGTCAATTTCTTTTTTGTGCACTTTGTGCCTGTAGGCGTCGATGTTCGGTTTCCGAGCTAGGGCACGCTGTTATGCTGTGGAGCCTCAAGATATCTGTGACTCCTTCAATCGATCTTCGTCTTGGTCTTTCATCTTTAGCGTTGTATGCTTTTGTTCTATTCTCTGGGGAATGTCATGAATTCTGTTTTGGGTTCTTTAATTTTTCACGACCAGATCTCGTCGGTTTCGAGATTTGGTTGGGAAATCTCCAGAACGTCCCATAGTGTAGGGGGATTAGGATTATGCTTAGTGGTAGTCGCTATTCATGTAACACTAGCCCTAACCCTAAACCCCCCCCCCTCCCATAAATAGTACTGTCGAGGAAAACCCCTAGGGAACCCAAGGAATTTCCTACGAAATCTCGAAGCCGACGAGATGTGGTGCTATAACAATGAAGTACCCTGTTTTGTCTACGTTGATCTTCACTATCGCCTGTAAAGACGAATAGGTGCCGAGAAAATATTTAATCAAAAATGAAATTGTGGTTGACGTGGCAGCGCCGCAGATTCCTCACTTATGGACCTCAGGAAGACGAAGGTTTGAAAAGCCCTGACGTAACACACAGAGTGGAGTAATCACATCCCGTGTTGTGCGGCTCTAATTCTTAGTAAGCTGGATGTTGACAGATTGCCATAGAGACGCCAACAGACAGGAAGGGTATTCTATTGGAGGATTGCGACAAGCCCGGATGTCGTGAAAGGATAATTAATATCTGTGTTACTGAAGCAAAGATGTCTCCTGTTGGAAATGAAGTTAATTATTTAAATAATGGTTATAAATTTAGTTAGGAGATCTGAAAGGAGAAGGGATAAACTGCCCAGTCAATCTATCAGCATGTCCTTTACAGAACATTGCTCTCTCCACGACACGCCTGAAAGTCTCTGTCTCTCTAATTCTCCAGCCCTGTGTGCTTTCATAGCCAGTGCATCTTCAGTGTCCTGTATCCACCCAGGCAGTGGTCGACCTCTGCCTCTAGGTTCCGTCTCATATTGTCATCAGAATCAACGATCAGGTCAATGTTCTTGTCTTACCCCATCCAAGCTGTCCAGGTATTTATCTCTTTGCCTTTACGCTTTCTTTCTTTTCATCGATCTTGTCAGATGTTACTAAGTTCTCTAGTTCATTCTTTTCCATGACATGTCACAAAAACATAAATATTAGAGGAAAGAAAAAGCAAAAAAAAAAAAAAAAAATCATCTTCTCTCTTGGTCTGTCTATGTTCAGCCCCCTCCCTCTCCCCTCGAGACTTTGTCCTTCTCACAACGTGATGAAATAATTTTGAGTTACGGCCCATGTTGTTCATAGTTATGTTTTTTTTTTTCTGGACAGTATTTATTGCTGGTTGACATACACGTGTCCAGAATTTCTACTTGCCAGACCGAAATGTTATTTCTCCTGCAGATACATCAGTTAAGTGATTTTTGTGTATTCTTACTTGTATTTAGGTATTGTATAGTTATGTAATGCGCCGACAAAGGTTATATATCTGCAACGTTCATTTGTAGTTCATGTTTGTGATATGGTGAAGCTAGCTGGTTCTACTTTTCGTTTGGTTGAATATCGTTTTACTAAAGACTGTAAGACTGTTTCCTTCTGACGCCCTTAATGGGTACGTTTTGTGAGCAATTTCTTTAAAGACTAACAGATAATTAACATGGAATCATTTGTTTATTTTGCACTTTAGAACTGGCTGGTATGTTGATGCAATGAGTATTTTGAGAGGAGGATCATGTTGGCGAATATGGTAGTGGGGGTAGATAGAGGTAGAAAGAGGAAGAAATTGGTACGATGAAACAAAATTAAAGGACAGTAAAGACGAAGAGGGTGGAGTATGTTCGGAGGGGGGAATGGAGAGGGATTGCGATATCAGCGTAGAAAGAAGAGGAGTATAGTACAGTGAAATGGGAGTGAGGAGTGGAGAGGGGAGGGTTGTATAAATAGAAGGAGCTTCAATTCCTATTTTACCACTTCGGGTGTCGAGAGATATATAAAGTTCAGTTTCTTGCTCTTCTGGTCACCTTGACCATAGGTGCATCACGCTGTTGTAGAGTTTCTTTGAAGTTATCTTTCCATCTTGTTTTTGATCTACCTTGTGCTCTACGTCATTTTCCTCTTTTGGCGTATGCCTTGTATGGTATGTCATCACAAAACATTCTCTCTAAGAAAGCAAACCATTCAGTTTGCCGTCTTTGTATATAATTTAGTATCGCTTCTGTGCTGGCGTTTTCTCTCATTGCCTCATTCCTGAGTTTTCTCTCCTGTGGTCAAACATCCCTTCTCAGACATCTTATTTCCATGGTTACTAATTTTCTTTCATGGTTTGTTGTGGGTGGCCATGTCTGGCACTGGTAGCATAGAGTAGTTATGAATATGGTTTGTAGGAGATATTTGTGTGTGTGTGTGTGTGTTGATCGCCATTGTCTTGTGTTGTAAAAAGATTACTAGCCATCCCAATACTTGGTTTGTGAGGAAGACTGCTGGAGAACAATGTTGAAATAGAGTGAGAAGACTATGAGAGTAGTGATAGAGTAGCAGAAAGCCGTCGGTGTAAACAGAGAAGAAGATTGAGGGAGAGATATGTTATCTTCTTCTACTTCTTCTTCTTTTTTTCTTTTTCTTTCTTTCTTCTTTTTCTTCTTCTTCTTCTTCTTCTTCTTCTTCTTCTTCTTCTTCTTCTTCTTCTTCTTCTTCTTCTTCTTCTTCTTCTTCTTCTTCTTCTTCTTCTTCTTCTTCTTCTTCTGCTTAGCGTTCACTTGCTATAAACTCCAGCTATAAGTTTTGGTTGTTTGTTCGCTTCTAGACTTTAGTCCTATTCTAGGGCTTTAATTTTGTGTGGACATCCGTTTTACAGATCTGCTTATTTATATGCAGACTGCTGGTTCCTCGTCTCTGAGGCAGATTTAATCGGGCATCGAGGGCAACACCCCTAATTAATTGTCAGCTACATAATGCTTCCAACGAAAGAAAAAGGAGGGTTGGGGGTGGGGGGGGGGGGGGGGGAGGATATTCGATTCTTGGTTGTCATAGCAAGAAGGTTTGTCATAGCATGCAGGGTTGTCATAGCATGGAGGGTTGTCATAGCCTGGAGGGTTACCATAGCATGGAGGGTTGTCATAGCATAAAGGTTTGTCATAGCATGAAGGGTTGTCATAGCATGGTGAGTTGTCATAGCATGGAGGGTTGTCATAGCATAAAGGGTTGTCATAGAATGGATGGTTGTCATGGCATGGAGGGTTGTCATAGCATGAAGGGTTGTCATAGCATAGAGGGTTGTCAAAAGACGAGATGATACACACATTTTCAGATTGCAGGTTGTGGAGAGGCCTGATCGCCCACTACAGTCGGCAAGGCACCTGATGAAATAGTTATACACACTTGGCGGGAGACTGAGAAGAAAGAAAGGGATAGATAAAGAGGGCTGGATGGGGAATGGCGGGGGGTGGGAGAGGGGGTGTCAAGATGAGCGCACTAGAAGAGAGAAAGGTGAGAAAAAAATATAAGTGCGGAGAGAAAAAGAAATATAAGTGAGAAAGAGGGAAAGAGAGAGAAAGTAGACCGCTAGATAAAAGGCAGGGAGACGATTGAGAGTTAGAGGCAGTGATGCTAGAGACGAATAAGAGAAAGAAAAAAAAAAACACACGCACACAGAAGGACAGAAAGAGAAGATGGAGGAAACAAAAAAGAGATAGATAGTAGACGGCTAGATAGAGGGGCGGGAGAAATTTGAAGTGAGAATAAGTGATGAGAAGGAGATGCAGACACAAAGAGAGAGAGAAGAGAGAGGGAATTTTAAATGAAAACAACGCAGACATTTTCGATAAATACATTGTAATAAATTTATACCTTATATTTGGAAGTGATGTACAAGAGATGGTAAATGAGCTGTGACTCTGGAGAGAGAGAGAGGGGGGGGGGGAGACACGGGGATAGAGATGCGGGAAGAGAAAGGGCCAAAAAGAGAGAGAAGAGAGAGCAAGAGAGTGAGAAAGAGAGCTATAGAGAGCGAGCAAGAGAGAAAGAGAGAGTTGTGAGTCGTGAAATGTCTCCCAGTCCTTAAAGAAGACAATAGGGAACTTTGAGCTGAAATGCTTTATAAATATTCTTAGAATACCATGGACAATGAAGAAAAGAAATATTGACATTCTAAAGATCTGAACATCAAGGAAGATTGGCTAATAAACAGCATCTTGTCTCTGAAGCTGAAATATTTTGGCCATATCAAGTACCATAGCGGACTTGGGGACAAAAAAAGAATAGCAAAAGGCATGGTACCAGGAAGAAGGAGCAGGGGTCGACCAACAAGAAGATGGGCACAGGATATAAGTGATTTCTTGAATATGAAAGTGCTCGATGCGGGAGAGCTAGCGAGAGACCGAGTTTCTTTCTGGAAGACCGTGATGAGAGCGACTTTCAGCAAAGGACCTGCTACTACACGATGATGAGGATGATGATGATTGTATGTGATGGCAACACGTATCCACATTATTTCCTAGCTTTGTTTTCTAGAAGAAAACTACTCTTCTCCGCTTGTGAGTAGACGGTTCTTGCGTGTTTCTTCTTGGAGCCACTAGCTGTAAAATAAACAACTGGACACAGGGCGACTTGTCCGTGTGCTAGCCAGGCGGACGTTGTCACAAAGGCCGCAGGTAGGATCCTAGTATCAAAAAATATCCGCCATACCGAGACTATGATATAAGGTAACCAGGAGATCCCAAAAACGACGGTTAAAATCAGAAACAGCCGGGTCAAGTGTTCGTTTTTGGTGATCGATAAATTGACCACTCGGCCAAAGTTAAGTCTTTGGACAGATCTCTGGCCTCCTTGGCGGATTGGTACTTGACCGCCGAAGCCGTTCAACCAGTTAATGAACGCTTGTCCATTGGCGCCTTGTCCTATAAACGCCCAGTTGGAGCTCATAGCTGGAGTATGCTGCAGAGGGCGCATGCGCCGATGGTCTCGCAGGAAACAGAAAATACGGAAGTAGAAAAAGTAGGTCACTAATAAAATGGCGACGAATATCATAACTGTTGACACGGAGTCGTTGATACTGTAATGTTTATGATGATATGTGCACTGGGTTTCCTCTGGGACGAAGACGTACTCTCCAACTCCCAGTACAGGAGGGAAGGAGATGGAGAAAGCGATGATCCAGATAATAATGGCGACTACCAGGTTAGCAATGCCAGGAGCTCGACGCCGATATATCTTGGAGTAGACGACGCAGAAGTGGCGGTCGATAGCGATAGCCAGAAGGGACAGAACAGAGCTGAAAACGAAGAATGACGTGGCAAAGGCGAAGAGCTTGCATGCGGAATCACCATGTCTGCGGAGGAAAAGTTATTTAAATTTAATATTTTATCATAATGTGAGAATATCATGGAGCCGTGGTGGAGTAATGGCTGGATGCTCACTCGTAGGTTCAAAGGTCCTGGGTTCAAATTCACATCCAAAGCTGATTTAATTTTCTTTCAAGACTGACTTTGGCTTCAAAGTCGACCCAGCTAAAAATAGGTACAAGATACTGTCATGGGAAATAAAGTCGGTCTGCATGATATTTGCTACATCCTCCATTGAGTGCCGTTAAACCTATAAACAACATTAGTCTGGCACTATAAGCATGACGCGGTAATGGCGGGCAAAGGGTTCTGTCCCTTTAGATGGAATATCTTCTACAGCTGTGGGCATTGGCCTAGCAAAGTCAGGTGGTCCCCGGTGTGGAAAATATCCTGTCATTCCCCGCCTTTCTCACACCCTCCAGTTCCGCACATGTGCATTATTTACTTATTAAAAAAAAAAAAAAAAAGTCTTTTCCATTTGTTCTCACTATCCCCTCCCTTTTTTTGTGTGTGTCAGGGATGACACCCGGGGTGGCCCATGTGGCACTAGTTGTGGGGTATCTTCGAGATACGACGCCCGACTGTCACTTAAGCCAATCTGGACCGGACAGCTGTGGGAACTGTTTCAATTCCTGCAAAATTGAAGAACGAAGGTTTTCTCCTCCTCCTGATCCCTGGCTAGTGAATTCGACGGATTAGACAGAAGGTTTAGGAGAACAAAAGTGTAGGCTGCATATATAAATAATCCCTCGATGCGGGGAACAGAAAAAGTGCAGGCCTACTAAGGATACATTTTCTTTTTCAGCAATCTGCGCCTTTGGGGTTCATTGCTGCCGATATCACCCGCCTCCATTCATCTGTCTTGTTGACCTTCGTTTTCCAAATGGTAACACCGAGTATTTGCAGGGCTTTCTGGACATTATCTCTCCATCATCTTCTTGGTCTGCCTCGCGGATTGCGATCATTCAACTCCTTTGTGTGTACAGTTTTTACCTCTCTTTCATCTCACATTCTCTCAATATGCCCCAGCTGTTTTTACCTTTTAGCTCTTATGATGCCAATGATCAATGATGATTTAAACAGATTATAAATTTCGTTGTTGCTTCTTGCTCTCTATTCCCTGCTGTTTGAATATTTGATAGGTCCAAAGATTCGTCGTAATACTCTGTTTTCGAAAACCTGTAATAAGGCTTCACACATTTTAGAGTTAGGAAATCTGCTCATAAATAGATATTTATAACTTGTGCGATGTTTAACGGTGAGATTTATGCACTGCTGTGCAGTTTCTTTATGTAATCGATAGTGACAGATTTTTCATTTATATATTTATATTTGTGTGTGTGTGTGTGTGTGTGTGTGTGTGTGTGTGTGTGTGTGTGTAAAGAAAGTAGGATAGGTATATATATGTGTGTATGGGTGCCTGCGTATTTACAAATGATACTTTACAAAGCAAATTAAATGTATACAGCACCACACATCCACATGTCTTCACACACCCACACATATACATATATTTTCACACATCCACGTATCCCCACACATCCACATTTCTTCGCACACCCACAAATTCACATATATTCTCACATTCACACATCTCCACAATTCTACATAATTTCATACACCCACACATTGCCAAAAATCCATATATCTTTACACATCTCCACGCAAGTAGTGTATCGTGTGTTCTCCACATATCTTCAAACTCACACATTTCCTCCAAGCCACATATCTTCTCACACCAACACATCTATACACACCAACATATTTTCACACTGTCATACTTCTCCACACTTCCACATATATTCACACACCAACACATCCCCACTCATCCACATATCTTTGCACACCTAACCATCTCCACACATCCACTTTTCTTCACTAACCCACACATCTCTACACACCGACATATCCTCACAAATCTCTACACCTCCACATATCTTCACACACCTATACATCGCCACACAACCACATATCTTCACACACCTATACATCGCCACACACCCACATATCTTCACACACCTATACATCGCCACACACCCACATATCTTCACACACCTATACTTCGCCACACACTCACATATCTTCACATATCTCCACACACCCATGCACCCACTTACACATCTCCACATACCCATACACCCACCAACACACCTCCACATACCCATAAACCCACCCATACATCTCCACATACCCATGCACCCACCCACACATCTCCACATACCCATACACTCACCCACACACCTTCACACACCTCCACATACCCATACACCCACCCACACATCTAAACACACCCATACACCCACCCACACATCTCCACATACCCATACACCCACCCACACATCTCCATACACCCATACACCCACCTATACATCTCCACATTTCCATACACCCACCCACACATCTCCACACACTCATACACCCACCCACACATCTCCACATACCCATACACCCACCCACACATCTCCACATACCCATACATCCACCCACACATCTCCGCACACCCATACACCAACCCACACATCTCCACATTTCCATACAACCACCCACGCATCTCCACATACCCATACAACTACCCACACATCTCCACATACCCATACACCCACCCACACATCTCCACATACCCATACACCCACCCACAAATCTCCACATACCCATACACCCACCCACACATCTCCACATACCCATATACCAACCCACACATACCCATACATCTCTACACACCCACCCACACAGCCACCCACACGTCTCCACACACCCACCCACACATCTCCACACACCCACCCACACATACCCACACACACATACCCACTCACACATACCCACTCACACACCCACACATCTCCACACACCCTCGACTTACCTCCAACGAGACCCATGCAGAACGGTGGTGATAACCACAGGCACACAGAACACAGCCCGCGACAAGTCTGTCACACCCAGGCTCAACAGGAAGTAGAAGGGCGGGCGATGGAGACGACGTTCCTGTGTGGTACCAGAATACGTACACTGATTAACGGGTAATGTTCCAGTGCTCTTCCATTGTACAATAAACAAATATACGGGAACTAATCGGCACTCATAGAAAGGAGTAAAGAGATCAGACGTCATGCGATACAACATAAAAATCAAAAGCTATACCGGGAACCGAGCCTGTCACCTCCAAGTGACGAAGGCGCCCCACTGTAGGAACAAGCGTAGTAACGCGCATGACCACCCCTCCCTCCCCCTTCTCCATACAAAGGTGTCATTGCAAACCTTTTTTATCATACAGATTGAATTGACAGCTATGGAATACTGACAGAATTGATTTCACACCATTGAAATAGCAACATTTGTAACCATAAATTTATATTAACCAAGCATAGATCGTATAACATATACAAACACCTGAGCGCAATTCTGTGTCTAGCACATGATGAACATTTAAAGAAGATACCTGTTTGGCTCTCAGGTCGACCCAGTCTTGAGTGGGTACCAGGTAAAGTTTTGGGAAGTAAAGGCGGCCAGTATTATGCTGACTATTCTATAAAATATAGGTCTAGCCCTATTTGCCCATTACATCTGAAGGCGGGGAAAATGGTTCTTTTCTTGACTAACCCTATCTGTTCTGTAGTACTCTTCCGGTCCTGTTCACGTTTTCATGCCCCAGATTAGATTAACTTTTCTTGCCATTCATGCCTCAGGTCGCTGGACCTTTCCTATGTTGCGAGGGTGTTATGATATGGCTTGGTTTGGCGTTCACTAGGCGTATGTTATGTTTGTGGGAGGATGTGTTGATGTAGGTCTATTTAAGGCGCCGCAGGCGCCTTTGTACAAGTAAGAAGTACTGCATAAGGAAGCGCGGCAGGCGCCATGATTCTTGGCTATCAACACTGGAGTGTTTTTGTATTTCTACGTTCGTTGGTTACAAGGAGCATTGGAATATAAAAATATCGCTGTTTCCATACTCCTGAACAGTCGCGCTGGTAGCAGAACGTGAAAATAATCACACAAGCAAGAAGGGAGAAGACGAGAAAAGAGGCAACGGTTAAACCGTTCACAGTTAGGAAAACAGGACTCGCCAAAACGTAGGAAAGGTCCAACGAACTGAAGAGGCATAAATGGCAAGGAAAGTTACCATAATCATGAGCATCGAAACGTGAATTGTACCACTCTTACTACTGTCTCATCATCTATATCTAAATTAGCGGTTCTAACAAATAGACACACGGACCGCTGTTATTTTTTAAGGTCTGCCAGAAGACAGTGACGCAGGAAGGGGCGGGGAAAAGGGGCGCCACCCCGAGTGTCATCACTGGGAGGGGCGGTGGAAGATGGTGACAAAATTGCAAGTATTTTATTTTATGTGTCTTAAAAATATAAATATCAAAAATAATTTTACTACGCACTGGAATGTAGTTAGTTGTAAAACACTAGTTGTAGGCCGTAATACAATTTGTATTTACACTTAGTTTTATGTGTAACACGTCCTTGTATGGTGTGTGTGCATATGCGTGTGTCTCTTTACGCGCGTGAGCGTCGGTTTTTCTGTGTCGTTATTTCCCATTAAAGTTTGAACAATCAATATATAAATATATCGGTCTGTCTATCTGTAAATAAATTGTCTGTCTGTCTGTCTGTCTGTTTGTCTGTCGGTACGTACGTACGCAGGTCTTACCTTAACAACGTTCCAAATGACCAAAATATTCCCCAAGCAACCAACAAGGGAGATAAATGCCAATAAAATCACTTTCAGCACTAGAGTTGTCTCATCAGCCGTGTGACCGGAAGCGTCGAACCAATCATCGGCCGTATTCGATGGTGTCAATGTCAACCACGATGTGAGGTCAAAGGTGAAAGACGTTGGGTTTCCGGAACTGTTGCTACTGTTACAGACTAGGGAAGAATTTAACCAACATGGAGACGAAAACTCGGAATCAACATTTAACAAACTTTCTACCACCGAGAATTCTGGCGACATTTGAAAAGAGTTGGATATATTTACAGGAAACACTGACAATTCTACTGGAATGTTCGAAATAGATGTATTGTCTATCTTTTTAAATGGCGAGTCTTGTATTGATTCAAAATGTAGTGTGCTAGTCAAATTAATGAGAGATGGAGTAGTTTGTTCCAAGCTATATGAGTAGTTCTCTATTAATTCCGTCGAATTCATAATTGTTACGTTGTAAGAAGTTCGTTGTAGGTGATGATTTTCTGTTACATTTTCGTAATTTGTGAAGAAACGGTTATGTTTCGTTGAATCTGATTGGTCGGCGAAGTTGACTGTTTGATTTACGTCTTCAAAATAATTTTCGCTGATATAAAACGACGCTTGGTGTCGATCTGTCTTGTGGAATCTTGTAGTCACGTCAAAAATAGCAAGACTGTTATTATCCGAGTCTAGTGAATGTGTTGTCGCTGAAAGGTTGATTTCAGTTGTATCAAAACTCTCTTGAAAGTCACGTCTGTTCTCGTTTACGTCGAGAGTACTGTTGTCTCCTGGGAGGATGTCCGTCATATTGAACACACTGTGGTGCAAGAATTCATCCCGCGGTACTGAAGAACCGACGCTGGCACTCCCAGCGTCATCTGGAGACCTTCTGGAGCCCATCTTGAAGAGGCATCAATAATTCACCCGGGTTATTAGGGGCAGTTCTACAGGGAGCGAATTAAAAACTGGCGTGTGCGGGGTCTTACAGCTCCATCACTGTGTCGAACTTCTGAAGTGGTCTAGTCGGTGTCATCGTCTGCTGCTTGGGCAGGGGATAGCTATAGGGTATAATTACAACAAGTATTACAGCTAGAAAATGTAGTAAAGAAGAATAAATTAAAAGTGAAGGACCCTTTTTTATTCCTTCAGATATATTGGGCATATAGGGCTAGACTTATATTTTATAGATTAATCAGCACTCGGTGGAAAATGGGGTGAACATCACGCCAGCCGCCTTTACTTCCCAGCAATATACATGGTACCCACTCAAGGCTGGGTCGAACCTGGGAACCGTGGTCAATTTTTAAAATAAGTCCGACTTCATGTGGACCAGAACCTTCCGATCTGCAGGCGAGAGACTAGCCGCTACACCAAGGGAGCTCCCCTACACGAAGAATAGTACAGCAAAAAGCAGTGTTTGCCAAGGTGAACAATTTTCAATGATGTGGCTTGAGGGTTGCAAACGCGCTTCGTAAATCGGGAATGCCGGGTTCTATCCCAGCTGCAGGTCATTTGCCAGCAGACTACTTTACGTTAGTTTAGAAAGTTATATCGAAAGCCGACCCCTCAGCGGCACTGGCAAACTACTGAACGTAAACATTGCCTTGCGAAATCGCAAAAAAAAAAATATTGTATTGTGTAGGTCATATAGATTCAAAATAATGTGTATGTTGTACGTTGTAAGTCATATAGATGTAGTATAATGTGTATGTTGTATGTGAATAAAGGACAATTTGTAAACAAGCAACAACAAAAAAAATCCACAGAATGACTTAATTTTTTTAAAATAACCAAACAGTAATTAAATATTAAAGAGGAAACTAGAGTGATAGAGAGAGAGAGAGAGAGAGAGAGAGAGAGAGAGAGAGATAGAGAGAGTGATTCAGAGCGAGAGAGATTCAGATAGGGACCCATAGAGAGAGAGAGAGAGACAGACATAGAGAGAAACAGTGAGACATACAGAGAGAGACACAAACACAACGAAGCACAGAGAGACAGACAGAGAGAGACAGAGAGAGATATAAAGAAAGACACAGAGAGAGATTAAAAGAAATAGAGACACACCCACACAGAGATAGAGAGATAGAGAGAGGAAGCAACTACGAAATTCATAATCTGTCTAAATCACTATTTATTACTGGCATCGTGAAGGCTAATAGACTGCAATGTTTGGAACATATAGAGAGAATAGCAGACAACAGAGAAACACACATCAGTGTTCGCGAGTGAATGACGTTCAACCCAACCAGGACAGTACAACAAAGGATAAACACTCTGTGACAAAAGTGCCACAATTCGGATGAGAATCCCCCGGACACTATTCGCAGAAACCCCGTTCGACCGTAAATATATATCTATGTTCATAAAAAAGTTGAATTATCGTGAGGCAGACCAAGAAGACGATGGACAGATATTATGCAGACAGACCTTAACACACTTGAAGTCACCAAATAGAAAGAGAGGACTAATCATAAAGATCAATGGCTCTTAATTTTCCTAATGCCGCGACCCTTTAATACAGTTCCCTCATGTTGTAGCGACCCTTTAATACAGTTCCCTCATGTTGTAGCGACCCTTTAATACAGTTCCCTCATGTTGTAGCGACCCTTTAATACAGTTCCCTCATGTTGTTGTGGCGGGACCCTTTTATACAGTTTCCCTCATGTTGTAGCGACCCTTTAATACAGATTCCCTCATGTTGTAGCGACCCTTTAATACAGTTCCCTCATGTTGTAGCGACCCTTTTATACAGTTCCCTCATGTTGTAGCGACCCCCAAAACAGTTATTTTCCTTCACAACTTCAATGAACATATGTTTTCCGATGGTCTTAGGGCGACCCCTTTGAAAGGGTCGTTCGACCCACACACAAAATAAGGGTCGCGACCGGCAGGTTGAGAACCGTTGTACTATATGATGGAGGCGGGTGATGTCTGCAGAAATGAACCTCAAGGGCTCGACATGCCGAAAACGAATAGGAAGAAACAAACTAATCTTGATATTTGAAAAGAAGCAAATTCAGAATTCAACTGATCACTGTTGTCAGAAAGATGCAGTATTTGTTTAAGGGCTACGGTGTGAGAAAATGGGAGACCACATAAAAGAGCTGAAAGGGAAGACAGAACAGAAGAAGGGAGAGAAAAGAAGAGGACAGAAGAGGACATGAAACAGGGGAGAAAACTGAAGGAAAGATAGAGCAGAAGAGAAGGCAGAAGTGTAGATAGAACAGAAGAAGAAAGGAGACATAACAGAAGTGTAGATAGAACAGAAGAAGAAAGGAGACAGAACAGAAGTGTAGACAGAACAGAAGAAGAAAGGAGACAGAACAGAAGTGTAGATAGAACAGAAGATGAAAGGAGACAGAACAGAAGTGTAGACAGAACAGAAGAAGAAAGGAGACAGAACAGAAGTGTAGATAGAACAGAAGAAGAAAGGAGACAGAACAGAAGTGTAGACAGAACAGAAGAAAGATAAAAGAAAGGAGACAGAAGATGAAAGCTGACAGAAGAGAAGATAGAATTAAAGACAGAAAAAAAGACACACGATAAGACAGAAATGAGAGGAGAGAAAAGAAGACTTAGATGAGAAGGCAGAACAAAAATACTTCAAAGAGAAAAAGGATAAGGCATGCAAGAAAAAACACAACAGAAGAGAGAGAACAATACAGGGCCCAAACTGAACAAAAGTAAACGACAAAAACAAACAAAAAAAGATTTTAAAAATAAATGGCCGTGTCAAGGCATGGATATCACGCCGAAGTGACTCCGTTTAAAATTTCTGGTAACCAGACAACAACAGTAAACAACAAACATACCAACACCTACCGTCAGTGAACATCCGCTCCTAGCTCGCACTCAGAAACTACTAACCGTCATTTGTCTTTACCTTGAAGCCTCCCAACACGCCTGCACTTGCGCAGACCAACCCGCCAACCCCTGGGTCTTCTCGCTCGTTCTCAACTTTCTACTCAGACCGCCATAGTTGGAGACAATGGCCGAGTGGCTGGGGAGAGTGAGTGACAGAGTAAGTGTGAGACATGGAGCGAATGTGAATTAGCAGAAGAGTGGGTGAGTGGGTAAGAAAGTTTGTGAGTGTGACAGGGTGAGAGGGGATGAGATAATGTGGGGGCAGAGATTAAAAGTGAGTGAGGAAATGAGTTTCTCGTCATTATCATGTGCATTGCCGAGCAGCACAAGCCTTCTTCCTCGTGAGCATTGGTGTTTGAATTTTAATTGTGAATGTTCTTGTTCTTGTTCTTGTTTTTCTTCTACTTCTTCTTCTTCTTCTTCTTTCTTTTTCTTCTTCTTCTTCTTCTTCTTCTTTTTCTTTTTTCTTTTTTTTTTTTGCGTTCGGTGTCGTATGCTCAGGTCGGACCATCAGGTGGGTTGCCTCTGTGAACTCGCATGTCAGTAGCAGGTCCTTCATGGTTCCCGATAGCTTGCTCTGCACATTTTACTCTCGAAGCCAGGTTTATTTTCGAAGTTGTAGGTAGAGTGGACACGTCTGCTGAACGTCCTCATGTGTTTGTGGTCCTGTTTGACAGGCACACTGTGTGGACTGTACATACTTTATTTTATGCGTGTGGTTGTTGTATGTTGCTTTCTGTTGAGTCTGTTGATGGGGTCTTGTGGATGTTTACTGTTCTGATTTTAAGTAAGTAAACTATGAGAACGATTGTGCTTAGGCTTGACTGCCGAATCCAATAAAAATCTACAACAGTGACAAAAACTAGCCAGCAAATGCTCATAATCATCATCAATAAGTAGGTTGTTTTTAGAACGTCGCTCTCTTCACGGCACGCCCCAGAGTCTCTCTCTCTCTCTCTCTCTCTCTGGATAGTTCTCCAGCCCTATGTGCTTTAATATCCAATGAATCTTTAAATTTGTCAGTATCGGAACAAGGTTTCGAATAAGATGCCAGTAAAGTTGTATCTATTATTAAAATTTGTCAATGAATTACTTTCAAAGTTGTAATATAAACAGTACTAGTGCCACTGGACAAGCCAAATTTCTTGAGTGTGTTTTGACCAAACACAAAAGTAAGTGAGCATATTAAGCTAAGGAGGGGATTCGGCAATTATGATGATCAACACATCATGCGTTGTTTGGGACTCAAAGAGTTAATGTCTTGTATCCACTTCGCAGAAGTCGTCCTCTGCTTCATTTGCTGATAAACTGTAACCCTCTATCGCTGTTTTTGTCAAGCCATCATATCGTTTAACGTGGCCAAAATACTTCATCTTTCGGGACAGGTCCATGTTTATGAGCCAGCTCTCCTTGATTTCAAGATCATATATGATGTGAACAGTTGTTCTTCTGGCTGGTTCATGCGCAGAATAGAGGGAATACAATGTGGAGCTTTATGAGAGGAGTAAACAAGTTCCAATATCGCTGAATAAGGCAAACGTGGCGAAGACATGAGAACAAGCTCACGAGAAAGGTTTTACACTGGAACCCACAGAGGCATAAAAATAAAATCATGGAAGAAAAGAAAAGAAAAGGGGGGGGGGGGTACAACTGCGAAGAAGTGACCCATAGTGACGTTTAAAAGATGTGGGTGGAAATGGGGTGAGCTGCATGCTATAGAAAAGAAAGGACGTCTTACAATGAGGTGATTGATGGCCTATGCTCCACAGGGTTAAAAGACAGAAAAAAAAAGAAGAAAACACTAAAAGTAAATATTATCATTAAATAGTTCTATTCACCCCAAACCTATTTTTTTTCCTGTCTGCAAAATTGATTAAAGTTGCAAATATACTCACAGTAAGTTGGTGAGAACGGTTGCAGTATTTTTTTTCTTCTTGAATGAGTAATGCTATCATTAAATAAGGCGCGACAACGAGGCCCAAGCATGACGTAATGTTAGACGACGCGACGTGTCAAGTTACCAACTCCGAACATTAAATTCATGTGTGATCTTATTCTCCTGAGCCGGTTCCCGTCCTGCTTACGGACAGTGTGAAGCTGCATATGCACTCAACCCGTTGTTCATTGACAATATGCCAGCTGCCCGCTGAGAGCACACGCCAGAACAACGTGCTTTTGTCATGCAATGAGCTTCAACAAACTAAAAAAAAAAAAAAACTATATGCGGAATGTACATCTTTGAAATAGTGTGTATGTTTTCTGACTGTAGACTTTTTGAAACCAATGTGTTGCGCACCACAATTAAATTTTTTGTTTTATATCATGTTTCAAGCGCCGTGAAACCGTTAGTTTATAATATCACTGCTATGTAAGGCGTTTTAGTAACTGATATTAGCCGTTTCTACTTACCGTCCTTTTAAGAATGAAATTTTTCGTTATTTGTAGCCCTACTTGCCAGGGGCCGCAATATAGTCTGGCCATGAATATAGTCTAAAGGCTGAACGCGGTTTCTGGGACCTCTCCACGGTGATCCTCACCCACATGGTGGCACATTGTGCCATCGGGTGTTTATCGCTTGTGTGATGTCCTGGTGAGGTAGAACGTCAGTCACTCAGTCTGATATTAGCTTTAATGGAGTTAACTATTGAAGAAAGATTGTTTTTGGTTGAGCATGTGTTCCTTAAAAGAGGCAGGTACTCGACTATGGTTGTTCAACAATTTATGATGTCATTTCCTAAAGCTCAAGTGCCTCATCCTAATACTGTTTGCAATTTGAACCAGTAGAATCAGTTGTAACTGGAAATATTACTGTGCAAAACTGTACCCAAAATAAGATACACATAGTAGAATATGTTGCATAAGTTTAACGACGGTGTTTGCAAAAATAGGAACGAAAACATTTCCAAAAAAAAAAAAAAAAAAACCCGAACATAAAGTCACTAAAAATACACCGTGTACATACCTCTCTCTCCTTCTCTCTCTCTCTTTCTCTCTCTCTCTCTCTCTCCCCTAATTTACCCCGCCAGGACATCACACAGAGCGATAAACCCCCGGTGACACAAAGTGCCACCATGCAAATGAGAATCACCCGTGGAGAGGTCCCAGAAACCCTGTTCAGCCGTTTTGTCATATTTCAGGCCCGGCCATATTTCAGGCCCGGCTATATTTCAGGCCCGGCCATATTTCAGGCCCGGCCATATTTCAGGCCCGGCCATATTTCAGGCTCCCGACAAAAGCTGGGATGGGGCTTTACAATAGTTAAAAATGGCATCACACGGGGATGACGAGTTACTAAAAGGTACTTATCTGTTGAATTGTTCGTGTTTGACAAATTGATCGCTCACATGAGGAAAACGTATACATATCCATTAAGTGGAAATTCTTCTTCTTCTTTACATCCACCTGTTACTTTATCGAAGAGTTTGGGGGAGATGTCAGATTCATTTGCAGACTCTTTCCACTGCGTTGTACAAGATGTTGTTCAATTCTTTAAGCCTGTTCTTGATAGTGCAGTTCAATTTTCTACGTTGTTCCCCTTGCTCTGTGTGACTTATATTTGTTCAGCGTGTCTGTCTTTGGCAGCTGGTATCTGTGTCTTCTCGTCAGATGGCCAAACCATCTGATCTTTCACTCTTTAATAAACTGTATGATTGGTTTCAGTCCAAGTCTTCTTCTGTATCTCTGAAAGATATAAAACCGAACGAAAAGTATAACAGCGAGCTTCACCATACAACAAACACAAACAAAACGTGAACGTTGCGGTAATGGAGCCTTCTTCAGCACATACATACATCTTCTCCATCTCTGCATTTTTAATCGTACCGCTTCTTGTTACTACCTCAGTGTTTCTGAGTTACCTCATCTCTCTTGTGATGACCTTGTGCTCATTAGTTTCATTAAGGGTCCAATAGAGTGTGAAAGCTGCCGTGATGTTTTGGCTAGATGCTCACCGGTGTATCAGAAGGTTTTGGGTTCAAATCCGAACATATACAGACTTGAAAAAAAAAAACTAAAATTGACTTCGAGGTAAACCCAGCCTTAAATGGGTACCAGGTATGACCATATCGCTAGTGCGTAGATGTCCTATTTTTAGTCCCGTGCCAAGTAGGCTAACATCTTCCGACTTCGACGGTTGAGGTTTATTTTCAGGATTCCCCCTCCCATAGGCTGATTGCCTTCCAGGGCTTATGAGCTCTACCTACCACATTTTCTGTCGGGCTTTGTTGCCCTAGCCTTTGTTCTTATGGGAACTTACCACAAGGCTGTGGTGGTTTGGCATTCGGTGTGTAATTAACGAAGCAAAAAGTAAAGAAACCTGATATCCTCGAGTATGCAGCGGTGGAAAACATTGCCGTCATGTGTTTGAATTGGTAAGAGGTTTGATTTAAGCGATGAAAACCGATTCACTACGCAAAGTGTTTGCCTTGAAATAATCTTGGTTGATAGCGCCCATGTACCAGGTAAAATCCGGCGTGGTGTTGACCACATCCCATCTTGTGTACTTTCATATTTAAGGAGATTATTCTACGTCTAATGTTTCTAATTGG
This sequence comes from Candidula unifasciata, assembly GCA_905116865.2. Classification (NCBI taxonomy): domain Eukaryota; kingdom Metazoa; phylum Mollusca; class Gastropoda; order Stylommatophora; family Geomitridae; genus Candidula; species Candidula unifasciata. The sequence continues at coordinate 114,573 of CAJHNH020002045.1, forward strand.
GTTACGAATTATGTATTGCGCAACTAAAACTACTTGATAGGTAATAAATTTAAACACTCCAACATAGTTTTCCAAAGCAGTTATAAAAAAATTATATGATTTATTGTGACCGGAAGTTACAAGATAGCTTCCGGTTCATGACAACATTAGAGAATTCCATTTCCGCCCTGTAACATAATTAATTTGTTCTTTCGCTGCTGTTTAATTTTCTCTCCCATTACTCAATCTGCTTGCACAATCGATCCCGCCTGTGTCGCCCCTTCTCTTCATTAGCAAGGGAAACATTTAAAAAAGAGGCGCAACATTCAGAATCCCCTTTTAATCACTTGAAGTAATGGACGATGAACAAGACTGTTTGGAGTAGGTTAGGTTGCCTTCTGCAACATTTGGGCCGTTACTCAGGGGAGAGGACTCGCATTTTAAGCATATTGACCCGGAAATGATGAACAGTGAACCGTCTGCGCATGTCACTTTTAGGGACTGGCGTCTTAATCTCTGAAATTGTAGAGCATGGCCTGTGGAAAAAGATATGCAGGGGCGCCATTGCAAACAAAACATTGGGTGAGTGGCCTGAGCCCCCTTACTAATTGTTTGCTGGGACTTAAAGATTATAGGTCTTGTTTAAAAGCACAATAACAGTGTTAATAATTATTATTTAGTTTTCGTCTTATTATGTAAATTATTATATTTGATTGTTAATTTCACAATTTAAAAGAAATTTTAAAAATCCCTATGTGGGTTCCGGGGCCCTATTATCGGAAAAACAAGAATAGACCCACTGCCTACCAAAAAACATGTTGTAAGAGTCGACTAATTGGAAGCTTTCTTCGAAGTCGGAGTGCATCTGCCTGAGAGGCAAGTAACCTACAGTCTGCATACACATAAGTCAGATCTGTCAAACGGATGCACACGCAACACTCCGGTTCTGAAACAGGACTGAGGTCCAAAATGTGGACCAACAACCAGAACTTCCTCCAGAGTTTACAGCTGGTGAACGCAAAGAAGAAGAAGACATATTAATTAATGAATACACAACTATTAGAAAAAAAAAGAGAGCTTCTATGAATGGTTAGGGCACGACCGGCTCCAGCTGTCGGTCGTGCTGCTTACGTCACCGCGTCGGGCTAACGATGCGTTAAATGTGGCTTCAAATACAAGAGGACCCCCCCCCCCCACACACACACACACACACACGAACACACAGAGTTCCGGCGCCCCCGAAGCCAGAAAAATCCCGAGATGGCGCAGAAAGTGTCAAGTTGACGCTGAGGCAAGGCAGGACACACACTCAGGGAATTAGTTAATAAAATAAATAGGCATTTGTTGTTTTCTGGAATGCGCGAGTTGAGTGGAAGACGTGGAGCAGAAGAAACAAGTCGGAGAATTGACCAAGAGCAGATGACGTAACGTGAGACGGGCAAGGGGAGGGAACTACCGCAGCGATCGCAAATGATGTTGAAAAGGAAGACAGTCAACTCCATTTGCAAAGACTTTTATCCCATAGGGCTCGATCTCTCCCCTAAGAGCGGCTGTTCACCAGCTTTGACCAGCGGTTCTCAACCTTGCTAATGCCGCGACCCTTCATTACAGTTCCTCGTGTTATGGTGTCCCCAACCAGACAATTATTTTCGTTGCTACTTCATAACTTCAGTGATTACGTGTTTTCTGATGGTCTTAGGCGACCCGTGTGAAAGGGGTCAATGGACTCCAAAAACGGGGCGCGACCCACAGGTTGAGAACCGCTGGCTTAGACCATTGCACAAATCCCGAAATTATGTAGTCCTGGCAACGACACCCAGGGATCTCGACCCTTCTCAACTGTGAACAGTGGGACCACTTGGAATCAAACTCACAGCCTTAAAGAGACATTGCACTTGGTCAAACCACTCCGCGATGATCACAAATCAACGGCCATGCAAGAATACGTGCACTAAAAGATATAGGGGTCAAGAAAAGCCAGATGGGTTGGCTGGTTCTGTCACTATATCAAAGAGTCAGAAAGTGAATTTCGCCGAAGGAAGTCAAGTGATGTTTCCAGAAATGACCTTGGCTCTCAAGTCGACCCAGCCCTAATTGGGTACGAGATTCTGCAAGCTGAGAAGTGCTGAGCACTGAATTAACACTCAACACTGGATTAACACTCAACACACTGAATTATCACTCAACACTGGATTAACACTCAACACTGGATTAACACTCAACACTGGATTAACACTCAACACTGGATTAACACTCAACACTGAATTAACACTCAACACTGGATTACCACTCAACACACCGAATTAACATACAACACTGAATTAACACTGAACACTAAATTAACACTCAGGACTGAATTAACACTCAACAATAAATTAACACTCAACACTGAATAAACATTCAAAACCGAATTAACACTCAACATTTTATTACCATTCAACACTGAATTAAAACTCAACAATGAATTAACACTCAAAGCTGAATTAACACTCAACGCTGAATTAACACTCAATACTGAATTAACACCTAAATAACACTCAGCACTGAATCAACATTCAGCACTGAATTAACACTCAACAATGAATAAACACTGCACACTGAATTACCACTGAACACTAAATTACTACTCAACACTGAATTAACACTCAACACTGGATTACCACTCAACACACCGAATTAACATACAACACTGAATTAACACTGAACACTAAATTAACACTCAGGACTGAATTAACACTCAACAATAAATTAACACTCAACACTGAATAAACATTCAAAACCGAATTAACACTCAACATTTTATTACCATTCAACACTGAATTAAAACTCAACAATGAATTAACACTCAAAGCTGAATTAACACTCAACGCTGAATTAACACTCAATACTGAATTAACACCTAAATAACACTCAGCACTGAATCAACATTCAGCACTGAATTAACACTCA
>CAJHNH020002045.1:122500-127645 GCA_905116865.2 Candidula unifasciata
CTGAAGGGAGAAAATGTTGCATAAATGAAAGGTGTCAGTACATCGTACTTTTTTTGTACTGCCAGAAAAAAGCCATGGATTGATAAAGCGAAAGAAACAAGGTGATCGAGGGGAAGCCGGGGGAGGGTGGGTGTGTCAGGGTTGGAAGAGAAACTGGATCAAACGTACTGCCATTTAATTAAAGAGACACAATAATCTGTACTCAGAAAGAAAAAGAAAAAAAAAAACTGAAAATAAACAACGTTCTAGAAAATGTCACACAGTGAACGACATTGTTCCCTGAGTGGGATGTCGTCTTTTGAACAAGCCAGGATATTGACCTAATTTAGTTGTTGTGTCTGCCAGCTTCATACCACGGATTATGTCAACAGAGCTGACCGGACCACAACCAGGAGGTTGTACTCGTGGACTCATATCTGGAGCTACAATGTTCACATTTCAGCCCCCAGGTGAGAACCAATTCACGCTCAGGACAAAAGCAGGAGAAGTTACTGTATTGTCGCTTTACTCTAATCTGACGATGTCTGTTATGGCGTTCTGTTGGCCTTGAGAGACATTGTGCCCCGATCTTCTCCATCAGAAAAACTCGGTCCTATTCACGTTTCCCGGTCCATCTACACACTGGCTGACCGTTTATTCATGCTTTCTCAGACTGTTCTACATCAGAGGGGGTGTCACGTTTTATTTCCTCCAATTACATCAGCGCCGATGTCGCGTATTTTATACTACACGACGACACAGATTTTAACGACTCCAGAACTGCCCCTTACCCAAACCCCACTATCCACAGCCTGAGCGTAGGTCCCACAAGAGACTCTTTCCAGGTAAAACAGTTCAACGGGACACCTCTCTGACCTAGACCAAACTGAGAAAGTGTGTAGATGGGCCTAGAATAGGACCCCAAATTCACATACAGATATGGGAGATAACTCTGAATTACGTCCGGCTGCTTCGTCTTTCAACAAGTTCTCAGAGGTCCATGTGTTAAGACAGCACGTCATATATATGTAATTCAAAATATAAACAGTAATAAACCGTGATATACAATTGTAAAAGTAAGGCAAAGGACACTTTTCACGCCTTTATGGGTATTGGGCATATAGGGCAAAACCTATGTTTATATGGACAAATCGGCATATGGTGGAGAATGTGGTCAGCATCACGCCGGCCGCCTTTACTGAAAAAAAATTGTATTTATCAAAATTAAACCTACAAGTCAGATGGAAAATAATATCTATTTGTGTATACTTTCACTTTATTTTTACTTGTCAAATTTTCTTCTGATTTTTAATTTGCAGTCTTTGATCAGATCCGGGGACCAATCTTATTAACACACTTGCTTCTATACTAGAGATAAGGTGTTTAGCCTGCCTTGCTGAATTGTTGATCTGATAGGAATTTTTAAATATACTTCACGGGTAGCAAGCGTCCCTTGGATATTGTCTCCAGGTGTTTCGGGAAACTAACAGGCACGTAGACTTGTCGGTTCTGCACCACGTGGTCGTGAATTGGTGTACGACAAGCTAGATGCTGTGAGGGCCCTTTGGGAACAAGTCAACAGTGCGGAGGCACAGATCAATACGGTCCGAGAAGAATGGTACGAGGAGCTACCAGGGGATCTGGTCGACGCTCTACACTAAAGGGAAAGGCAAGACGGATATACAGTCAGCTACTGGTACCATCGGAATTGTAACCCTTCGCTTGCTGTTGAAGATGGGGAAGGAGCGCTTATGAAAGTGTCCCAAGTGCTGCAGTGTCAATTCTTAAGTCAACATTCAATAAACATACTTGAACCGAGAATTTAAATCCTCAGCTCCAAGGCTAATAAAATGTATATGGTGCTCCCTCTTTTTGTGACGACCTAACCAAGTGCTTAGTGAGGGTAATGGTTAATCCGGTCCTTGTGGTCACTCACATGAGACTTGACAACCAAGCTCGGGAAAAACCCGATACCTTGAGAGGACATCGCACCATATAGCTGACAGTAGGTCACTGAAGATGAAGAAGATGATACTCCCCATAATCCTTTGCGGCATTTTCTTTACAAAAATTGACCGTTGAGTGTTGAATTAAGAATCGACATCATAGCACTCGGGACACTCCTATAAGCGCTCCGTCCTTAACTTCAGCAGCAAGCGAAGAGGTCCAATTCCGATAGTACCAGTAACTGTCTGATTGTACATCCGTCTCGCCTTTTTCTTAAACATCTCAATAGAAAGGTCTGACTTCAAAGACATTAAAGTCTGAGGGCTGTTTGTCATTTAAGAAATCTTTAAGACCATAGAGAATAAAACCAATTAAAAGAAAGAGTCTAGGCGTAGGGTTGATTAGGGGGGAGGGGGGGGGGGGGTAATACCAACACGGGCTTTCTCTCACACGTCATATTAGAAATACCGCTTTCATTTCTTATGATGTTGCGATTATGTCTTTCCTCTTTTTTGACGAAACGAGTAGCTCTCTCTCTCTCTCTCTCTCTCTCTCTCTCTCTCTCTCTCGCTTACTCTTTCTCTCTCTGTCTCTCTCTCTCTCGCTCCCCCTCCTCTCTCTCTCTCTCTCTCTCTCTCTCTCTCTCTCTCTCTCTCTCTCTCTCTCTCTCTCTCTCTCATAATATAGTGAATAATATGGCAGAGGTCTCCATCTTTTAAAAGATATTTTAAAAAATTTTAAAAACCCGTTTATATAAAAAAAAGTAAATCACTTATGCAACCATGTACACTCACACACACGGACACACACACACACACACATACACGGACACCATAAAACAAACACAATTTATTTTTTGCCGGGTGTAGCGACTAACGTCTGCCGGAAGTGGAGTGTAAAGTCTGTCGGATGTAGACAGTCAAGCCAACAATCCACCGCCCTCAGGCCACTTCCGTCTTGATGCAGAGAAGCCCAACAAATAAGGCGGGAAAGCAGCAGAAACGGAGGTGCTATCCGACAAAATTGTCGAAGATTTCGAACAGTCAAACCTGACAGCAGACGTGTTTAGAAGCAATCCTGGAGTTCTAGTCACGTCTGCTTCTGTCCTTGGTCCCACGGTATTTGCAAAGCTGCTTGGCAGTGTAGGGCTTCCAGAACTTTCTGAAGACTGTTAAGGATTTGTCCTTGAGTTCAATCGGAACACAAAGCGGGCCAGTTTAGTTATGATCTATAGTTCAAAGTCTATGCTTTTTTTAAATTTTCCTACGGTCTCGACTGTTTCCTCCTGAGAAAATGGGGAAACACTCCGCCCTTTTTTGTGTGAACATTCTATAACTTTGGGTTGTCCGTTTATCTTCTGAGTTAGTAAGTTTGTAAAGATTTTCTATCATCGCTTGTGGGGGTTAATCTGTTAACAAATACCAGAGAAATTTTGTTTTTAAACTGCTGCTTTTTGTGCGAAAAGATTTCTTTACATGTTTTGGCTTAGTTTAAAGCAGAGGAGGTTTGATAGAGTCCTGATTTGACATCTCATTCTCATTCTCCATCTCCTTCTCTTTTTTGCCCCCTAATGACATCACCATCTTCCAACCTTCTCTTTCTCCACATACTTCTTCACTTTCCTCCTCTTCTCCGTCACTTTCACACAACTTCTTATTCGTCCATTTACTACTACTACTACTGCTACTATTTACACTACTACTACTGCTGCTGCTGCTGCTGCTGCTGCTACTGATACTACTACTACTACTACTACTACTACTACTACTACTACTACTACTACTACTACTACTACTACTACTACTACTACTACTACTACTACTACTACTACTACTACTACTACTATTACTACTACTACTGTATCTGCTGCTACTGCTACTACTAGTACTACTACTGATGCTACTATTTTTACTTTTACAACCACCACTACCACCACTACTACTACAACTGTCACATATCACTCCTGTCGCGTGCCTAATGTAAGGATTCCTCCTTCAGAACCAACAGCACTCAGAGATAATTATGTTGAGTCGTTTGGCTCGTATTGGTCTAAGGGATTCCCCGTGGCCAATATACGATCAACTTATCTCTGGAGTAGGGCAACTCAAGTATTGGCACTACAAAATATATCAGTATATAAATACAATATTTCTAGGCACACTTGGCTGGACACCCCCACTACTTACTAAAGAAAGCCCCCAGGTTATGATAGTTCATTATCATAACCATGTTAACACATATAATGAAGATACATACACATACAACTGCTAAACACTTAAGAAGGTGACATAGAGAAACCTAAGTCAGCCATGAAAATGAATGCATGTATTTAGTATAATATCTGTACAAAAACAATTGAAGTGAATTCCAGCTATCAGTGAAAGAATCTCAGCACTAATGTCTAGATCCTAAGGAAACTAGGCAGACAGCCGGTCCTGGAGGTGACTATATGTCATCATTGGAACCAAGGAGCTGTGAGGAATAAAGCACATAAGGCATCAAACTGCACTTAGCCTCTTTCTGTCTATGATGCCTCCCTCAGCTCCTGATGATTCGACTGTCTTTGACTCTGGTAATTCTGCTCAACTGGATCAGGTAGTGAAAGAGTACTTCACCATAGAGGACACAGCAACTGTACCGGTATTCAGCAAGTCTCTCCCACCAGTTAGGTCACAACAGGGACTCTGAGCTACACCAAGCTCTGGCACTGGTTGGCTGTTTGAGTTATCTGTCCCCACATAGTGGTAATGTCGGAAACCTTCACAGGTGTTAGCTGGTGGGTAGTTGGTTGATAGTTGGTTGATGGTTGGTGGGTGTTGGTTGGACTGTGAAACTTCTGCCAGCTCTTCACAAAAGATACATCCCAAGCATATGTAAAAACTGAGACATTCCAGATTGCCTTGAAAAGTGAAATTTATACAGGCACAGATTAACACATCTGGACGCTTGAGAAGCTGGCAAGGAGAATAGCGTCACTTAGACACTTCAGGCGTTGGTAACAAAAGAAGTCCCTTGTATACTTGGGCAAGGAGTAAATCGGTTTCCAAGAAACCTCAAATAACTCCCTGAATATATATCGAAGAGATATACATTTAAAAGTGGAGTTTAGTTAAAGTAACCAGAAAAGGCAGACATAATAATGTTGTCCAATAAAGGCCTATATATATAGATATAAGGGACTATATATTTCCGGGCGAGTCCAAGTTTGAATTTTGTGCA
>CAJHNH020002046.1:0-15000 GCA_905116865.2 Candidula unifasciata
TTCATGTAAAGTATAGTTGTAACTAAACCCAGACCGTTTTGCTGGTGCTTTAACACGTCGACCATTAGCCACCATTGGCGCTCCCATAACGTCTTTGGCTCGAGATTAGCGGGTTAGGGCATGTACGGAGAGTGGAGCGGTCAAGTTTTTTTTCAAACGTGCAAAGCCCCCCAAAGCGTTTTTAAAGTTAGACGCGGCCGGGTTTTTGAAAAAGGAGCGTCCCCCTGAGGTGTCCCACCACTTCTTTTGCATCTTTTGGTAAAAAATTGTGGTGTGTTGCAAAAGTGTTTGGCTTGGTGTTTTTGTACGGTTTTCCTGCATTACCTATAGCAGACCAAAGGGAATCGAGCCCTAACGTTGGGTTTTTGACAAAAATGGTTAGGGGGAAGAAAACGCGGTAGAAGTAAAAAGGCAGATAGCTGCAACATAGGAATAGAGAGGTAGGGACAAAAAGAAAGAAATCAGCGGGATTTTGTCTATAAAAGGGTGATCCCCACAAAAGAAAAGGGAAAAATTAAATACTTTACCGTTTTTATTTAGAAACAAAAAGGAGATTTTTTCGAAAACTACGACGGATAATAAATTTGGGATCACTAAAAAAAGGGGTGTAGAATTTTAGCGCTGTTAGAACCGGGACAATACCCGTTAGTGCGAAAAAATTTAAAACCGTCAGAATACATTTAAACGGTATATTAATCGTGAAGTGAAGAAGGCACGCAAAACCTGGCCTAAAAAAAGAGAAAAAAAAGGAGCAAGAATGTGGGGAATTAAAATTGATCCCGTTTTAAAGGATCGGTAGGTTTTAATAAAAATAAAATAGGAAAAAAATTTAATTTTTTGGAGGGAAAAATTCAGCGGAAATGAAATAGCCAGAAGTGTGAAATGAAGGGAATTCGTATAGAAAAATTAAAAGTTTTTCCACTTATTTCAGAGCTCGGGAGCGTCTAAAAAATGGCATACACGACACCTTTTTTTTAAAATTTAAGGCGAAACTATTTAGCAATTAATATAAAGAAAAAAACACAGATCACTAATAAGACAGAAGAAGAAATAGAACTAGAACAATTAGCATCCACTACAGTTAGTAGACCAGAATCATCAGGGGGTAGACTGAATTTATACCCTGAGTAATCCATACATTAATTACAGCTTCCCCCCCCCTCCTTTTCTTTTCCCATGACTGAATGAAATGGGATCGTCCGTAAAATGGTTCAATAAATGTGGGATTGTAGGGTGTATAACAAGTAATTAGTTTCATTAATTACAAATTACGTACGCTATATTGCTGTGTACAGAGGTACCGCGCTCGCTACACATATTATATTGTTGTGTCTACATGTCAATTGTCCGACAATATTAAATATATATCGTTGTTTTGTCCTTACCATTTAATATTTACATGCGGTTTTGCACTATGAACGTTTTTTTTTTCGTATTGTACTCTCTCGGACAAGTGGAAATCCACACGTTCGGTTGTGGGTAAAGATTACAATACCTACATGTTTTATGTTCGCTAAGAGAGTTACTGGCCACAAAACCTCTCTTATACATTCTGTCAGAATGATGACTGATTTGAGTTTAACCAGACTTTACTGAGGTACACAGTTAGAAAGTATAAGCCAGTCCAAAGCAGGACATGATTGGTAACTGAATATAGGCCGGCTATTTCTTTACAGAAGATGCGATATGCATTAAACAGAGGAAGCAACCTCTTAGGGAAGCAACAATAAACCCTGTGGATTATCACAGTAGATAAATGCCTGTAAATACAGGTGGTGGCATTGTACATTCGACTGGAGGAAATGCTACTATTGTTTCCGAGAAATGTCTCTCCAATTAATATACCTAACGTTATAAGAATTATTTATACTCTGTAAAGGTTATACCTTATTTTTCAATCTATGTTGACTTTCTCAGAGATTCTGTTTTCATCCTTTCTTGGGGAGATGACATTTTCGAGTTTTATTTTATTGATAACTGGGGATACATGGCATGTCATTTCTTGTATACAATGTTTTCAGGTTTGAGTTTATAAAAGGAGGAATACAGATACTATTCCATTATACTTCAGACAACTCCGCACATTCATTAGGGATACCAGTGAATAAGAGGTCGTTATGCTAATACAACGAGGGAGTTGTATCGTTTTTTTTTATGTCTTTAGAATTATTGACTATTAGTTATTGTATGCATGTCACGTTTTCATTATACTGCATGAATTTTATGATGTTACATGTTATGTTGTATGCTTTCATTACGTGGCTAGATGTTCACATAAGGTTTAGTTAGGTAGCGAGTATAATTAGAGTAGTTTTTATAAAATTGAAGATAGGAAACAATTTTGTTAAAAAGTGTGAAGGGCGAATGTAACGAAATATAGGCAGAAAAGGGGTTAAATGAACAAGCATACATTTCAGACCACCACACAGCGTACTAATCCATCACTGTGTGAAATGACAGAAATAGGTGATTAGAAAGCCATGGCCTAGCCAGCTATGCAGAACACACCGCCATGACATCTGACAGTGAGGGATGAAACATTCGACGAGTGCCCGTGAACTGTGAGATACGTTCATCCAGACGTGACCACCAAAGACAGGTGACAGAGAAGTGATGGAGAGGGTACGCCAGAAAGGCGGGAAAGCGGGGGAATAAAGTTAGTCCCGGAACCGCTGGAGAGGACAGTTAGCCACGGAACCGCTTGATAGGACAGGTTAGGGCTGAACCGCTGGAAAGACCGGTTAGGAGAAAACTAGTGATTTACTTCGTTTAGAAGGTATATGTTAAACTTGGAGTTTAGCTAGAACAGTGGTTAAGGAACTCGTAGAGAGTCATACGAATAGCCTGTATCCAGATAATACAGTGTTCATATACTATTGAATTTATAAAGCCTCTATGACTGGAATATTGTAAATAAACAGCTCTTGTGTAATTGTTACATCACTGGCCTTGTTCTTGAGTACGATTGAAGAGAGATACGAACTATATTCATTCACTTGGCCGACTTAGGCACATCTATTTCTTGGGGGATGTATAGGCACGACTGTGCCACAATAGGGTCACGGCATAAATCCTCCGATAAATATTTGTTTATGACCCTAGGGAATTTATGGCATTTAAGACATCCTCAGTATGCTGTTGTGTTGATCTTGAATTGTATATCTCGATATGTGGGTTTCAAGAACCTTTTTTAAGGGTAAAGGAATATATCCATTGACCCCTCACAAGCATGTAGTAAATAAAAGTCGACCAATCAGGGATGTTCCTTTCGAAGTCAGACAGGCAAGGAACCACGAGTCTGCATTTCATGATTGTGAATGCAAAAATCACGTTCTAGAGGTTGTGGTGGTTTTAAACAACGGATGCCCGGCTCTCTAGCGAAGTTGGTTAAACCTGACTTTCGCGGCGACCGGGTGACGAACTCCTTGTGGTCCGGGTTCACTCCCGGGGGTAGGCAGAAAAGCCACATTTCTCCCAGATTAACGGTACCTATAATGGAATCAATGCCGAAGGGTTGCGATATCCATAGTACCGAGCCAAAGGGTTTACAACTCATGGTGTCTGGATACGTTAAAAAAAAAAAAAAACAACGGATCAACACCACGGCACACGGGTGGTAACCCATCAAGTCTGAGTCCGAAGAAGCTCAACCCAGTGCACAGGCTGTGTAGCACTGGCGAGAATCGTGAAATACTTTGGGTAGATTCTGAACTCTAAATTTTGCCCGGGCAGCGCCGTTAGGCTACTCTTTTCGATTTTCAACTGCTTAGGAATTTTTTTACGTGCGTAACTAATGCACACGGGCGTCCGATCTCACTACCCAGAGACTAGGAGGAATTACTAGAAATCCAAGTCCACGGGGGAAAAAATACCAGCCCTTACATGGTTCCAGAACAAGGTTAAATTCTAGAAACGAATGAACAAGAAATTTGCGCGGGAGTTTGCAGTTAAAAAATGATAAGAAGATGGAGAATCGGTAATCAGTGATGATGACTATGTTGATGATGCCGATGATGACGGTGAAAAGAAGATCATGATGATGGTGATGAATCGACAATCAGTGATGATGAGGAGGATAATGATAAATATGATTATGATGCCGATGGTGACGATGAGAAGGTGATGGCGATGATGATGATGAACACGACTGCTACAAACGGAAACACGCATGAAATTCACCAAAACGACCAGATCAAAGTGACTGACACGTGGGAACGCCATAACGCAAGGCACAATTGAGGGGGTGGGAAATGGAGACCGACAGTTTGATTGGGAAAATAAGAGTAACAGTTAACGTTTTCCCTACCGATAGCACTGTAAGCAGACAGCCGTAACAATAGCAATGACGTTTCTGAGTGCCTTTTCTAGTACCGAACCGCGTCCGTTGTTATTCCACTTTCGAAATCAATCAATGTGCAACCTAGGTGTTTGAACTTTTGGCAACGAGATATTAAACAGCGGTTGCAGAGCGCCATTGTCAGGGCGCCTGCCTCTTTTTTAACATGAAACAACCAAATGGAAAGTACAAAATGTTGTTTTGGCATTCAGTGGGCTACAGAGGTTTTTAGCTAGCAAGTGAGTGACTTGCTTATTTAGGACCCGCCTCCTAACGAACTTAATTTGTGATGATGAATTAATGAGGTGTGTGGGTTTTTTTTTTGGGGGGGGGGTGGGGGCGGGTTGAAAGAGCATGTGAGATTATGCGCTTTGGGAGGGAGAGAGAGAGAGAGAGAACGAGAGAACGAGAGAGAGAGAACGAGAGAGAGAGAACGAGAGAGAGAACGAGAAAGAGAGAGAGAACGTTAGAGAGAGAACGAGAGAGAGAACGAGAGAGAGAGAACGAGAGAGAGAGAACGAGAGAGAGAGAGAGAGAACGAGAGAGAGAGAGAGAGAGAGAGAGGGAACGAGAGAGAGAGAACGAGAGAGAGATAACGAGAGAGAGAACGAGAGAGAACGGGAGAGAGAGAACGAGAGAGAGAGAACGAGAGAGAGAACGAGAGAGAGAGAGAACGAGAGAGAGAACGAGAGAGAGAGAGAACGAGAGAGAGAACGAGAGAGAGAGAGAGAGAGAGAGAGAGAACGAGAGAGAGAGAGAGAGAGGGGGGGGGGAGACAAAAGCTGAAGCACTTAGCCCCCAATAATTTTACGTGAGCTGCACTTATTATTATCATTATTATTGTTAATATGATTAAAATGAAACAAGGGTTAAGCCTGTAGACCCGAGCCCCATAAAATGACAAGGGGCTTAGCCATCCCCGCAGCCCGTTTTCTTTGTGTTGGTGCCCCTTGAATAGATTGTGGACATTCGGATTAACTAACTGATTAACTGAGTTGATCTATAGAACGGATTTATTACTAGGGATAGTGGTGCATAGTTCTGACATATCTATTTCTAACTCAATCACACATGAACAATTCACCGTCGTGTTTTGTCACTACACCACTGGATTCTCCCATGTTATTTAAATTTCTGTTGAGTTTATTTATTTTGCGTAAAGAGTGTAGTTCCTGTTGTATTATTATTTTGTTTTACTTTTCTACAACTATTCTGGATTTTTACAAAATAAGCTACCTTTTTAAAAATCCTTAATATAACTTACTCAGAAAGCATGCTGAGGAGGGTCAGGACAGGCATACTTGGTTCAGAATGGCATGCTTCACTGCGAAGGACACGGGTGAGGAGTGTTGTCTGAATTTTTTCACCGGGACAAGCCGGTGCGTTGGGAAATGAAGTGTCAGGCAGACTAGCTGGCTCTGCACCACTTGGTGGAATACTGATGCATGATACGGCAGATGCGGTTAGTCCCTTGTGGGAGAGCATGTACAGTTCGGAGGAGCAGATGGATCACTACAGTCTGGTGAGATTGATGCAGGATGGAGTGACGACAGATTGTGGCAGATTTTCGAGGCTCAAAGGAAAGGCAAGAAGGACGTTTAATCAGAATGCTACTGGCACCATTAGTATCGGAACTTTTTACTGGCTGCTGAAGATGGGGACGGCGAACTTATGGGAATGCCTCTAGTGCTGTGATGTCGGTTCTTGAATCAACTCAACTTAACTTAAGCCTCAATGTATGCAGGGGTCTTCCAATTTTTGTTTCCACAAATTCAGTGTGGGAAATCAAAAGTGAAAATAATTATAATTGTAGATCAGTGCCTTGTTGCAGGATTATTTAATTAATATCTTCTTCTTCTTCTTCGCGTTCACCGGCTGTAAACTCTGGTGGAAAGTTCTGTTTGTAAATTCATTTCTGGACTGCAGTCCTGTTCCAGAACTTGACTGTTGCGTGTGCATCCGTTTGATAGATCTCACCAATTTGTATGCAGACTGTTGGTTTCTTGCCTCTGAGGCAGATGCACTCCGACTTTGAAGGAAGCTCCCAGTTAGTCGACTCCTACGACATGCTTTTACGTTGGCAGTGGGTCTATTCTGGTTTTCCCTATAATAGGGCCCCGGAACCCACACGGGGAGATTATAATTTATGTGATTTTTGCAAACGCATTCTTTACTATTTCTTTTAATAAACATTAAACGACAAAATATTTATATTATCCATATATTTTAAAAACCCATATACAGAGTTAGCCCCTACCCCCATCCCCCCACCCCACCCCCCTTTCCCACTAAAAAAGGTATACACAGTAATCACCCAGCAGAGATGTGTATCTACATGAATGATATTTGCAGTTTTTAAATACATAACAGAAGCAATGTGTTACATGGAGTTATTACAATAACAACCTGTAAAAAGAGGCATTATGATACTAAATTTATTCAGACACGAAGAGATGCATACAAGTTATATGTGGTGTAGGGCGTTACTACAGGTGGTGCTCAAAGTGATTCCCATAAGCCTCCAGACACTTTTCATACCCAGATATCAACATGTAGCTACCGTAATTCTTTTTAACTATGGCGGATTATGTTACGTAATGACGTTTTCAAACAAGAAGCCTTTATAGTCATTTGTGATTAGAAAGGATTATCATCATAGCACTCAGGACAGATCCACAGGTGCTCCGATCTCCTCCTCAAAAGCTCCACAAGTGTAAAACGACTGATGACGCCTGTACTGTGTTTGTTAATGAAACGTCTTGTCCCCTTATCGAAATGTTCATTTCTTGCAGCTCCAGGCTGCACCCCCATGTCATCAGTCTAGACAGGAATACGGAGTCATGTCTTTTGGCGTTCTCCTCGGTACGGAAAGTGCAACGCATGGCATTGATAACATCACTTCTGTTCAGTACTGGGCCAACCATAGCACCCGCAGTGTCAGCAAAATAATCTACACGCTCGTTCCCTTAAACACCCGCATCACATGGCACAAAGATGATGTTTAGTAGCCTCTATGACAGTTTTGTATGTATTTTACTGCTGTCGATTATAGTGTGTACGCTGTGTTTTTTGTTGTTGTACTAACTCAAAAATTTAAAGATTTATGTGATTAACTGGCGCAATTAAAATCTGTTGGGCCACAATGCTTAGACAGCTTATGGCTTCATTAAGTTTAAATCAAACCCTCGCTCACACAATATTATAATGCCATAGTATAGTTAATTCAGCGCCGTTACCATTTTGTGAGATGTGTTTTGTTTCTGTTTGATGTTTTGTTGAAGCAGCCTCTTACTTATCGTTACTGCTTTCTGTAAAGTTGTCATTTATTTCAGTATTTTTTTTTTTTTTAACTTTTTTTTCTTCCTTATCATCTTCACTCTCCGTCCTTGAAAGTGCATTTGGCACGATTCCTTGTAGTTTACAGAAAAGCTGCAATATCTTCGCCTTATGGCCTGTCTCGTCTGATAATGACGCAAAAATCATAATAATAATAGTTTTTAGTTACCATTATAATAATAATTTATAAATAAACTAATAAAGTACAGACATTAATTAACTGGTGCCTGCGAAGAATAGAGTGAATTAAATTATATGAAAGAATTACTAATGTTGAGCTTTGTGAGAGAACTAAACAGGCTCCAGTGGATCAACAGGTGAAGAAAGGATGCTGGCGTTGGATAGGTCACACATTGAGAAAACCGGAGAACAATATAGCTAGAATGTCTTTGCACTGGAACCCACAGGAGCATGAGAATAAAAGAAGGTAAAAAAAAAAAAGCACCTGAAGAAGGGAGCTGGAGAATGAAGTTAGAAAGATAGGGAGGACATGGGGAGAACTGCATGCGATAGCAAAAGATATAATGACTTGGCGTGATTAGATTGAGGGCCTATGCTCTATTGGGGGCTAGAAAGGCAGTAGAGAAGAAAGAAGAGATTATAATTATTATTACAATGTGCTTAATTGCAAAAATTTAGGTTGAAATAAATGTGACATGTCTAAACATATGCTTAAAACAAAGAATACCTGCACGTGGTTGGCTAGTAAAGGACCACTTTCCACTGCTTCAGACGTATCGGGCATATAGGGCTATATTTTATGGACAAATCGGCACTTTGTGGGTGATGTGATCATCATCACACCGACCACCTTTGCTTCCCCTGGCTGTACCTGGGCTGTGTCGACCTGAGAAAAAAAAAAGTCTGGTTCTGTGAGGACCTGAACCCACGACCTTCAGATCCACAGGCGGCTCTCAGGATGTTGAGTGAAATAAACAATTATTGCGAAGGCTCAAATTCTCCCCATCCCTCCCCGTTTTCCAACCGGGGGATCCTCAAGATACTTAAGCTCCTATTTTTACTGCTCACCCGATGTGCATGGCAACAATTGATTATTACATTGTACAGATGTTCATTTATAGTCAGCAGCTCACTCTTACCAAACGCAAGCACCCTTGATAGAGGCAGGAGTTCGTCGTTTCGTTGCTCTTTGCATTCCCATTGAGACAGATGTTTTATAATTGCCCTAGGACTCCAGGGTCAAAACAGTTTAAACGATGTGCACAGTGGTACTTAGGAATTCAAAGGTCCCCAAACTCGAACAATTTGGAATCCGAACATGTTCAAGTACATTTTGACTTAGAAGTTGAACGCTGCCTTGGAAACAGAATATCTGGTATGTTTCCGATCACGCGACTGAGCTTAATAAAATTCACCAGCTGCAGAAGTAAGAAGCTGCAAAAGAAATGCCGGTTCTTTTTACGATGTTCGGCCCAAATACACACTGGCTGACCTTTCATGCATGCTTGCTCAGGCTAGCCTATGTAACAGGGGTGTCACGTTGGATTGTCTCCCATGCTATCACCGGCGATGACACGTGTACTGTATTACACGATGTTACCGCTATTAACGACCCAAAACCTCCTACCCAACAGCCTCAGCCTACGTCCCACGACAAAGTGCAGAGTACGACCTGTGGTTTCAGAACTATTACAATTTGTGTGTGGGTTCTAAGCTATAATATAAGCAACGTCGCCGGTCGCTGATCACAACAATAAGTAACACACAACGCATATAGCTTTGCGAAAACAACATAACATGACATCCCTGTAACACAGACTAGCGTGAGCTAACATGAATGAAAGGCTAACCACTGAGTATTTGGACCGGAAATTGTAAAAAGAACCGAAATTTCTTCAAGGCAGGAAAGGGGGAAGCTAGGCGGATAAGCACGGATGAAATCCAAGATCTTTTGACCATGTGGTCGAAAAACGTCCTAAGTGGTTTGAAAATCGACCTATGTGATTTGAAAAATGTCCAGTTTGATTTGAAAATCGTCCTAGGTGGTATGAAAATCGTGCAGTTTGATTTGAGAAGTGTCTAATTTAAAGTGCAAATTGTATATTTAGAGTGGATTGTATTTATATATTGTAAGACAGTGTTTGTCAAACTGTTCAATTACAATTTGTGTTTTCCACGGCGCCCTAACCAATGTAAAAGTATGACTATTCAGATGTAAGAGATAAAAAAATAAATAAAATATTGGTGCGTTACCTTTCGCCCTTATGTGATAAATATTGATCGCGTGCGCAACTGCTGATCTGTTGGCGACATCTGCTACCGTCGATGATGAACTGCATTTATAATGGTAAACTGTTTGTGTTAGCACTTCTGATGATTACCGTATGCTTTTAATGCGTGTGTATACTAGTGCATATGCTGAGACAGAAGTCTGTCAATCTTTCCACAAGGGACTGCTACGAACATTCTGTGTGTTTTTCGTTGGCACAGGAGCGGAGCAACTATGGGGTGACTCGTTTGCTATGAAGCTGAAACTAAGATTACCAAGATTACCACTCCTTCAGATTGTTTTGTAAAATAGAGTTCTAGCCTTACATGACCTTACACGCCTGAAGGAGCGAAGAAGGGTCCTTTACTTTCACATTTACTAGCCACTGGCGAGCCACGCGTTGACGGCTGCAATCGCCGATTAGTCTCCATTGCCAAAAACAAAAATATTATTATTTACTATTTATTACAAATATATCACAAGGTGTATCTCTTAAACACGCATACCTACGCCACGCATGCGGAAACTTTAACGTGAGAAAGTTCATCGTCATCAAGTGTAATGCCATGTGGCGTAGGTGTTCATGCATCTCCACAGATCTCTTCTGTCTTTGGTGTTCTGGATCAATTCCACTGATGATATTCCTCCATGCCACTCTAAGTCGTCCGCCATCATTTCTCTTGGTCAACCTCTGTCTCTTCTACCAGTGATCTTTACAGTCGTCACGATATTTTCCAGTGCTTTTGTTCTCTCCACATGATCAAAAAACATTTTTTATCTCCTTCCCATTGTTGTATATCCCCAGTTCTCGTTATGCCTAGTGGCACATGAGGCTTCAGAGAGGGGTTTCCATGCTTTCCTGTCCTGTGCAATCTTCAGTGAAGTTTTCCATGTCAAAGATGCCGCACTCAGGTCACTTTCAATAGTTCGTCTCCATGTTGTTTTTGGGCGCCCCTGTTTTCTCTTTTCCTCTGGTGTCCACGTGAGAGCTGTTTTGGCAGGTATTTCAGAATTCATTCTCATAACGTGGCCAAGCCATTTCCATCTTTTCTTGGTAATCACACTTCTAAGGTTTCTTGGTTTGTGACTTGAAGCAGTTGAATGTTTGAGATTGTATCTGGCCAGAAAAATTAGGTAATTCTACTTAGACATGTGTGGTGGAAAGTGAACAGATTGTGTGCATCCTTTTTGGTCATTCTCCAGCATTCCGCTCCATAAAGAAGAACTGGCAAAATGATGCTCTTGCAGAGTCGGAGTTTCGTTCCTCTGCAGTAATTGTTGGATTTCCAGATTTGACTCATCCTTCCAAAAGCAGCTCTAGCTTTGTTCAGACGTGACTGTATGTTCTCTTCGGTCCATCCCGGCAGGGACGCCACACTGACATGATATGTGAAATATTCTATATTGTTGTGTATAGGGTTCTATTTTCATTAGCCATTTCCAGGCAATCATTGACAGTTGTTCTGATAGACCAAGATATTCGCGACATTCTTCTCAAGAACCACATCTCCGTTGCCTCCAAGCTCTTCTAAATTTGCTTGCTCACATTCCAAGATTCACTGCCATACAACAGAACAGGCTCGATGTTTTCTGATATTTAATGAGAGTGATTTACTTCTTAAGATTATTTTTATCTACTGAAATACAACCATATCCTGACCAGTTATGCTCTTAATTTTTGTCACACATCGTCCATCTGATTATATGTTTGACAAACTACTTGAAATTATCGACTTGGATTAGGCACTTTCCCTTCTATTGTTATGTTACCTTTTGGAGTTATCTTGTTCTTTGATGTAGCCATTGTGTCTGTTTTCTTACCATTCAAGGAAAGACACTTTTTGCACTCTCTAGTATCACAATGTCTAATGGTTGTTGAAGGTATTCTAACTGTATCATCTGCATAACAAAGATTCTTTATATTATAACCTCCAACTATTATTTTATTTTAGAAAAAGAAAAGACCGATGACAAAACACATCCTTGTCTCACTTCTTGCTTCAGTGTGAAAGCTGTCAGTTATTAAAGCAAGTAGGCTAGCGACGCACGCACCTTTTCAACAGCGAAGCAACGAGGAGAAATATATCACGTGACATATACTTCAGCGCAATTGTAATCGTTACCTGCTAACACCTGAACATACGAATTGACAACGCATAGATACTAAGGCTAGAAATTCAAATGTCTGTATATCTCTTTATGTTATTATCTGTCTGTTTACATCCATAGTTGTCTACACCTTTACATATCTTTCTACAGATTCATAGCTTTGTAGATCTGCCTGTTAGTGTACATATTCGCATATCTATCTGTCTGTCTATTCATCTGTCTGTCTATCCATCTGTCTGTCTATCCATCTTTCTGCCTATCCATCTGTTTTTTTATTCATCTGTCTGTTTATTCATCTGTCTGTCTATCAATCTGTCTATCTGTCTTTCTGTCTCCCTCTCTCTGTCTGTCTGACTGCCTGTACATCTGTCTGTCTGTCTAGCTGGCTGTATATATATATATATATATATATATATATATATATATATATATATATATATATATATATATATATATATATATATATATATATATTTATGTTGGCTTGAGTGTTCAGCTTCTAAGTGTCATGTCGTGTACCTCGCCCTCTAAAGGCCGTCGGTTTATTTCAAGGACTGCGTCTTTCAGCTTACAAGCGCATTTTATAACGAAAATCTTAAGGAATTGTCGCTGGAGTTAAAGAGTTCGTGCTTTAGACGCTCTAATCAGGCAGCTAGCCGTTGTGCGGAGAATTGACCGTCAGATAATCTATGTGTCTGCGTGTGTATTCTTTAGAGAGAGAGAGAGAGAGAGAGAGAGAGAGAGAGAGAGAGTGAGGGAAGTTGATCAAAAGATTGCTAAGTTTGGATAGTAAGAACACGTGAGCGAAAGACAACAGACGACTACGGGACGATGAGTAAGAGAGACAGAGTGAGAATAGAGAAAAATAATTAGAGAGACAGACAGCAGGCGACCTCGCAATGATAACTGTGAAAGTTAGTTAGACTGACACAGAGAGACTGAGCTTGAAACTGAGAGAGTGAGACTAACACAGAGAGAGTGAGTTAGACTGAGAGAGAGAGAGAGTGAGTTAGACTAACACAGAAAGAGTGAGTTAGACTGAGAGAGAGAGAGAGAGAGAGAGAGAGAGAGAGTTAGTTAGTCTAACATACAGAGAGTGATTTCGACTGAGAGAGAGTGAGTTAGACTAACACAGAGAAAGTGAGTTAGACTAACACAGAGAAAGTGAGTTAGACTGAGACAGAGAGAGTGAGTTAGACTGACAGAGAGAGTGTAAGTTAGACTGAGAAAGAGAGAGTTGGACTAACACAGAGAGAGTGAGTTAGACTGAGAGAGAGAGAGTTAGACTAACACAGAGAGAGTGAGTTAGACTGAGAGAGAGAGAGACAGTGAGTTAGACTGACAGAGAGAGAATGACATAGAGAAAGCGCGAATTTGGAAGTGTATTTAGAAAAGAGAGAAAAGGGGGGGGGGGGCAGATCGACATCAAGTTACTTTGGGGGGGGGGGGGTGGGGGATGCGTATGTAGAGAAGGAAAAGAGTAACAGAGAGAGTGAGAACAACCCTGAAAGAGTGTGAGAGAAGAGAGAGAGAGAGAGAGCCACTATGGGAAAATCAATACAATGGAGGTAGGGGAGATGAAAGAATGGACCAGCGGTTCACGTGGACACAAAAGTAGAAACCCTCTAGAGGTTATGAAGAAATGCTGCTGGAATAAATGCATGTGTTCTGACTGTCTTTCAAAGCTGGTAATTAGTCGGGAGTAGAGAGTACAAGACAAATGATTCCTTCTGAACACACATTTGTTGAGATTTTTCGCCGGTTTTCGTTATCTTATAGTTGATATTGAATGATCTTGGAATGCATACAGTTTGTGTGTGTGTGTGTGTGTTTTAATTTAAATAATAAGTTCTTGTGTAAAAGGCATATTGATAGATATGGTGATCTTGACAGACAGAGAATGAAATGGTTCTGTTATCTAAAGGGAATGCAGATAGACCATGCTGCATATCGGAGGTTCTACTGTAAAACATCTGAAAGGAAGGTGAGAGGAAGACCAAACAACAAATATATAATCAGTGTAGCTGAAACCTGCATAAAGATAAACACTCTAGCCACCCAAGAAGAGCAAGACAAATATATAAACCACGACCCTGGTATCAGCGAGACGACAAAAGAAGAAGAAGCTAAAGAAGACTAGTCTTAAAAGACATTTTCCCTATCTTGAAATAAAAGGAATAAAGAACAATGAGGAAGAGGCAAGGGGAGGCTAAACACACACACACACACACACACACACACACACACACACACACACACACACACAAAGATCAAGACAAAGGGAGGAAGATTCTAAAGGGTAGAAAAGAGACAGCAATAGAATTAGCTGAAGGAGGAAGAGATTGAGAGATAAGAGGAAGAGATGATGATAGTGTGGTGGTGATAATGAAGAAAAAAGACGGAGGAGAAAACGAAGAAGAAGAAGAAGAAGAAGAAGAAGAAGAAGAAGAAGAAGAAGAAGAAGAAGAAGAAGAAGAAGAAGAAGAAGAAGAAGAAGAAGAAGAAAAGAAGAAGAAGAAGAAGAGAAAGAAGAAGAAGAAGAAGAAGAAGAAGAAGAAAAAGAAGAAGAAGAAGAAGAAGAAGAAGAAGAAGAAGAAGAAGAAGAAGAAGAAGAAGAAGAAGAAGAAGAAGAAGAAGAAGAAGAAGAAGATGATGATGATGATAATGAATAAGAAGAAGAACAGGAAGAAGAACAAGAGGAGGGCAAAAGAAGGAGGAAGAGAAGAGGGAAGGTGGATATGACGGTGAATGGGACAAATTATTCCATACTGTTTGTTATTATAGCCCACAACAAATCATCAGTATACAAAGAAAAAAAAAATAACCGTACAACGAAACAAGGACATTGAATTCCAATCCTCAATAAATACGTGACAGACATTTATCAATGCCCTATTCATCTCGTATTTGGTTTCACCGGCATACGAAACATGAGCAAATCAAAATTTGCAGACAACCAAAATTCCTGCTTAGACAGGTATACTTAAGA
>CAJHNH020002046.1:20000-30000 GCA_905116865.2 Candidula unifasciata
GTGCCTGTGTGTATGTATGTATACGTATGTGTCTGCGTTTGTGTCTTTGCACCTGTGTCTGTTTGTGTGTGTGTCTGCGTTTGTGCCTATGTCTGGTTGTGTGTGTGTCTGCGTTTGTGCCTTTGCGCCTATGTCTGTTTGTGTGTGTATCTGCGTTAGTGCCTTTGCGCCTGTGTCTGTTTGTGTGTGTGTGTGTGTGTGTGTGTGTGTGTGTGTGTGTCTGCGTTTGTGCCATTGCGCCTGTGTGTGTGTGTGTGTGTCTGCGTTTGTGTCTTTGCGCCTATGCCTGGTCGGTCTGGTCTGGTCTGGTCTGGTCTAGTCTGGTCTGGTCAGGTTTGGTCGGGTCGAGTCGGTCTGGTCTGGTCTGGCTTGGTCGAGTCGGGTCGGGTCGGTCGGTCGGTCTGTTTGTACTGTCCTGTCTGTACTGTCCTGTCTGCCTGTCTGTCCTGTCTGTGATGTCCGGTCCAGTCTGTCCTGTCCCGTCCGTCCGTCAGTCCGTCCTGTCTGTCTGTCCTATATGTCTGTCCTGTCTGTCTGTCTATCTGTCCTATCTCTCTGTATGTCTTGTCTGTCCTGTCTGTCTGTCTAGTCTGTCTGTCTTTCCTCTCTGCCTGTCCTGTCAGTCCTGTCTGTCCTGTCTGTCTGTCCTGTCTGTCTGTCCTGTCTGTCTGTCCTGTCTGTCTGTCCTGTCTGTCTGGTCTGTCCTTTCTGTCTGTCTGGTCTGTCCTTTCTGTCTATCTGTCCTGTCCGGTCTGTTCTGTCCGGTCTGTCTGTCTGTCCGGTCTGTCTGTGCGGTCTCTCTGTCTGTCCGGTCTGTCTGGCTGTCCGGTCCAGTCCTGTCCTGTCCTTCCCGTCCCGTCCGTCCGTCCGTCAGTCCGTCCGTCCGTGTTCTTCTTCTTCTTGTCTTGGGACTCCAAAGTGTCTTTTGCTGCTGAAGATGAGGACGGAACACGTATGTGAATGCCCTGAGTGCTGTGGTATCAGTTCTTGACTCCACTCAGCTTGTAGAGGAGATGTAGCCCCCTCAAACTACAAGTCCAAGTCCAAGTCCTTTTGAGAAAAAAAAGAAAAGCTCGACCACGTTCAGACTGCTGCTAGCTAGCCTAGGCTGCTAACAGTCTCCGCCTATATTTGTGGTCTGGGTTATTTGCGTCACTTTCGTGACTGAATACTGGTGTTTGTGCCATTTCTGGCTTAATGTTTCCATCCGAATCAAACCGCTCGTCCTGATGTCACTGGTGCATGTCTTCCTTCTTCATTCTTGGTGTTTCCTGTTTGTTCTGTCTCCCTTTGATCTGGCTAGGCGTATCTCGAAGGAGAGCGAGCTTCCAAACACAACGACCTTTCGGCCACCATTTATTGTTTTAAAATTTTGAGTATTTTAATTTTGCCAAAAAGTACTGAAAACAGTTTTTGAATGTGAATAGTTCCGAGATGTGAAAATTTTCGCGTGTGACCATAGTGGTCTTATAGTTGTCTTCCTGTAATATGAACGGGTTAGTCATGTAATGGATATGTGTGTGAGAGTTTGTGTGGAGTCTTAAGCGGGTCCAGTCGTCATTTGTTATTATGTGATCGGGTTGTGTTGATAGCTAAGCTCCGGTGTACGTAAATACCATATAACCGGACCGTCCAGCTCACGCTTTGAGATCCAAATGATCGGCGATAAGAATTGTTGTGGCATGTTGGGCAACGAACTCAAGTGCTCTCTGAGGGAATGGGTTGGGGGGGTTAAACTCATAGTGCATCCGAAAGAGTTAGGGGAAGGTGGGGGGAAGGGGAGCGGGAGGCCATTCAGTCAATTCTCGTCGTTGCCGTCTTGCTGGATTCTAGCGTGGCTTTTTGCCGGGACTATGTGTATCACGTTACCAACCTTTGCTATCATCCCAGTGATGGGGTGGTATTGGAGGTTATGCGTTCTAGTCCTGTCATTATCGAGTCACTTGTATTCCCTATTTGCTGTCAGTAATATTTTGTTATGAATTCTGTCGGTCATGTGCATGTTGTATGCATGCTGTGGAGTGGGATGGTTTTGTTTATGAATCCCGGAGTATATGGACGCACCCAACTAGGTGTATGCGTACATGCACTCGAGTACTCATACATGCAGACAACACTACATATTTGTACGTCCTTTCATACTTATACGTGTGTGCATACCTAATTGACATTACGTACACACGCCAACTCTTTCATATGCGTTTACCAATGCCAGTACTTACATTCATAAAAAAACGAGTACATCCACACGTAGTGATATTCACTCTTCCATGTCTTATGTGTTTTGTGTGGCTTAGTCTGTAATTTCGTCTGGTCGTGTCACTTTTAAGTTATGTCCTGTTACTGGTATGTGACCTGTCCGGTACTGACGTATCATGTTTTGGTGGATTGTGTGCGTTGATGACGTTCTTGCTGCTTACACCCTTCATTCCATTTGTTCTCATTAATGAACAGACATACAGCAACACAGTTTATGGTTTCTTTGATTGCACTGTAATTCATACACTCACAAATATATTAGTATACACGCTCTCATATATATACACACATGCACACTCATACACACATATACATGCATACAGTAATACATTTAAATCCACGTACTCATTCATCTGTACCTTTCGCACAACTATATTCCCACTGTTCCGTCCACATATGATTCCGTACCATCCACCTACATACACTGTGTCTTATGTATCCATCCTATACACAAATGCACTCATACTACACGCACTCATCCTTGTGTATGTGTCCATGTTCACATCTATGCACTCATCATACTTACACTATCTCTCTGACTCTAGGATGTTCGGGGTTACCATCTCATCAGTTCCTTCTGTTATACTGAGTAAATCCCTAATCTGGTCTTTTTAGTTTTGTTTTGTTTTAATAAGGTATTGTTTAACCAGTTTTTGGATGTCTTTATTGCTTTCTACATTTAAACATTTGTTTACAGTAATTTGTTGTTTGCGTTTTAGAAAAAATTCCTCAATGGCCTCAAACTACACCACTTGTTCTCAATAAGTGCATGCAGTGCGGATGTCCAGGAAGTTCAAACTTACGTTACCCAGAAATGTGAGCTGATATTTGCTTTTCAATGGACAAAGTAACTGATAATGCGTTTCAAAGCTCAGGTAGTGACACTTTAACACATTCTTCGAAAATTCTTCTACGGGTCAACACGAATTTGTGCATATGTTCTATAATTTCCCATGCCCTTGAGGTTTTAATGCACATCCGTTTTACAGATCTGGCTTCTTCGTTTGTAGGCTGTTAGTTTCTTGCTTATCATACAGATACACTATGATTTCAAAGGAAACGCCCCTAGTTAGTCGCCTTTTACGACATGCTGTTTAACTCTTTGAGTCCCAGGGCGTTTAGCATCACAGGCCCAGGGAGTAGTAAAGAAAGTAATAAAATCGGCCCATCATGCGTTCATTGGGTTTCTAGGTAGGAACCTATGAACGTATGATGCGTTCCTTGGGACTGAAAAAGTTAAGACGCAGTGGGTCTATTCCTGCTCCTCAGAAATTGTTTCCCGGAACCTTTGCAGCGGTCCTGACTAATGAAAGGATTGCTCAAATCGAAAATGTTGGGCCACTTTGATAATTAAATGCATCGCCAAAATCAACCATTTGTGAATATGTAAAGGTAAGGTAAAGTCGGGAGATGTGAACCAGTGTCATTGCACATGATTATAAACCATAAGTGCTCTGCCACCAGTACGGACAGCTGATAAGAAACTGCCCGCCCGTGTCGCCGTCCGCGCGCGAATCTGTAGCTACAACGACGTGCCTCCATTTACCCCAGAGGGTTCACTCTGGTACCTATTACCTAAAGGCTGTGTGAACCCTGGAAACTGCTCGGTTTCGAACACCAGCTGTGGGCTGCAGCATGTCGCAGATGGATTTGAAAGCGAGTCTCCTATCGATTAAGCTAGAACAGACGTACACATAAATAAATACACAGACATGCATGCAAACATTTATGAAAACAATCAGACACAGAATCAGAAAACAAGCAGACAGACAGGCAAAGGGATAAACAACATCAAACAAAAAACAATAACGCAGTCTTACTGTTCATCAATTTTCCATGCTAACCGAGAACACAGCAGCAGCAGCAGAAGCAGAAGAAGAAGAAGATGATGATGATGAAGAAGAAGAAGAAGAAGAAGAAGAAGAAGAAGAAGAAGAAGAAGAAGAAGAAGAAGAAGAAGAAGAAGAAGAAGAAGAAGAAGAAGAAGAAGAAGAAGAAGAAGAAGAAGAAGAAAATAAAAAGAAGAAGAAGAAGAAGACGAAGCTTTTAAACTACTACAACACTGCTTTGTACACGACATCTATCACAGAGTTCCCTAAACCACTTTTCGTGTCTTTTACGCACTGTTTACCAAAGTGTCTTCTTCAAACCGCCTCATTTAAAGGAGAAGCACTGACGCTACTGTATTCACTACGAAACCGTTACCAAGAAACACGATTCCACCCTCCTGACGTAACCGAGGGTAAATATTTTACCCGGCCAGTCCTGGTTTGACAAATAATGGTCCTGGGGTCTGGATGGAAGTCACTAGAAATGGTGATATCGTGTTAAGGGCAATCTTGAGTGTACAAGCGGGTTTGGTTTGAAATGTAAAGATAAATTTAATTGCGTTTAAGTCAGAATGTCTTTTCAATGAGCAGTAAGTTACTGGGGGATGATATATGTGATGATGTGGAATTAATTTATTTTCACTACGCGTCTCCGTCTCTTTCTCCCTCCCTCTCTCTCTCTCTCTCTCTCTCTCTTTATTTATCTCTATATATCTGGTTCTCTTTCTCTTTATCTCTCTCTCTCTCTCTCTCTCTCTCTCTCTCTCTCTCTCTCTCTCTCTCTCTCTCACTCACTCGTGTAATCCTTGCCTTTTTTAGTTACATTGACGATGGCAGGTCACAGAAAAGAATGGACGAATATACCAGTAGACACACATGGCCTTTGTACGGTTGTATTCAGACTGGGGAGGTGCTGCAGGTCCCAGATTCTTGCAGCAGTAGACAGGGAGATAAAGGCACCAATAGATCGGCATTTCTGCCCAGCAGTCACCGTCATCAATTGCATGAGTCCATGAAGCGCAGGTCTGTGTTAGCATTGGTATATATACAGCACAAACGATGAGGGAGAGTGGCGCCTTCCGGGCAATATGTCCACATCACTGCTAAGAATAAGAGTATTTGGAGTAAAGAATCGGCACAGCCATGCATGAGAAGCACACCGGACACACACAAAGTCTTGTTAACCAACATAGGACAGGCACTACTAACCGCGCAACGTTGATGAATATGTTGAGAGGGGAATCTGAGCACCTATGGATGTGCCCCGAGTGCTGTGAAGATAATCCTACTCATAACTCATATAGACTACGGAAAATAATGCTGCTACCATAGTACTAGCGTGGGCAGCAAAACAGCTAGCCACACAAGCAGTATTTGTATCAGACTCCATGAACATGTTTCAGAAAACCACAAAAGCTTTTATGCGGCGTAAATGGACAGACAGCATTCGGAAATCGCACTGTACCTCTCTCACCGGGATTTGTTTGTTTGTTTGTTTTAGTATCCTGAAGCCATGAGTTGTTAACCCTTAGGCTCGGTATTATGGATATCGCAACCTTTCGGCCTTGATTCCATTGTAAATACCGTAAATCTGGGAGAAAATGTGGCTTTCCTGCCTAATCCCCGGGATTGAACCCGGACCACAAGGAGTACGTCACCCGGTCTCCGCGAAATCCTGTTTAGCCAACTACGCTATAGAGCCGGGCCTCACCGGGATTTAAATACATAGTCATGCTGGGCTAAAATGTAACGAACGAGCGGACCGAGTGGCAAGCAAACGCACAAACGTATTTAGAACAGCGCTGTAGAGTATTGGCAAGTGTATAATGTGGAAACTCTGACACTAACATACGTACGTGACCTGTGAGTAAAACACAGTAAAGCACGTCTATGCTACCTTGCAAGCCGGCACAGGAGACACAAAAAATCATGGGAACAGTCAGTAAAGGTATTAGAGTGGCTGCTGCATCGGAAAAAAGCGCGCACTGGAATACCATGTGCACTAAAATCCACTGTGCTATAAGAGTTTTAACTCTCTGTTATATCTCACCTCAAGTCATAGTTTTTTTTTTTTTTTTTTGATAATTTATGTGGATAAGAATTTCCGTTATGCTTTTTTTACAGGTTTTTAAAAAAACTATTACCCAAAAAAAAAGTAATATTTCTTTTTAACTTCTGTAAAAGAAAAGGGACATTAATGACCAGGGGAAATATATACATTTTTAAAAAAAAATAATAAAAGTGCATAAAGCAAATTTAGAGTAAAAGTTAAAACGTTTGCAAGGTCTCCAACATCGATTAAATTCCATATTTATTGCTGACTTTATTCCCATCGTTTGTAAATTTCAAAAGAAAACCCAATAAACATGCACAGCTTGTCATAAATCTTAATCGCAGCAGGAGATTCACAAGGGCCACTAGTTAATACAAGATACAGGCCAACCATGACTTAGTGGTGTGAGAGTTTTAATTCGATCAAATATAACACTCTTTTTGGAACAGTTAGGCAGCTTTTGTTACATTCAGATTACAGCAGGTAACAGTTGACTGGTTACATTACATTTTGTATATGAAAAGGTCGGGATGTATGGGAGCTTGCTGTTAAAGAACGGGAATAGTTACAGACGTTGCAGAAGCAGCTTAAACATTTTTTGGCTTCTGTGGTATTTGCAGGCAAACTGTACATTCAGTAATTTGCGTTGGCTCACTAAACGGCCAGACTTTGATAACACGGTCTAAACTGTAAACCAACACAAGTCGGTCTGCAGCCAAACTGCCTGTAGCTAGGATCAAACTCGGCATCACAAAGCGCGTTGGCAAAGCCTATCCCACAGAATCCCACAACCTGCTTAGGCGGACTTTGAAAAAAAAAAAAGGATAGGAACATTTTAGGGACAATTAAAAAAAGAAAGAAAAGAAGTAAGAAAAACAAACAGTTTATGTCAGTTTTATGAAATTAATTACAATGAACAAACAGAGGACGTTTCCGATTCGCCTTTAAACATTTTGGCCTAGCATTATGAATACCAACATACATACAACAGTATAACAGCACACGCATACCAACATACATACAACAGTACAACAGCACACTTATACCAACATACATACAACAGTATAACAGCACACGCATACCAACATACATACAGCAGTACAACAGCACACTCATACCAACATACATACAGCAGTATAACAGCACACTTATACCAACATACATACAACAGTATAACAGCACACTCATACCAACATACATACAACAGTATAACAGCACACGCATACCAACATACATACAACAGTACAACAGCACACTCATACCAACATTCAGCTACTATTTCCAAACATTGAAACTTTCTCAAACGAAATGAGATGACCGAGAAAAGCTGCCAGTTTAATTATCCAAGAACGAGTGAATAACGATACTGTCAGATAGATTATGTGAACCACACCGTGGACCTTATTTATCGAAAAACAGCAGAACAATAGGTAGGGCCATCTCGTTAGAATGCATCAACATCAAATAATATCACAGGCACTACATATCAGCTGCATGAGTAAGAGGACAGCTACAAAAAATGATTGACAGCATTAAAGACACTTTGCGCCTTCACATCATGACAATAGCCTATGTCAGCTAGAGTGCACTGGATCGCAAATTATTCCTCCCTACGCCGCTTAACACATGAAGTGATTATGGCGATGGGACGGATGCAGTAGTATTATCTACACATATTATGTTTCCTTCTGTAGTTTTGCCAACGACACGTTTCTTTGCTAGTGTGTTGGGAATCGAGCAGGCTGATAGACTGGCCGGTTCTCCCCCCTTTAGTAGTGAACTGATGTATGACAAACTAGATGGTATGAGCGCCCTTTGGAAGCGACTGAACAGTGCGGAGGCACAAGCAGATCATCATGATCTGAGGACCATGGCGAGGAGAATGGCGCTGCGGGGAATTACCAAGGGAAAAGCGAGACGGACGTACAATCAGAAAGTTACTTGTACCATCGGGATTGGAACTTCTCGACTGATGCTCAAGATGGGGACGGAGCGCTTGTGGGAGTGTCCCAAGTGCTGTGATGTCGATTCTTGTTTCAACTTTCAACATTGCCGTACTGACCAGCCAGCTGAAATCTGGTTGAACGTATTTCTATCTGTTCCCCACCACGTTGAAAATAACACAGATGCTCGGCTCCCTCTCCGGTAAATTCGCCTATAAAGGTTTCTATTCTCTTATTGTTGCACTGCCTACTTAATCTCAGAGCCTCCGCCACGTTTGCCCTATTATAAAGTAACTCGCAGCAGCCAATTCATCAGCATGCTCATTTCCCTGTATCATGGCTGTTTCCTGCAGGATGTATACTACTCTCCAGCCATCGGAAATCTGTCGTCTCGTCACTGCTTTATCTCCGGTTCAGTATCTACTTTCTGTGCCGCTAGGCCTCCTTGTTGATGAAACTTATCCAAACTTGAGCGGGCGCGGCTGCTAAGTGTGTTGTGATTTTTGAAGTCGTAAACCAGTGATTCCCAAACTGTGCGCTGCGGCGCACAGGGAAGCGGCGATATTTTTACAGGTGCGCCTCGAAATATTCGAAGATACACGAGTTTTTAATCTCTTACATGCAAAGAGCCATACTTGTGCTTGGGTTAGGGTCTGCTGTCTTATAGCCTGTAGCTGGCATCGAACCCGGCATCCCGGCATTAAAAAGCTAGATCGCAACACTAGAGCTACAGACGCCGACTATGTTTCTTTCTCTAACCGTAAAACACCACGTCAGTATCGAATCAATACTGCTACAATAACCAGTCAAACAGTTCCTGGGGTTGGTAGACTAAGCCGGGCGGTTTCACACAACAAGAGGAACTGAAACAGTCCTCCTAGCTGGGCGGTAGCTGCAACGGCACGAATGTCAACAGAAAAACCGTTTAACCGAAATCCCTAAGCTGCACTAAAAAACGCCAACTTTTGTGTGTGCATGTGTAACTGTCTACTCTAACCAAGCCTCGACAAACAAAACGTTCTAGAGAGAATCTGATACTCAAAAAGGCATCAGTTTTAATCCGAGGTGGTGGTAGAGTACACATGTGCGGAGGTAACTAGATATATGTGATTTATGTATTTCTTTATAGGTGTTATGTACGCACCGTAATGACAATGAAATGGTTACCAAGGTAAGTTATGATAGGGTAACACAGACCATGCCTTTCACGGGGTCTGAAAGAGAAAAGGATAATTTTTTAGAGGGGTTATATTTGGTGACTAGAACAGCTTGCAGAAAACGCAACAACTAGAACGATTTGCGCCAATGGAGAAAATGAGAGAGAGAAATATACGCGTATATACACAGAGACTGTGGCTAAGTCGATGCGAACGCTTCGTAATGCCGGGGTACCGGGTTCGATCCCAGCTGCGGGCCATACGCCTTGCGTTGGTTTCGACAGTGGTATCAGGGAGCTGACCGTCCAGCGGGAATGGCAAACTACTGGACGTAAATTTGCCTAGTGAAACCACACAACAGCCAGGGGCTGATGGGGTTGGTTCTGCAACGACCTGTAAAGGATACGCTACTAACCTATACATAGAGACAGAGAGAAGACCTAGGTAAACAGATACATAGAGACAAAGAGGGAGAGGGTGCTAAATGTATATATAGAGACAAAGAGGGGAGAGAGAGAGAGGATAGAGAGAGGTGGGTAGATACACTGAGACAGAGAAGAAGTTTCTTTACAAAGAGACAGAGAGAAAGGCAGACAGTTAGATAAACACTAAGGTAGATAAGTACATAAAGAAGAGAGATTTTGAGAGACGTAAATAGAAACGTAGATATAGAAAACGAACGAACGAACGAACGAACGAACTAACTAACGAATTTTTTTTAAATGGTTTCACAAAATGGGCACGCAGGCCAGTTTTACA
>CAJHNH020002046.1:32500-37500 GCA_905116865.2 Candidula unifasciata
GACTGAGATTTCTATGAACAGCAGTTGCCACATATATTTTGAATAAGAGACTTTAAGTAACTACTATTTTAGACAATTTAATTAGACAGCATCTATAGCTATACTGACTGTTGAACGGTTTAACCCGTAAAACATATAGAAAGTCTGTCAGAGCAGAGTAAAAGAGCCAAGGCTCTTCGTGATTTACTTCATTGTCATTACTGAATGTTGTTTTTAGCAAGGTTTCAACAACCTGCCTAAAAGAGAGATATATATGTAACCAACGTCTTTACTGTTTATAGGTCACTGAAAAACTTCACAGCAATTTTCTGTCTGCTTTAAACGTCATTGTGTAGAAAGGGATAAAAAGGAGAACTGGGCAAGGAATTGGTGTCTAAAACTTTCGTGGACGTTTTAATATTACGAGACGAAGTGTTATTTTGCATTATTGAGAGGCATATGAATCATAGCCAGTTAAGGCTAAGGGTAAAATTCATCATCTCCAGAAGAAGAAAAAAACCTAGGCATTATTGTAGAGACCAGATTTTGCCCATAAAGCATTGAGGTCTCTACCGACGTGCCTTGTTTACTCCCACGGAAAGGTGACACCAATAGGTTTGTCACAAAGCATGTTGCAGAAGCTGCCGGATCAGAAGTGCAATGTTCTGTCTGTCCGTCTGCCTGGAGCTTCCCTCATAGTCCAACCGCTAACTAAGACTGTGGGGTCTGATCTGCCCTGTCATAACTGTTTTCAGATTGGACTTTCTCATCCTCTCAAAAGTAAGGCTAGTCTCCTCCCCTGTGCGCTTCTCCGTACGAAGTCGCTGGCACAATGTAGAACGACAGATTTGGTTACGACTTCCTGCCAGCTTAATAGCAAACCGGTCACCCGATAGTTGCTACGCTCCTGTGCCAACGAAAAACACACAAAATGTTTATCACACGTCTTCCTACATTCTACAATAACAGAGACAATACTGCCGATACTGTTACACACAAGCGCAGCCAAATCAGTTTGAAACTAAAACAAACTAAACTTTAACCGTATATGTTTTATCAACCACATAAAGAAATAATATTCTTATTTTTTTTTAAATCGACCAATATCATATATGAACCCTTTTCGGGGGGGGGGGGGGAAGGAGAGTGGGGATGTGACACTAGACTTCAGGCTCGCCTTAAAGTCAGAGACATAAGAAGAAAAATCAAACGCAATCAAAAAGCATGCACAGGTTAAATGCAATAAAAATAGAACAATAAAACAATCTGGATGGAACGTACTGGTGAGTTAGTAATGTGATAGCAGGAAGAAAGAAGGAATAAAAACAAGAAGAAAGGGAGAGAAAATTGTGATTAGAACAAAAGTCATAGTAGTTCCCCGCTAAACAACAAAAACAGAAAAGTAAAGAAAAGACAGGGGTTCTTCTCCGCAGAGATCCCAGATATTTCACCGAGACCCTAACTATGGATATCTGCATAATAACGTTACATGACGTCGACCTAAACATGGGTCCACACACCTAGACAACCACGGCGCTACAGATCCTAAATTAAGTAAAGCAAATGAATTATGATCACATTAAACAGTTTATTTTACTCAACATTACATCAGCGTGGTCAACAAATAACGACATTAACGATCACCTGCTGGAACAAAACCTCAAATATACAGCGATCTACCATCTAACTATTTCTTGGCAATAATACAAATGAAAATTAATATTAAATCTAACCAAAGGAACGTACCCTGAGCCGAACCAATCTAGCGCCGCCCAGCCATTCCGATCTGACACACCTGTGCATTGCGACCAAGTGCAGTCGACAACAACAACAACAACAGGGCGTTTTGACCGTAACAAGCTGGAGCGACCACCAGATAGGAGAAGGGCAAATAAAAATCAGTCGGCCGTTTAAATACCCCGTGGCCTGATTTTTCCCGTGTTATCGTAATACACTATTAACTGCCAACGTTTCTCAAAAGGCCGGTTGGCCATTTTCAAACCAGAATAAACCTTCTAGGATCTTTAATCTGCTGTACTGTAGTCTTCGTCGCTTCCACCCTATTACAGTAAAAATAAAAATAAAGTCTACACGGAAACAGGTAGGAATTTTATGGAACACGCCTCAGTCTCATGGTCTGAAGCCGCGAAAACGAACTCGTGAAACCCTTTACGAGATCTAACATATGAGCTACATGGAGCAATGAGATGCAGCCCAGTAGACGGTAAAAATCCTTTACTTTAAAGAGGTGAAGCGGCTTCCAAACCAACTGCCAAACCAGGGATTTTAAAAAGATAAAACTATTAGCAAAAACTATTAACAAAAAGTGTAAATCATTTTGCAAGAGTCAATAAACGGACCAACAAGAAAAGAAAAACTTGTATCTTAAAAGATATGAAATCTAGAAAGTTTGGCTAGTAATAAAACGTCCTGTCTTTGAAACTGGAATATTTATGTCTCATCAAGTACCTTCGCGGATTGGAAAGAACAGTAACAGAAAGTGTAGTGCCAGGAACGAAGGGCTGGGCCGAACAGCACGAAGATGGGCACAGTACACAAGTAACGGGGAACGTGTAAAAGGCACGAGACCAGATGAGAGACCAAATTTCTTTCAGGCAGACTGTGATGACAGCGACGCTCTGCCAAGGACCTGCCACATGATGATGATAATTTACTGTTTCCATATCATCCTAACATGTTTCGAGTTCTCTTCTATCCGTCCTTTAGCTTGTCATATAATCAAACGATGTAGACAATAGGTAAACCCACAACTTTCAGAAGGCAAGGTAAATGGCCAAGCAGCTTGGCCAATAATTTTTTTTTTTTTCAGTACAAACAAGCGAGGATGCAAAACCACCACTACATTCGTTACTTCTCCAATTCGCTATAAACTAATGAAAGGTTAATTTTTTTTTTCTGTTCATTTCAAAACATTATGAAGTTTGTACAGATTCAATCAAGTTCTCCCAATTGGCACAATAATGAAGATCTCTTTGAGAATTCTCAAGAGATTATATTAATTTTTCTCATAGACCGCTTGCTTCCTGAAAACAGTATAGATAATGCTGTTTTGGCCAGTGGTTTTCAATCTGGATGGCACGCCCTACTATT
The DNA here is from genome assembly GCA_905116865.2 of Candidula unifasciata. Lineage (NCBI taxonomy): Eukaryota > Metazoa > Mollusca > Gastropoda > Stylommatophora > Geomitridae > Candidula > Candidula unifasciata. The sequence continues at coordinate 35,591 of CAJHNH020002046.1, forward strand.
GGGATGCAAGAAAGTTTCAAGGGAGCGTGAATCAATCTTGATATTATACCAACATTTTCCCCCGAGTTTAACTTTGCAGTAACTATGGGGGGTGGGGTGGAAGGATTGATGTAAATTGTGTTTTGTCCAACACTGGAAACCGAAAATAGCAGTTATCATCAAGACAAAACCGTTGTTAACCATCACAGTGATATATGGACACTGAACTATCAGTACTTAGTGGATTTAAAAAAAAAAAAAACTTAGATGTCTGCGGAAGTGTTTCTTCACATTTTTGTTAATAAAGCTTGGGACATTTCTTTGTCTCCCTGTCTTTTAAATCACATATTTAAGAGGATGTGGGGTTGGGGACGTTGGAGTCAAAGGGAAGCCATACGTATACGTTTGAAAACCATTGTATTAGACGGCATCTCTTCTGGTTCTAGGTAGACTAACTCTGACAATTTACAAACCCTTCAGTAACGATTGAGGCGAATTTGATATATGGCTTTTGGTCGATATTTTATTTTCTGACTGACACATGTTTGAATTTACACTAGTGCTAGAGGTTCCGGGTTCAATCCTCCGTAAGGGCTGGCATTTTTTCACGTGGACTTGGGACTTCTAGTAATTCCTTCTGGTCTCTGGGTAGTGAGATAGTACGCCTGTGTGTATTGTTGTGCACGTAAAAAAATTCTTGGCAGTTGGAAATTGAAAAGAGTAGCCTAAAGGCGTTACCAGGGCAAAATGTGGAGTTAAACATCTACCCAAAGTATTTCAGGATCCTCGCCGGTGCTACAGAGCCTGTGCACTGTGCTGGTATACCGTGCTTCTTCGGACTCAGACTTGAGTTAGAAAAAGAGCAGAGCGCTTATGAGTTACCACCCGTGTGCCATGATGTTGATCCGTTGTTCAAATCTTAAACCTCAGAGTTTTCGGGATGTGTATCAACGGACTGTCTACTCCAGTCAGCAAATAATGAACTATTAAACTATTAGAGAGAACACAGTCATAGACGATGGCGATGATATGGGCGCAGCCTGTGTAGACGCGAACAGAGAATTATCAAATAGGCTCTGAAATAGGACACGATTGGATTGAGGAAACGAGGGCGTCCATAAGACACCCCTAAGACGAAATTTGATGAGAGAGGCCAAGCACGGTGGACTGGATTTCATAAGGTATTTAACACCTAGGATATAAGATGATAGAAGAACAGACTGCGAGCCCTATGTGGCATATGGCGGCAAGGCAAGATAATGATGACTATGATGATGATCATGACGATGATGATAATGAGGTTGGAATTACTATTATTGGAAATGAGGTGTCTGAGAAGGGCTGTAGGAGTGACCTTAAGAGATAAGATCAGGAATGAGATCATAAGAGAACGAGTCGGCACAGAACGAATTCTGGATTACATACAAAGACAGCAAGTGAAATGGTTTGCCTACTTAGAGAGAATGCCTTGTGACACCATACCATACAAAGCATACATGGAAAGAGAAGAAGGACGTAGAGTACGGGGTAGACCAAGAACAAGATGGAAGGATAACATCAGAGAAACTCTACAACAGCACGATGTGCCTATGGTCGAGGCAGCCAGAAGAGCTAGAAACAGAACGTTATATCTCCCTCGACACCCACAGCGGTAAAAGAGGAAGTGAAGAAGAAGAAGAAGAAGATAGTTCCTTAAAGAGGAGACAAGAGCCAGTCTTTACTGCTCTAGCTTGCTGTTGTTGTTGTGACTTATTTGTTATTTAATCTGCTTATTCTCTCGGCTTATGTGAATCCAATCACAACTTATGAATCGACTTTCCATGCTATTTACACGACTTCAATAACTCACTCATACAATTGGCGTTTCTAGATTGTAAACATTGCTACTTCAGCCAGTTGTCTCATCTCAGGTCTGGCCTGTCACTGGACAA
>CAJHNH020002046.1:40000-57500 GCA_905116865.2 Candidula unifasciata
AATTCTCTCTTCTTCCGCTGGTATTGCTTCCCTTCACATTGGCCACACACACACATACACACACACTCTCTCTCTCTCTCTTGCTCTCCTTCTTGACTCCTGCATTCTAATCACACTGGCATTCAGAACTATCTCTCTCCTCTCATCCTCTCTCTCTCTCTCTCTCTCTCTCTCTCTCTATTTTTATATTCGTCTTCATCTGTACCAACTCTCATATTCACCCTCTCTACTCTTTTGACCGTTTCGTCTTTACGCCGTCTTGCATTCACTGCATGTCTTTCTCTTTGTTTCTCTTTCTAGCGCTCTCGCTCTGTCTCTCGCTCGCACTTCCTCCCTCACTCTTTCTACATACTTTAACAGCAAACACATAAACCAAAAGTTTAAAGGAAATGCACTTTCAATAAAAACGAATCTCTTTTAGATTTTCCCACGAGAATCTATACGGGCAGCCAACTTGTGATTCTGAATTTTTATTCTCGTGTAAGAAACTTCTAAAATGGTATCTCTTCACTTGATTGAACGTTTCCGGAGACTACTTCCTGTCACTATTTGCGAAGTCCAACTCCAAATTAAGAGACGTCTCTCCAGCTCTGCCACTAACCTTCACATGTTTCTGCAATAATAAATTCTGATTTCGTATTTCGATTGCACAGCTTCTACGAAATGCATTCACCAATGTTTCCAACCTTTTCCAGGAGCCCCCCCCCCCCCCCCACCCCCCCCCCCACCTATCCGCCACCCCGTATCCGCCACCGTTCTTCTGCTTGAGTTTATGGAAAGACCCACCCCTCATCCACCCTAACATAAAATGTGTTTAAGAGGAAAACGAAAACAACAACAAAACAATCACACAAGTACTATTAATGAGAAAAACACTCACAAAATCTTCTTCTTCTTCGCGATGACCAGCTGCAAACTCCGGTGGAAAGTTCTGGTTGTTCATCCACTTCTGGACTGCAGTCCTGTTCCAGAACCTGAGTTTTGCGTGTGCATCCGTTTGACAGATCTGACTCATTTGTGTGCAGACTGCTGGTTCCTTGCCTCTCAGGCAAATGCATTCCGACTTCGAAGGAAGCTCCAAATTAGTCGACTCTTACGACATGCTTTTGGGTAGGCAGTGGGTCTATTCTTGTCTTCCCTATAATAGGGCCCCGGAACCCACACGGGGAACTCACATAATAAATAAAAGTGTCAAATGACAAAAGACACAGTCACTAACAACTGGTAATTTCGTGTCCAAATATCAGCCTGATTATTGAAACTGTTTTGTCCTGATAATATCTGCTATGTTTGTGCTGTTGATGACAAGCACATCGGAGATCACTCACCACATCAAGCTGACAGCGCTGTTTTATTTTCATGACTGTTAAAGTTGAAAATCCGGAATATTACAAGCACATATTCATTTACTATCAAAACTCTGTCATGATTCCTTGAAACGTCCACCCCCAGTTTGGAGACCACCGCTTTAGGCTAATGGTGGACAATGGGTCTTGGGCCTTAGGGTTTTCGAATGTATGGCAAGTGCACAAGAAGTTAACCAAGCTAATTTGGATTGTTGTTTGTGTTTATAAACACGTATATATATATATATATATATATATATATATATATATATATATATATATTATATATATATATATATATATATATGCATGCATGTATGAATGTAGGTACGTGTGTTTGTAGGTAAGTATTTTGTATGTTTGTATGTACCTACGTACTTTCATATTTATGTATGTATATATGGACAGGTGTATATGTGTGTATGTATGTATGGATGGATGGATTCATGGATTGATGGTTGGATTGATGGATGCTTGTATAGATGGATGAATGAATGGGTGGATTGACGGATGGATGAATGGATGGATGGATGAATTGGTGGATGGATGGGTTGATGCACCTGACTGCATGTCTGTCTGTCTGCCTTTCTGTGTACCTGACTATTTCTGCCTGCCAGCCTGCTCGCCTGCCTGTCAACTATCGAACCCCTCAGTTCCGTCCTGTGACGTTTACCTAGCAGTTCGGTACTCACCCATTAACCACACACGAAGGCTACTGAACCCTAACGCAGGACGCTCATCAAGAGTTCCACACTCAGCCACTCTTCAGATGATACGATTAGAGCGCACCTGTGATTGTTCAGTCATCCGTGACACCTTGATTACCACTGTCAATTTGGCAGACTGATTGCAGAGGCGTTATCACAAAGAAAGCTTTGGGCGGGTGGCCTCTTAAAACTTTCTAGGGGCGAGGACCCAGTGACTTAAAAGCCATCTTTGGGGCCGCAGTGATAACAATAACAATTACGATGTTCTTCATTTTTTCCGTTCTCAGGCTGGTAACTCAGACGGAAAGTTCTGGTTGTTCGTCCATTTCTGCATTTTGGTCGTGTTCCAGAACTAGCGTTTTGCATGCACATCCGTTTGACAAATATGGCTTGTTTGTATGTAGACTGACCATTCCTCGTCTCTAACGCAGATGCACTGCAACTTTGAAGGAATCACACTTTATTTGACGCCTCTTACGACATGCTTGTAAAGGGTATCGAGTCTATAATTTTTTTTCCATTAGTGGGCCCCACAATCTACAGGTTGGCGGACCACCTAAAGATTGGGCTTGGCGGACCACCTAAACATTGGGCTTGGTGGACCACCTAAAGATTGGGCTTGGCGGACCACCTAAAGATTACGCTGGCGGACCACCTAAAGTTTGGGCTTGGCGGACCACCTAAAGATTGGGCTTGGCGGACCAACTTAAGATTGGGCTTGGCGAACCACCTAAAGATTGGGCTGGCGGACCACCTAAAGATTGGGCTTGGCGGACCACCTAAAGATTGGGCTGGCGGACCACCTAAAGATTGGGCTTGGCGGACCACCTACAGATTGGGCTTGGCGGACCACCTAAAGATTGGGCTGGCGGACCACCTAAAGATTGGGCTTGGCGGACCACCTAAAGATTGGGCTTGGCGGACCACCTAAAGATTGGGCTTGGCGGACCACCTAAAGATTGGGCTTGGCGGACCAACTTAAGATTGGGCTTGGCGAACCACCTAAAGATTGGGCTGGCGGACCACCTAAAGATTGGGCTTGGCGGACCACCTAAAGATTGGGCTTGGCGGACCAACTTAAGATTGGGCTTGGCGAACCACCTAAAGATTGGGCTGGCGGACCACCTAAAGATTGGGCTTGGCGGACCACCTAAAGATTGGGCTGGCGGACCACCTAAAGACTGGGCTTGGCGGACCACCTACAGATTGGGCTTGGCGGACCACCTAAAGATTGGGCTTGGCGGACCAACTTAAGATTGGGCTTGGCGAACCACCTAAAGATTGGGCTGGCGGACCACCTAAAGATTGGGCTTGGCGGACCACCTAAAGATTGGGCTGGCGGACCACCTAAAGACTGGGCTTGGCGGACCACCTACAGATTGGGCTTGGCGGACCACCTAAAGATTGGGCTTGGCGGACCACCTAAAGATTGGGCTTGGCGGACCACCTAAAGATTGGGCTTGGCGGACCACCTAAAGATTGGGCTTGGTGGACCACCTAAAGACTGGGCTTGGCGGACCACCTAAAGACTGGGCTTGGCGGACCACCTAAACTTTTGGGTATGGGATAAATGTGCCCTAAGGCCTTGATTCCCAGGCAATGGCGCCACTGACTGGGTACAGTCTGTCAGCCTGGCACATTAGAGCCACAGTCTGGGCTTTGCAACACAGCCAAATGACGTGCCCTTGAAGTAGTGATAACGACCACTTCAATGCCGGCACTTACTGTGAAAGCACGTATTAATCGATCATACTGACAGAAACATGAGCGGTGAGAAATTTATGTAATTTACTTTTTAGCTTGGTTCGACTTTGAACAGTTGGGTAAACTCAAGCATATGTCAAAAGGAATGATGAAGATAGAGTTCATAGTTGACCAGTGGTTCTCAACTGGGAGCTGCCCAGGGGTTCGCGGGACAATGTTAAGGGGTGTGTAATAACATTTACAAAATGATAATATGAGAACCACTGTACTAGACCATATATATAATGGAAATAGACAAGATGTTTAGAATCGAAATATATGCCGGGCTCTCTTCTCCCTAAAACAGAGGTACACTACCCGGTATGGGTTCCGGGGTCTTATTATGGGAAAAACAAGAATTGACCCACTGCCTACCCAAAAGCATGTCCTAAGAGTCGACTCATTGGGAGCTTCTTTCGAAAGCGGAGTGCATCTACCTGAGAGGAAAGCAGCGAGCAGACTGTATACAAATGAGTCAGATCTGTAAAACAGAAGTACACGCAACACTTAGGTTCTGGAACAGGACTGCAGTCCAGAAGTGGATGAACAACCAGAACTTTCTGTCAGAGTTTACATCTGATGAACGCGAAGAAGAAGAAGAGAAGAGGTACAGTCACTGATAAAATGCTCTAACCGTTTTACTTAGTCATCATTTGTTTTGGGGCTATTCTAGTAGATATGTTATGGTGAGCACCGCATCGTCTCCTGTAAGCTGAGTTATTTTGGCCATGTAAAACGTCGTAGTGGCCTGGAGAGAACGGTGATAGAAGGCACAGCTTCCGGAAAACGAGGAAGAAGCAGACCTCCAAAAAGGTGAACACAAGACATTGAAGATGCTTTGGCTATGAAAGCACATAGGGTTGGAGAATCGGCTAGATAAAGGGAGACTGATACCGGTGGTGACGTGGGCGATGTTCTCTAAAGGACCGGTTGATGATGATGGTAATGTGCTGGTCATGTTAATTTATCTCAACCCGTTTTAAAAAGCTGGATCGACCCAAGTGACGGACCGGCTGGAAACTAATCCACTTTGTCAGTGCTAGGGATCGACCCCAGTGACGGACCGGCTGGAAACTAATCCACTTTGTCAGTGCTAGGGATCGACCCCAGTGACGGACCGGCTGGAAACTAATCCACTTTGTCAGTGCTAGGGACCGACCCCAGTGACGGACCGGCTGGAAACTAATCCACTTTGTCAGTGCTAGGGATCGACCCCAGTGACGGACCGGCTGGAAACTAATCCACTTTGTCAGTGCTAGGGATCGACCCTAGTGACGGACCGGCTGGAAGCCAATCCACTTTGTCAGTGCTACGGATGGACCCACTAATTCAATTCTACACACAATTGTTACATACTCTATAAAATTATTGGAACAAACATAAAAGAATCGAATGAGGTTCATTTGTTAAACACGCCCAACACAGTTCTTTAATCAAATAAAACAAATTCGACAGTGGAGTGGCTAGGGGGGAAAAACCCCGACCTAGTCATCTGTTAATAAATTGCTCACCTATTGAGACAGTGCCACATGCATGACAGATCGGAACAAATGATTGTCGGTTCATTCCAATTAATTAATTATACTTTGGTATCCTTGCTATTTCTGTAAATCTTTTTTTTCCCCCAAAGCTGCGTTGTTTCAGAGAAAGTCAGATGGACACTTCAGTTATATAAAAAAAGATCCTGCACTCGGCAAAATATAAGATCCACTTCATATATTGCACTGTTTAATATATATATATATATATAAGTTAGGTTAGTTGCGTATCTTTTACAGGACATTGCAGAACCAACCCAAACCTGGCTGTTGTGGGGGTTTTCTAGGCAAATTTACCTCCAGTAGTTTGCCATTGCTTTTTCGACGGTCGGCTTTTTTGATACTACTGTCGAAACCAATGCAGGATGCATGGCCCGCAGCTGGGGTCGAACCCGGCATCCCGGCATTACGAAGCGTTCGCATCGACTTAGATTTTTACAAGTACATATAAGAAAAAAGTACAGGTCCCCTTTCTGCGCCTTTAGGCGTATAGGGCATACAGGGCTAGACCTAAATTTGTATAGACCAATCGGCACAAGATGGGTGATGTGGTCAGCATCACGCCGCCCGCCCTTAATTCCCAAGACAGTACCCGGTACCCACGTAAGGCTCGGTCGACCTAGGTGGCTAAGTCATTTGTGAAAAAAGTCTGTCGCCGCCAGAGAGAGCGAACCCACGACCTTCCGATCCGCACGAGAGCGTCTAGCCGCTACACCACGGCGGCTTCCATAGATATAAGAAATAGCAAATAATTATACTCACTGGAATCTACCCTTGTTAACTGTCCTCCTTGTACCTTCATTTTCGCCTTCCTTTCTCCTCTAATTAATTAAATATAATTTGATATCATTGCGATTTCTGTTAATCGATTTGTTTGAAGCTCTGTTGAGTTTCATAGGAACATGATTCACACTTCAGTTATGTTAATATGATCTTGTACTGTGCGAAGGATAAAGTCAACTTCATATATTGAGCTGTATGATTATTTATATATAAGTAATAGTAACGCGTCATTCATTGATACACTGAAATCTGCCTTGTTAACTTTCTTCTTTTTACTATTCGAACGAGCAGAGGAAGTATGACGCGGTTTAAGCTAACAACTTAAATACACAAAACACGTAAATGTGTAATTCCCCACTTCACACAGACGATAGCCCCACGCATGCAATGAATCAAAAGCAGAACTGCCGCATTGTCTCTTTGCAATGGTTCTCAATCAAAACCTTTTGCAGCATTGAAGCAGTCGCCAAAGGCTGTTTATCCACTGGCAGAGGATCCCAAATGATCCTATTGTGTGGCTTTGAGTGCCCCGGACGTAGCTTATGTGAAAAAGATCGATGGGGTAGGATATAGACTCTCCGGAAGAGAACTAACGGATGAAAATAATAGCCATTTTTTTTTTTTTGGGGGGGGCCATTACCCACTGGTTACATTAACTCTTTGTTCAAATTCCTCCTTTCCCACCAATTGTTACATTATCTCATTGTTACCGGTTTACAAGGTTTACATTTGCTCTTCTTTATGTTTATTTTTTAGGGTTACAACCAATGGTGACATTACTTCCCATTATCCTTAAAGGGAAAAAGGGGGAAAAGGGGGGGAGGGGGGTCACAGACAGTTATTACATTTTCTCTTCTCTATTCCTTTTTGTTTGTCACAGTCAGTGGTTACATTACTTCCAATTATCATTGTCTGTCAGAACGAGTGGTTACATCTGCTATTCTTTATTTTTTTGGGGGGGGGGGGGGGGGGGGGGGGGGGGGGGGTCACAATCGGTGAATCACAATCGGTGAATCCTTCTTTTCATCCTTGTTTGTTGTGGCTTCCGTGGTTTAGGCGTTGCGAGTCCGAATCGTAACTCGAACGTACCGCGATCAAAACCCACAGCTGGCTGCGTAGATTTTTATCATGGTATTGGTGGTCGCATATCGACCCAGGGTACAATAGAGGCCACGATGTATATCCTGGGAAAGTAAAGACGGCCGGCGTAATGCTGTCCACATTACCCACCTAGAGCAGATTGGTCTCTAAAAATACGGGATGCTCATCCTATATGCCTGATGCGCCTAAGGCGTAAAAAGTGATCTTTATGCACACACACACACATTCTTGTTTGTCACAACCAGTGGTTACGTTAATTCTTTCTTATCTTTTTGTTGTTGTTGTCATAACCATTAGTTATATTAAATGCTGCTGGTAATCGGAAGTAAATATTATCTTTAACAGTACCTGTTCAAACACTGTCTTATATTACATTGATTTGCCATTCGTTATAATAATTGTTCACTAGTTTTTCCTTTGGTTTTCACTGGCACAGAAGAGTAGCAAGTATGTGCTAAAGATGAAACCTCGGTTGAAACTAAAACTATTTCGGTATAATAATAGCACTGATAAGAATAACAATAGTTACAATAATGAAACTATATAAGTCAATTAAATTACCTGATAGTTCGCCTCTTGCTGCCACATTCACGTTTAATAATAATGAAAATAATATTAATAATAATAATAATAATAATAATAATAATAATAATAAGAAGAAGAAGAAGAAGAAGAAGAAGAAGAAGAAGAAGAAGAAGAAGAAGAAGAAGAAGAAGAAGAAGAAGAAGAAGAAGAAGAAGAAGAAGAAGAAGAAGAAGAAGAAGAAGAAGAAGAAGAAGAAGAAGAAGAAGAAGAAGAAGAGGAGGAGGAGGAGGAGGAGGAGGAAGAAGAAGAGGAACAAGAAGTACACAATACTGATACATTGTAGGAAAGCAGACCTTGGAAATAAAATGGCACAGAAATGCATAAAATTCAGAGAAACCGCAAGTATTTCAGTAGTAAAGTAGCCAAGAACACCTATAAAAAATTACCGAAACTCCTACAATAAGGACAAATAGGCAAGCCACGGCATTGATTTTCTAATGCGGTTGACATAATCATTAATGGCTAGATTTCAATTACATTGTCTGAAAGCAAAGCTGGCTCTCTCCAGATAAATATGTTCCTTATTGATGTAATTTAATTAGCGATGACACAGGAGGCCAGAACATGACACAGGGCTTTAGACTTGTCATTCTGGCGTTACTAGTCAAACATTGTGGGGGATGTGCGGGGGTGGTCAAGGACCCCGTACTTCAGGCCATCGTGACATAATGGGAAGGGGAGGGGGTGGGGGAGGGGGTTAGGTTTACGTTAATCTCCCCAAATAGAGCAGGTTACTTTTCATTCACAAGTTTGTTGGGCTGGTCGACTTTGCTGAAGGTAACGGGTGTGTCCCGCTCTATCGCTTGCTTTCTGTGATGTCTTGCATTTACGTTTTCATTCCGAGAAAGAGAATGCCTGTGACATTGGTTGCAGCCCTCTCTAGGAGGGTTTTGTTAGGACCACTTTCTCTATGATTTTGGAGTGTTAAAAGCGCTGGCGCGCTGAAATATGCAACACGCTATATTAACACCATTGCGGAACAACCCCTTAACCTTGTGCTAAGGTGACAGATTAAGGAACTACCAATCAGAAATTAGCTAGTGTGTATTTGGGCGGGACGTGAGAAGACCAAGCTTACTTTTTCAGGGAAAGGGATATAAGGAGAGGGTTATGGTGACAAATCGGCAAAGGAAATTATTAGTTTTTTTTTTTTAAACGTATCCGGAAAGCATGAGTTGTAAACCCTTTGGCTCGGTACTATGGATATCGCAACCCTTCGGCCTTGATTCCATTATAGGTACCGTTAATCTGGGAGAAGTGTGGCTTTTCTGCCTACCCCCGGGAGTGAACCCGGACCACGAGTTCGTCGCCCGGCCGCCGCGAAAGTCAGGTTTAACCAACTACGCTAGAGAGAGTAAAGTCTCTTTTTCCACGGATTTAGAGACTACAGAGGGTTATGACATCAGAGAAAAACGCAAAGAAAGAATGAGAGAGAGAGAGAGAGAGAGAGAGAGAGAGAGAGAGAGAGAGAGACTACAGAGGGTTATCACATCAGAGAAAAACGCTAAGAAAGAATGAGAGAGAGAGAGACTACAGAGGGTTATGACATCAGAGAAAAACGCAAAGAAAGAATGAGAGAGAGAGAGAGAGAGAGAGAGAGAGAGAGAGAGAGAGAGAGAGAGAGAGAGACTACAGAGTGTTATGATATCAGAGAAAAACGCAAAGAAAGAACGAGAGAGAGAGAGAGAGAGAGAGAGAGAGAGAGAGAGAGAGAGAGAGAGAGAGAGAGAGAGAGAGTATAACAGCAGTGGACATTTGATAAAACCACTAAGAGCCTAACTTTTATAAGAATTCTTTTTTTTTTTTTATGTATTGGTTGATACATTTTAGAATATGTTAAGTATATTATTATATTGATTTGTCATTCAGCACATTAGTATTAACAATAATAATAAAAAAAATAATAACCCCCTCCCCTCCCCATATTGGGTATATAGGGCTCGATCTATATTTTTTAGACCAACGGCACAAGATGGGTGATGTTGTCAGCATCACGTCAGCCGCCTTTACTGCCCAGGACTGCACCTGTACCCACTCAAGGCTGGGTTGACCTGGGAGCCAATGTCATTTTTGAAAAAATTCCGGTTCCGTCAGGGAGCGAACCAACGACCTTCCTATCCACAGGCAAGCGTCTAGCCGTTAGACCACGACGACTTCCCCCTGATAAAACAAGCAGTTGCTTTCAAGTGTTGTTGAATTTGTAAGTAAAGTAAAGTAAAGATCCCTTTTCATGCCTTTCGGCGCATCGGGAATATGGGCAGAGCGTCCCATATTTTTACAGACCATCAGCACTCGGTGGGTAATGTGGTCAGCATTACGCCGGCTGTCTTTACTTTCCCAGGACAGCCCATCCTGGTACCCATTTTAGGCTGGGTCGACCTTGTTGAATTTGTACTTTAGTTATAAAGGATTCACTCATTCGCTACATTTGTTTAACTGTTGCTGTAGTATGCACCTGACGAGATACAGCGAAATATGCCAGGCAATGAATTGGGCAATCTATTTGTGTCTTCTTTTGTTCACATTTACAACAGGGAAAAATCGCTTTGAATTTTTTGTTTCGTTTCCGACACACGCAAGGGGAAGCAGACCCCCAAAACAACAGTAACATCGTCTATTGTTAACAAACAGCAGAAACGAGCTCCATTGTTAACACTGGTCAGAAACTGTCTGCAACTAGCCGTGTTCTGGAAGCTTCTGGTTCCCCAAGGCAATTAGGCGCCACGTGTGTTCGACAGTTGGTTAGTTATTTCTTTCCGATTAAATTTCGTTTCCAAAGTGGGGTGATTGCGGTGAATGAATAAGTTGTTGCACTGGAAGCATAGGAGCTTAAAACTGGGAGCTTTAGCCCCCTCTCCATTCCCCCAATCCCAAAAATTGTAACAGAATTTAGTCTCCCCAACCCTCTTCCACACACCAACCATGTAATGAAGTTTTCTTTTTCGTATTTGTATACATTGCATATTGTGTGACATGTGTAGTTAATTTACATTCCATTCAGCAGAATTACGCACTTAAACAAGTTTTAGACCCACTCTCTTCCTTCTTCTTAAAGTCGATGCCGTGTGGCGTTGGTAGTCATGTCTATTCACAACCTTCTGTCTCGTTTGCTTTCCATCAGCTCTGATACAGATGATCGTCCATGCCATAATGTCAAATTGTCCAGCATCTGTTCTGTCGGTCTCCCTCTGACTCTCCTTTCCTACAACTTTCCTACAGTCACAATGTACTCCAATTTTCTTCTTCTCATCACATGACCAAATAATGTGGATTGTCTCATTCTGATGTGGGCAGGGGGCTGCGTGGTGTCCGTCTCGAGTGCTAGAGGTTCCGGGTTCAATCCCCGGTAAGGGTTGGGATTTTTCACGTGGACTGAGACCTCTAGTAATTCCCCCGGTCTCTGGGTAGTGAGATCCGACAACCATGTGCATTGTTGCGCACGTAAAATATCCATGGCAGTTGGAAACGGAAAATAGTAGCCTATCGGCGCTGCCCGGGCAAAATTTGGAGTTAAAAATCTACCCAAAGTATTTCGGTGCTAGAGAGCCAGTGCACTGTGCTGAGCTTCTTCGGACTCAGACTTGAGTTAAAAGAAGAACGGAGCACTTATGAGTTACATTCCATCTTCCGACCTAACTATAAAATATTTTTGCACCTTCGGGCGCTCTAATATTTTTGCAACCTTTGTTACCTCCTCTACTTATCTAACCGCTGCGCACAACAAGATTGTGACAGTCGTCCTGTGGGGGCCGTGTTTTAGGGCGCTCAGTATGCAGGACTGTTTGTTTCGTGGCGGTGTGACTTCGAACTGACTTGGTGCTAACACAGATGAACAGTGCAACAGCTAGCGAATAGCCAATTAAACAGGAACCAGGCCCCTCAGAACCAGAACTTATGTAACAAATGAACAAACTGAGGTGAAAGTGCTCTCCACAAATATTGATAAATAAAATAAGATAGCAAAGGAACCGTCCTTGAAAAAGCAGGCCATCAGGCGGCTAAAAAAGGACTTAGCTTGGAATTTTTGTTTGATTTTATACGATACGATTATGAGTTACATCTGTGTGCCATGATGTTGATCCGTTGTTCAAAACCTCAAAACCTTTCAGATGTGGGCAAGCAGTTCTCTTCGTGAGCCAGTTTCCTTCTCCTTAGAAATGTTTTTTTTTTAAAGGACCCCTTTCCACACCTTCAGGCGTACCGGGCATATAGGGCTAGACCTATATTTTATAGACCAATCGGAACTCAGTGGGTGATGTGGTAAACATCACGCCGGCCGCCTTTACTTGACAGGACTAGACAAGGTGCCGGTTAGGTTTATGTTAGTCTCACCAAACAAAGTAGGCCACGTTTCATTCACAAGTTTGTTGGGCTTGTCTACTTTTCTACAGGTTACGGGTGTTCAGCTCTGTTGTTTGCTTTCTGAGTTGTCCTGCATTTGTGGGTTTTTTATTCCTTCCGAAAAACAGAATACCTGTGACATAGGTTGCAGCACTCTCTAGGGGTAGTTATGTTAGACCCAGTTTGTCCATATTTTTGGAGTGTTAAAAGCGCTGGCGTGCTGAAATATACAACACGCTATATCAACGGCATTGCGGAGCTCCCCCATAACCTTGTGCCAAGTTCACGTGGCTCAAGGTCTGCCAATCAGAAGTAAGCTAGTGTGTTTATGTGTACGCGCGTGTATCTGTCTGAAAGCCCTTTATACACAATGCATGCGTGGTTGTGTACATGTATGTGTGTGTGTGGGGGGGGGGGGTGGGGTGTTTCAATTTATTTTATGCACAACTTATTTTGTAGACGATATATCCCTTTTATCGTCTGCTATAGACGTTTTTGTTTTCAAATTTTTACAGGGACACGTCCCTTTTTATTCAGCTTACCTCCATGTGGATTTAAGCAACTAATGTAGAGCTTTGGGAGAGAACTAAGCAAGCCCCAGTGGACCAAGAGGTGAGGAAAAGACGCTGGCTTTGGATAGGACACACATTGAGAAAACATGAGAACAGCATTGTCTTAGCATTGGAACCCACAGGGGCATAGGAATACAGGAAGGCCGAAAAACACACGGAGAAGATAGCTGGAGAATGAAGTAAGATAGATGGGGAGGACATGGGGGAGAGCTCCATGTAATAGCGAAGGATAGAACGGCTTGGCGTGAGGTGGTTGAGGGCCTATGCTACAACAGGGGATAGAAAGGCAAAAGAAAAAGACTGATGGTAATCTTGTCCTTGAAAATGAGGATCCTGGTAAAGGCATTCAGTGGTTAATAATTTCAGATCGGAAGATTTAAAATCATGAGTACTTTATCATATTGAAAAAGAAAAGCTGACTGAGGTGTCTTCTGGTGTCACTCTTGTGTACAGACATTAAAAAAATGCAATCATTATCGGAGTGTTGGATATTGGGAGATAAACGAATATCCATCTGTTAGTTATAGAGCTATCAGATTGTCGGTTATTTCTCCCTAGCTTCCCAGTTGTTTGAAAAGACTTTTTTTCCAGCCCCTTATAAAACCCAAACAGAAAAATCGAATTTTGTTGTTACAGCGCTTTATCTATCAGAAACAACGCTCCAGTTCCGTGTATAAGTTTACTCGCAACTGAGCATCAACAGCTGCACTCGCTAGTAATTTTTGAAACTTGGTTCAAATCATAAACTGCTATATACATTTAGTTTTGGTCATGTGTATGTTTAGCTGCGAGTTGGGCCGTGAAACAGTTAGCCCTGTTCTGGTGGGCCGCAGGTATGAATAGCTTGAGGAACACTGGCTTAGAGTTCTGTAAATTCATGTCACAATGGAATCCACAAATATTGTCCTTGTGGCTGTTAGGCAGTGGTATCAGAGTGGCGCCATGGAAGAGGTTTAGGCCTCATCATGTCATATTTCCACACTTAGGGGTGTATACATTGCAGCAACCGTTATCGCGGAGACGGCACAATTTTTGATGGAACGCTCTTTATTGACATAATATCTTTTTTTATTTAATACTTGTATAGACAAGACAGCCTTTCAGTATATTGTTTTGACAACATGAGAGCTTTCTATTGTATTTTATTGATAACGAGAGCTTTGCAGTGTATTTTATAGTTAATAGGAGAGCTTTTCATTGTATTTCACAGACAACACACAGATTTTCATTGTATTTCACAGACAACACATATATTTTCATTGTATTTCACAGACAACACATAGATTTGCATTGTATTTCACAGACAACACATAGATTTTCATTGTATTTCACAGACAACACATAGATTTTCATTGTATTTCACAGACAACACATAGATTTTCATTGTATTTCACAGACAACACATAGATTTTCATTGTATTTCACAGACAACACATAGATTTTCATTGTATTTCACAGACAACACATAGACTTTCATTGTATTTCACAGACAACACATAGATTTTCATTGTATTTCACAGAAAACACATAGATTTTCATTGTATTTCACAGACAACACATAGATTTTCATTGTATTTCACAGACAACACATAGATTTTCATTGTATTTCACAGACAACACATAGATTTTAATTGTATTTCACAGAAAACACATAGATTTTCATTGTATTTCACAGACAACACATAGATTTTCATTGTATTTCACAGACAACACATAGATTTTCATTGTATTTCACAGACAACACATAGATTTTCATTGTATTTCACAGACAACATGTTTGTCCGTCCATGTCAGAAGAAAAATTGGACCACGATCAATCGTACGTCTCTTTTCCCCACATCTATCAACGATAACTGACTGACTGACAACTTGTCTTTCCCCTTTCTTTGAATTCCAGAGAAATTTGACTAAAAAGCTTAACAAAATTGGGAAGCAGAAAAACGGGCACAAAACAACACAACGCAACGTTTCGATCAGGCGGCCTTTTTCAAACATACGTGAACTACACAAACGTAACAACGAGGAGATAAGAGTATGTTATTAGGCAAATATGCAGCCTAACCGACATCATACCTGGTGCAGAATGGATACCTGTGCCTCAGGCGTTTATTTGTACATTTTCCTGTATTGTCACACTCAACAGGCGATGTAGAGAAGATAATCCTGTTGCTGTTAATGCAGAGGTCAACGCTCTCATCGGTGAAAATTCAGACGAAGCAGATGCACTAATCTATACAGACGGATCAGTTATACGCCAAAGAAGAAGCGCATGGGCATTTACAGCACGCTCAGCGGGCAGAACAGTCAAAGAAGCCAACGGCGCCTTCTCCATGACAACCAGCAGCATGACGATGGAGGTGATGGCAGTGACGCAAGCGTTTGCCTGGCTTGAAACACAAAAATACACCCGCATATGTATACTCAGTGATTCAATGAGTATGATCCGGAGGGTTCAGGCAGGTTCAGTGCGAAGACAATGGCTTGAATCAATTCAGAAGTCCACTGTGCGAGTAGTCACCTTTATTTTTGTTCCGGGACACGCAGGCGTCGATGGAAATGAAAGAGCTGACAGGTTGGCTGGATCCGCTATCACTACCGACGGTCGGCCTATGGATCATGCTGATATTATCAATGCCCTCAGAGAAATGGGAAGGATAGAGGACTTTGGTGGCAGTGAATCCACATCACTCGCCAGAATGGCAGACTTGGGAATTAAGATCGGCACAGCAAAAAACGAGACGCACACCGGACACGTCAGAAGACTTGTTAATCAACATAGAACTGGTACTATTAGCCATCGGACGTTGGGATTCATACTGAGGGGAGGATCTGAGCACCTATGGACATGTCCGGAGTGCAATGATGATAACCCAACTAACTAACTAACTAACTAAGAGTATGTAGATCTCAAAATACATAAATTGGTCTTTATGTCAACTTCATTTATAGACAGTATGTGTCTTTTCAGCAACGTCTTTCATTGACAACCTGTCGTTTATAGCTGAAATAAGTGAAGGACCCTTTCCGACCTGGTGGCACGTGTGTTTAAATTGTTGAGTGACTCATGGCTTCTGGATACTAAGACAAACAAACAAACAAATTGTTGAGTGTTGTGGTAAATCACTCCGATCGCCTTTACTCCCCTATAACATTTCCAGGTATCGACGTTTTAGGCTTGATCAGCGGTTCTGAACCTGTGGGTCGCGACCTTTATTTGTGTGTGGGTCGAACGACCCTTTCACAGGGGTCACAAAGGACTTTCGCAAAACATATTTTCATTGAAGTTTTGAAGTAGCAACGAAAATAATTGTATGGTTGAGAGAGATAGAGGGGGGGGGGGGGGGTTGGAGGTGGGGGGGGGGGGTCACAAGAATTGTATTTAAGGGTCGAGACGTTAGGAAGGTTAAGAGCGCCTGCTCTAGATCGATCCAGGACTAAGCCATGGTGCTACTTCAGCGTGCTGATACTTTAATACAGAGGCTTCCATACTTTTGCTTCTGGCTGACACTTGCTTTCAAGACAGTAGCTTCCAACTTGTAGGGTGTAGGGGGTTAGTGATATCATTATGTACAAGGTAAGTAAAGGATTTTTGTCCATGCATTCAGGCGTATTGTTTTGATAGGGCTAGACCCATATTTTATAGATCAATCCGTGCGGGGCGGGGGAGGTAGTCCGCACTGCACCGGTCGCCTTTACTTCCCAGGACTGCACATGGTACCCACTCAAGGCTGGGTGCACCTAGGAACCAATGTCATTTTTTCAAATAGTCTGGTTCTGTGACCGCTTAACCCACGACCTTCCGATCCGCAGGCGAGCATCTAACCGCTAAACCACGGCGACTCGTTGATATCGTTAAGAAAGGAAGGGGCAGAGGGTTGGGGGTCACATGTGACTATTAAAAAGTATTACGGGGTCCTCGGCTGATGCGGGCCGGCGGGTCTTATCTAACTAGAAACCACCGTTTTAGACGTACACCATGTAGCGGTATGATGAATTCAGTCTATTCGTTAGTTAGTTGTGGATTCTTTACAGGACGTTGCAGAACCAATCCCTGCATCTTTTACTGGTTGTTTTTTTAGGCACCTTTCACCTTCAGTAGTTTGCCACTGCTGTCTAAACGGTCAGCTCTAGGTACCACTGTCCAAAGCAACGCAAGACAAATCCTCAGCAGCTGGGATCGAGCCCTGCGTTCGCAACGCCTATGCCACAGAAGCAGAAATTCAGTTTATTAGCAAACCAAATAAATTACAACATGCCAGATGAAATAAGAAATGCGGCGGGGAGAGCAAGAAGAGACAAGAGTCATCAATAAAGAGCTATGAACAACAGCAGGCACAGTACATGTAAATGACTTCATAGAACATCACAGAATGAAATGGTTTGGTCATCTGATCAGAATAGAACAAAATCAACCAGCAGCTAGAAAGTTCTAAATGAGAATAGCACGCTACAACGCCAGAGGCCGATCAAGAAAGAGATGGGTAAAAGGAGTAAAAGAGATATTATATAAACTCAATATGATATCAGCACAAGCTAGACAACTAGCAACAGACAGTGAGCTGTATATTACATCCGTCTGCGACAATTTGCGGCATAAACATTAGGAGAAAGGAAGAAGAAGAGGTTAAACTAGCCCCCTATAAGAGCTATAGACACAAACATAAATTACTTTCGCTCGACACACCTCCACACTACAGCCGACACACTAATGCAGTGGTTCTCAAACTTTTTTTTTCGCCGCGGCACCCTTGTGGAGCTAAAAAAAAATCGCGGCCCACCTAAAC
>CAJHNH020002046.1:62500-145000 GCA_905116865.2 Candidula unifasciata
CTTTTCAGTTGTTTGTGTAGTGATTTTCCAGAAAGCAATGGCAAACTACTGGACGTAAATTGCCTAGTAAAACCACACAACAGCCAGTGGCTGCTGGGGTTGGTTCTGCAACGTCCTGTAAAGGATACGCAACTAACCTTTATAGTGATTTACTTCGCATTGCAACCCAACATTTCCGATTTTATGAATACTTTAATCATTTTGGCTCTAAAGACATAGATGCTAAGTATCAATGAGCGTACCGTTGTTTCCTTGCACTGTGCTTTCGATTTCACCAAGTATTTCACATCATTTAAAAAAAAAAATGTTGCAAGATTATTTACAGACATAACATTCACTTCACTGTGCCAGCAATAGGGTTTGGTTCATCTCTGCTTTGCTTGTGGTAACCCTTGAGTATTTCATACAAAGCACTATATCCGCAGATCCAGTGACGACCAGTAGTGACCTTTGAAACACTAGCATTGGCGAATCCATGTCCAGAACACAAGAAACCAATCCCATTACACTCGGGCTATATGCAAACAATTCAATCATATTGCTAAAGTGAGTCTGTATTTTACATGATCATGACAGTAAAAGCACTTCATTGACAAAGTTGTGCAACCACAAATCATGGCCACTATCTCTTAAACTTTCAACAATCTTTGCTTGTATCTGCCTGTCTGTCTTAGTAAAGTAAAGGACCCTTTTCCATGCCTTTATGCGTGCCGGGCATATAGGGCTAGACCTATATTTTAAAGACCAGTGGGCACAAGATGTGTGATTGGTCAGCATCACGCCGGCCGCCTTTACTTCCTTGGAATGCCCACGGTACCCACTCAAGGCTGGGTCGACCTGGAAGCCAATGTCTTTTTTGAAAAAAAGGGAGCGAATCGACGACCTTCCGATACGCGGCAAGCGTCTAGCCGCTCTGCCACGTCAAATCCCTGATGTCTGTATGAAGATCTTAAATTATACGTAAGTTTTTCTTCTTATTCTTCTTCGTCTTATTCTTCTTCTTCTTCTTCTTCTTATTATTATTATTATTATTATTATTATTATTATTATTATTATTATTATTATTATTATTATTATTATTATTATTATTATTATTATTATTCGCATTCACCTACTGTAAACTCCGACTGATTGTTCCAGTTGTTTGTCGACTTCTGGACCTCAATCTTGCTCCAAAACAGCGCATGCACATTCGATTTACAGATCTGGTACCAGCTGCCACAGACAGCCACTCTGACGGAATATAATGAACATCGAGAGAGAGAGAGAGAGAGAGAGAGAGAGAGAGAGAGAGAGAGAGAGAGAGAGAGAGAGAGAGAGACGGCAAAATGTAGAAAGACAGCTTTTTAAGAACAGAGTTTAAATAAATGACGATCATTTTAAGTAGCGCATTACAAAGATTTCACAAAAGAGCTTTTATTCCCTACTAACCACTTCCATAAGGTAACTGAGGAGAGGGGAAAGTAAAAGAAGAGGTTGCAGTTGAAGATATCTTCTTATTTGTTCACTGGGTGTCAAATCTGGGAAAAGTTTGGGTTGTTCGTCCGTCCACTTTTGGACTGTAGTCTTGTATCAAAAGTTTAGTCTTGTGTAAACATTCGTTTTACTGATTTGGCTTAGATGTATGCAGCCTCTCGATTCCTTCCTTCTCAGTCTGATGGACACTAACATAGAAGAAAGCTTCTTCTTACTCGACTCTCATGACATGCTCGTTGGGTGAGGAGGAGGAGGAGGAGGAGGAGGGAAAATGAGAGGGGGGGGGGAGTGAGTTAATTCTTGGTTCCCCTATAATAAGATCCCGGAACCCACACGGGAATAATATATCTATGATTGGCGACTTACCATGAAGCAAAAATTAAACATACGACACACAGAAGGGCCATAAACAAGCGTACAGAAACTAGACTCAAAACAGAGACTAGCATAAGCGATGACCTCATAATCCTTGGTGGAATCAAAAATGGAAATGACGAAAAAGTACGATTTAAGAAAGAGAAAATATGCCACCATTAATCATCACACCATGTAAAATTCCAATTCAAAAGCTGGTCCCATCGGAAATAACGCGCATCTCTGCTTGATCAAATATTTTTCTCGGCAGTCATGTCTTCTAGAATCAGTCCTGGCTCTTTTCCGCAACCATTACAAATCAATACAAGCAGGAACAAAACAGAAGGCATACAAAAATCAGATCTGACAAAGTTTATGATCCTAAATACCTGAGGACTCCAGATTAGCTGAAGGGGTATAATAATAATAACGAGGAGAATGGCAAAGGACCTGGGCTGCTTTTTTTCAGCTACGGCGATAACCGATTTCCATATGAAAAGAATTTTAGGCCCGTTTCAATTTATTTCGCAGAGTGTAGATCAATATTTCAATGAAAATAAAGGATTCTGTTTGAACAGTTGACTCCAGTGGGATGTCAAAGCCAATAAACTCGCGGAAGGAAGAGCATTAGGTAAGAGTGAAAACTGGGAGGCATTTTGGTGATTTTTTGTTTGCTTTTTGTGGGAGACGAATTGTGTCTTGGAGACGCAAAGTAGAACGCACTCAGTGTAGGGTTAGAAACAGCAGTTCTTCTTTTCCCACTTCATCCTCCTACTGCTGCCGCTGCTCATTTTCAGTCTTCTTCTTCTTCTTCTTCTTCTTCTTCTTCTTCTTCTTCTTCTTCTTCTTCTTCTCCGTCCTCTCTTTCTTTTTCTTCTTCTTCTTTTTTTTCTTTTTCTTCTTCTTCTTCTTCTTCTTCTTCTTCTTCTTCTTCTTCTTCTTCTTCTTCTTCTTCTTCTTCTTCTTCTTCTCCTTCTTCTTCTCCTTCTTCTTCTTCTTCTTCTTCTTCTTCTTCTTCTTCTTCTGCTTCTTCTTCTGCTTCTTCTTCTTCTTCTTCGTTTTCTTCTTCTTCTTCTTCTTCTTCTTCTTCTTCTTCTTCTTCTTCTTCTTCTTCGTCTTCTTCGTCTTCTTCTTCTTCTTCTTCTTCGTCTTCTTCTTCTTCTTCTCCGTCTCCGTCTTCTTCTTCTCCTTCTTTTTCATCTTTTTCTTCTTCTTCTCTGTCTTCTTCTTCTCCTTCTTCTTCATCTTCTTCTTCTGCTTCTTCTTTTTCTTCTTCTTCTTCTTTTTCTGCTTCTTCTTCTTCTTCTTCTTCTTCTTCTTATTATTATTATTATGATTATTATTATTATTAATATTATTATTTTTATTAGTCTGCTGCTGCCACTTCTTCTTTTTCTTTTACTTTTTCTTTTTCTTCTTCTGCGTCTTCTTATGCTGCTTCTGTCTTGTATCCCACAATATAATGTAGGCTATAAAATATTTCGGACCAAGCCGTTTTATCATTTTCTGTCGCGTCTAATTCACCTAACGATGATGGTAATAATGCGAATTTCAGCGCATGGATATTGCAGTTATAAGGTTATCGGGCTTACTTCATAGATACACTATATAAGGATTACGTCGTTACGCTCGCCTGTATTGTTGTCTAACACTGCTGTTTTATTTAGGAAAACAAGTCGTTATTTCGACTTCCTATTTGTGTGAAAAGACTGTCTTGGCTTCGTGAGTAATAAAACAAGCATGTCGTAAAAGGCGACTAATTATAGTTTTGCTGAAATCAGATGTGTAACGAAAGGCACATACATCACAGCCCAGAAGTAAACCACAACCCAGAAAGCAGAATATTGAGAAAATAAAAGGAAATAAGTTTAAATAGGAAGAATAATAACGCACAACTAAAATATAAATTCTTACCTTTTTTTCTCCTTCTATCAGTCTATATCCGGATGCACCTTTTGTTCCAATCGGCTCCGCAGGTGCAAAGTGTTTTTGTCCAACCGTGAAAACGAATGTAAACACAAGCCACAAATAAAACAGAAGATTACAAATTTAACAAAGCCCGTTTTCAAACACTTATTTTTGTACAGGGCGAGGTCACACAAGCAACAAATTTGCCAATAAAAATTATAGGCGATCAGAAAATACTAGGCCATCAACTTTGATAATTTAACACGTAAGTTCTCATGACATCTATATTTTTTTATCCTCATTTCAGATTGAAAGATCTAACTCAATTTTAAAAGTTTACGTAAAAATAATATCGTAAAGCATCACCAGATGCGTCCGAGGCGGTATTTCAGCACACCTTCAACTAAACAGTTCACTTTACATCCGCAGTTAAACCAGACAACTATAACAACATGGAGAGAGCACAAAAGTTAACGGTTCTGTTGCGGTCAATTTAAAGTAACAGCGATCAATATCCAATTACTTGTCCTTCCTCAATACGTTGGTAGATGTCACGGCCTTCTCTATTTATATACAGGTGGACCTGGTAGATGTCAATCAAAACAATACTTTCCGGTTATAATTTTACACAAGCAATAAGTTGAATAATTATTCGCCTGACCTATTTTACTAAATCAAGAAAGGTCCATTACAACTTCAGAAGGAAATTACTTATTGTATTTCATTATATACCAACGCATTTGCAGTTAAACATCTGACTAGATACAACATAATATCCCAGATTGAAGTCAAGGTAAAGAGTATTTCATTTTCATCCGACACTGGACAACTTTGATATAATAACTGGAGAAGTTCACAAGTGAGCGGTGTTCTATCGGCCAGTTTGACGTGACAGCGGCCAAAATCCAATCGAGTTGTGGGCCAAGGACACTCCAGTGTTGATTCAATGAACACTTCTCTCGTGAATTGTTTGGATTTATTAGTGGGAATAACCCCCCTCCCCACCCCCTCCCCAACTCACGTTTTGTTTTGAATTCGTCTGGTTTATTGCCAAGGTAGTATTGACTGGAAGCAACAGTTGCTATCAAAGGATACGACAGGAGATTTTGTCTTAGTAAAGTTCTTATATTGTGACTGTATTGAAAGTAAAATAATCATCATTGTCTTTGGGGTTCTGGGCAGTTTCAAACTCTCAGTAATTGTATTGAAAAAAGCTTTTGAAGCTGCCACTGTAGTCGCAGTTGTAGTTGTAGCAGCAGTAGTAGTAGAAACAGCAGTAGTAGTAGCAACAACAGCAGCAGCAGCAGTAGTTATAATAGCAGCAGTTAAAGAAGGTGTAATGATATCAGCAACAGAACCATGGGCAGTAGTAGTATTAGTAGGAGGGACAGCAGCTGTATGCGCGTAGTATTGGTAGTATAAGTAGTTGCAGTGATAACACAACCAGATTCGTAATAGAAGTAGTGGTGGTAGTAGAAGTAGCAACAACAGCAGCACTAGTAGAAGCAATAATAGCAATAGCAGTAACAGCGGCAGTAGTCATCGTAGTAGTATGAGCAGCAACAGCAGTAGTAGTAATAGTAGCAACAGCATCAGTAGCATCTGTAGCTGCAGTAGTAGTAGAGGTAATAGTAGCAGTAGCAGCTGTAGCAGCAGTAATAGTAGCAGCAGCAGTAGTAGTAGAGGTAATAGTAGCAGCAGTAGTAGTATTATAATCAGTAGGATTATTAAAAGTAGCGATATCATCATGGTCATCATCAGCAGCATTAGTAGTAGTAGATGTTGTTGTTGCTGTTGTTGTTGTTGTTGTTGTACTAGCAACAGCATCACAAGCTGCGGAGGAGTAAATAGACTGAAATCAACCCGTACACTTAGATCGACTCTCACTAAAGTCAGACAGAAGAAAACAAGCAGAAATCGGTACATACTAAACTAAAGAAAACCTTCAGCCTATAGTTTAGTTAGTGAACCGACAGACTATCCTCACTGCACATCGAACAAAGTCCACAAGCGCACGGATCTCATCTTCAGTATATCCTTTAGCGTGTGGCGACTGATAACACCAGTTCTGTGTTGGCTCACTATTCTTCTTTGGCTACCTGTACAGTGTTCAAGTTAAGCGAAAATTATTTTTACCTGAAGTTCTTGCAGTATTTTGAGTGTTGCCGATTTAACGTTATCTCCTGAATCGTCTTGTCGTCCTGCCTCATTGACAGCCATGAGAATATCGGCCCGGTCCATTGTTTTTCCTGGAGGGTTGCGTGATCTCGAGCATAAAGTCTGTCTTGAGTGCTGGAGGTTCCAGGTTTATTTCCCGGTAAGGGCTGGGATTTTTTCACCTGGACTTGACTTATAGTAGTTCCCCCTAGTCTCTGGGTAGTGAGATCTGACGCCCGTGTGCATTGTTGCACACGTAAAAAATCACCTGGCAGCTGGAAATCGAAAAGAGCAGCCTAATAGTGCTGCCCAGAGTCTTTACATATGCCAGTGAAAATTGGACATTCAGGAAACACACGAAACGAAAGTTAAATGCATTCAAAAACAAATCGTCTGAGTAAACTGATGAAATAAATGGAATGAATTCAAAAAGGTAAAGACATAAAAGAAATGACTACATAAAAACTGTTATAGAATCAGTAACTTAGTTCATTTTTCATAGTGTAATTTTGCTTTTAGTTTTTGTAAAAGCCTTCCAAAAAATAAACGGAGACAGAAGCGCGGCAAGAAACGAAACAATAGTCCAAAATAAAGAAACGAAATACATGAAACACTTTTAGTCATTTTAAATAGCTTCGTTTATTTGTTTAAAGGACTGACGAGTCTGACTTATGTATTATTCAAGCCAAGTCATTAAAACGATGTTTTGTCTAGGTCTACGTACTCACATTAAGAATACAATTAAGTTCCCAGGAACGATAATGCAGTCAAGAAATGTAAGGACACAAATGTCATGTTCTAGACCGACAGACAAGGCAGCTGTTCTGTAAATTACCAGAATAAATATACAGCTTTTGTAATAACAGGTAAATCCAGAAGAAGAAGAAGAAGAAGAAGAAGAAGAAGAAGAAGAAGAAGAAGAAGAAGAAGAAGAAGAAGAAGAAGAAGAAAGAAGAGAAGGAGAGAAAGAAGAATGAGGAGGAAGGAGGAGGACGAGGAAAAGGAGGTGGAAGAAGAAAAAGAAGAAGAAGAAGGAGGAGGAGGAGGAGGGGGAGGAGGAGCAGAAAAAAAGAAAAAGAAAAATGAAGAAGAAGAAGAAGAAGAAGAAGAAGAAGAAGAAGAAGAAGAAGAAGAAGAAGAAGAAGAAGAAGAAGAAGAAGAAGAAGAAGAAGAAGAAGAAGAAGAAGAAGAAGAAGAAGAAGAAAAAGAAGAAGAAGAAGAAGAAGAAGAAGAAGAAGAAGAAGAAGAAGAAGAAGAAGAAGAAGAAGAAGAAGAAGAAGAAGGAGGAGGAGGAGGAGGAGGAGGAGGAGCAGGAAGGAGTAGGAGAAAAAGAATACGTATGGGGAAGGAGAGAAGGAGGAGAAGAAGATGGGAAAGGAGTAAAGGGACGAGAAGAACACAAACAAAGGGAATAAAACGCATAACCGCCAAGAGAACCTAAATGTGAGTACGTAAGAATAAATTATGCAACAAATATTATTCTAACAGGTACAAATTTATAATTTTGAGCTTTAGCCTAAGAGGCTGACGTCTCACCCTAATCTTGTCAATTTCCAACTGCTTATTATCACGCTCTGAATAAAATATTAACCACTATGTTCGCCCAGAATCCACAATGTTATTGCATTAACATACAACGTTCATTCACTATGCAACTACTAAAGCATCGTCCCCGTGTGGGATGCAATTTTTTTGTTATTTTGAAGCTCCACCATGGCTTTGCCGGGGGCCCTAAATATAGATATTAAATATGGCATAACGCCTGAAACAGGGTTTCTGGGACCTCTCCACGGGTGATCCTCATCCGCATGGTGGCACTTTGTGTCACCGGGTGTTTATCTCTTGTATTGTGTCCTGGTGGGGTACAACTTACATACATACATAACCCACTATACTCGTCCAATAACCCACTGCGTTTATATACTAACCCACTATGTTTTTTATAACCCTACTAATTTAGTCCACTAACCAACACCGATTTTCTATCACCCTAATCTTTTCCCCACAAACCACTCTGTTATTGTATAACCTCACTTTTTCGCCCAACAACCCACTTTATTATTGTATAAACCCACTATTTTCGCCCACTAACTCATTTTCTTAATCTGTTTTCTGACTATAACCATTTATTACCCCCCTTTCTTATTTTACTGTCCCTATATTTACCCGCTAACCCACTCACAGTGTTCTTGTATTAACCTACTATGTCTATCAACTAACTCATTATGTACTGTATTTTCACTAAATTTACCCACTAACCCACTTTGTTATTGTACTCTTGCTATATTCGTTCATTAACCCACTCTGTTTTTGAATAAACCCAAAGTGTTAAGCCATTAACCCACTCTGTTTTTGAATAAACCCAAAGTGTTAAGCCATTAACCCACTCTGTTTTTGAATAAACCCAAAGTGTTAAGCCATTAACCCACTCTGTTTTTGAATAAACCCAAAGTGTTAAGCCATTAACCCACTCTGTTTTTAAATAAAGCAAAGTGTTAAGCCATTAACCCACTCTGTTTTTAAATAAACCTAAAGTGTTAAGCCATTAACCCACTCTGTTTTTGAATAAACCCAAAGTGTTAAGCCATTAACCCACTCTGTTTTTGAATAAACCCAAAGTGTTAAGCCATTAACCCACTCAGTTTTTGAATAAACCCAAAATGTTAAGCCATTAACCCACTCTGTTTTTGAATAAACCCAAAATGTTAAGCCATTAACCCACTCTGTTTTTGAATAAACCCAAAGTGTTAAGTCATTAACCCACTCTGTTTTTGAATAAACCCAAAGTGTTAAGCCATTAACCCACTCTGTTTTTGAATAAATCCAAAGTGTTAAGCCATTAACCCACTCTGTTTTTGAATAAACCCAAAGTGTTAAGCCATTAACCCACTCTGTTTTTGAATAAACCCAAAGTGTTAAGCCATTAACCCACTCTGTTTTTGAATAAACCCAAGATGTTAAGCCATTAACCCACTCTGTTTTTGAATAAACCCAAAATGTTAAGCCATTAACCCACTCTGTTTTTGAATAAACCCAAAGTGTTAAGCCATTAACCCACTCTGTTTTTGAATAAACCCAAAGTGTTAAGCCATTAACCTACTTTGTTTTTGAATAAATCCAAAGTGTTAAGCCATTAACCCACTCTGTTTTTGAATAAACCCAAAGTGTTAAGCCATTAACCCACTCTGTTTTTGAAAAAACCCAAAGTGTTAAGCCATTAACCCACTCTGTTTTTGAATAAACCCAAAATGTTAAGCCATTAACCCACTCTGTTTTTGAATAAACCCAAAATGTTAAGCCATTAACCCACTCTGTTTTTGAATAAACCCAAAGTGTTAAGCCATTAACCCACTCTATTTTTGAATAAACCCAAAATGTTAAGCCATTAACCCACTCTGTTTTTGAATAAACCCAAAATGTTAAGCCATTAACCCACTCTGTTTTTGAATAAACCCAAAGTGTTAAGCCATTAACCCACTCTGTTTTTGAATAAACCCAAAGTGTTAAGCCATTAACCCACTCTGTTTATGAATAAACCCAAAGTGTTAAGCCATTAACCCACTCTGCCCTTGTATTAATCCATTATGGTAATCCACTAGCCCACAGTTCTTGTCTTAACCCACTATGTTCAACCATTAACTCACCTTGTTATTGTATTCTCACGTGTATTAATCCTTTAATCCACTCTGTTCTTGTATTAACTCACTTTGTACATCCATTAACTGGCCTTGTTATTATATTATCATTTTTATTAATCCACTAGCCCACTCTGTATTACCCACTATCTTCACATATTAACACACTCTTTTCTTGTATTAATCCATTTTGTTCATCCACTAATCCACGCTGTTCATGTATTAACCCACTATGTTCATCAACTTACCCACCTTGTTATTGTATTCTCACTTTTATTAATCCACTAATCCACTCTGTTCTTGTTTAACCCACTATCTTCACCCACATACACACTGTTTTTTTTAATTAACCCACTAAGTTAATCCGCTAACCCACTCTGTTCTTACATTAACCCATTACGTTCACCGAGTAACCCACTCTGTTACTGTATTACCATACCATGTTTATCCATCCATTCGACCACCCTTTCAACGCCTTAACCCATTATGCTCGTCCAACCCACAGACCAGTCAGCCCCTGCTGGACGATGTGACCAACAGTACACCACTCACCAAGGTGCAGATCCGAACACAAGTCCTTCAGACTGGCAGTCAAAGGACTTATCCACTGCACTCACAATAGCGGCTGCAGATTTTTGCTATCTCCCTCGAGCTATAAAAGTCGTCCACGGAGCTATGAAGTTCGTGCTTTCTGCGATGCTTTCAACAGGCGGCTACCCTGAGACTTGAGTCGTGTGGCATCTTCTTCTACTTCTTCCTTTTCACAGGCTGCAAACCTTGCCGAACAGTTTTGGCTTTCGTCCACTTCTAGACGAAGTCTTGTTCCAAAACTGGAATTTTGTGTGCACATCCGTTTTACATATCTGGTTTATATGTAAGCAGATTGTTGGTTCCTCTCCACCCAGGTAGATGCACACCGACTTCAAAGATGGTATAGATCCAAGTCGTCTGAATAGCGCCCTGGAGCCCACACAAGGAGTTATTTGGTTTATCACCCGGTGAGATGAAGCTGATCTGTTCGATTTTGAAAACGTCGAAAACACACCCCCCCCCCCAGACTTTTTTCCCTCACGTCCCCTCCCTTCCCCCACTCCCCGCCCCATGCAAACAAAAACATCGGTAACACATGAAGCAGGAGCAGACCAACCCTGGGCCTCATGAACTCAGGTGGGCCCACTCTCTGAAAATGTCTAGGAGCTTGTGGGCCGAAACATTTGTCGACGAGAGATTACTTACTACTACTGATGATTGGTAGACTCCCCCTGTACAAGCTCTCCTGTGGAGTTTCTTCTTATTGCACTGATGTACGGGTGAGAATGTACAATTGTGAAGAAAACAAACTTAAATTAATAGTTAGTGAAAACGGACAAGGCGGCAAACGAAGATAGAATTGTTAATTAATCAAACAGATTATAAGCACTGAAGAATTATCTAATGAACACACAAAATTATTTCATCAAAAAAGAAAATACACAAATAATATCTGTTTATACGCAACAGTATAAAAACGTGGATGTATTAGAATGAAAATCAAAGAAGAAAAAAAAAACACACATTAAAAATAAAATTTAGATGGACATTGCATGATGAAATTATGAATAATCACAGGCGTAATTTGGTAAATTTAAAAATATATTTTTTAAAGTACATAAACATGTTTATAAATTCTTCTCTTTCTTCTTTCCGTCGCTTGCAATAGATTATCTATATCTGCAATATTGTCACTAGTATGAACTTCACTGTCTTTTGTAACTCACTCAGCGACCAGCAAAGTTTGACTTGCACCGATAATTCTTTTGGCCAAAAGTTTTGCCTTGATATGTTGTATTTGGGACAGTCTTGGTGGACATGATCTGTTGTCTCAGGTGCCATTCCACATGTGCACATATCTTATTCACCGATTTTAAATGTTGTGTACATGTGGCTGTGAAGTTGATTTGTGTCCTGTTCTAAGGCGTAGAAAAATAACTTGCTCTGGTCTGTCCATAAAATGGTGTCTATGAATTAAAGAAGTTTATTAAGGGTAATGACTATATTAAAAGGCAAGAGGAGCTTTTATAGCACTGTGGAAATTGTGAAGGTAAATAGAAATTAAAACTAATACTAAACTGACTATTTTTAATTGCTATGTCAAATCAGTACTTTTGTATATAGCGAAAATATGGAGAACAACTAAGGCAATTACTAACAAACTCAAAATCACCATTAAGCAGGTCCTTTGCAGAACGTCGCTCTCATAACGATCTGCCTGAAAGAAACACTAACAAACTACAAACATTCATTAGCTGGTGACTGCGAGAATAGAGGGAATTAAATGGTATGATAGAATCACTAATGTAGAGCTTTGGGAAAGAACTAAACAAGTGGACCAAGAGGTGAAGAAAAAACGCTGGCATGGAATAAGACACACGCTGAGAAAACCTGAGAACAATTTACCTAGAATGTCTTTGCACTGGAACCCACAGAGGCACAGAAATAAAGGATTACCAAAAAATTAATGAAAAAGGGAGCTAGAGAGTGAATGTAAAAACATGAAGAGGACTTGGGGAGCGCTGCATGTGATAGCGAAGGATAGAGCGATTTGGCGTGAGTTGATTGAGAGCCTATGCTCCCTTGGGGATTAAAAAGGCAGAAGAATAATATAATGAAATGATCAGGCTCAGAAAGCACCCCTCCCTCCCCCCTCGTCGCCCCCCCCCCCCTCATATCGCAGGAGTGGTAAATATAGTAAGTAATGGCAGCTGTATAGCAATGGAAATATTAGATGAATTAAATTTACAACAGTAAAGTAGTGTATGTATCAAATATTAAAGCAAATGCAAGAACGATGAATGAAAGTCAACAAATAGGAAAGGAAGTCGGTAAGTAAGTCACAAATGGTTTATGGGATGGCCAGGAAATGTAGTTAGTGGTTTCTAAAGGTGTCATTAGGTGACAGCAACATTTAACTCTTAGAAGCAAACAAACAAGAAAGTGAATATTAAAAATTAACCATGTCAGCAAGTAATGTTGCCGCAAGTTCTTCAACTTGTCCCTGCCAACACGCTAATAAACGCACGTCAATCAGTCAATCAATCAAACAATCAACGTTAAATGAATCAATCAATGGATCTATCAATTAATCAATCAATCAATTGGTCAAGCAATCAATCAATGGATCAATCAATCAATCAATGAATCAATCAATCAATGTATCAAACAATGAATCAATGAATCAGTCAATGAATCAATGGATCAATCAATCAATCAATAGAGCAAACAAGGAATCAATAAATCAGTCAATGAATCAATAAGTCAATCTATCAATTAATCAATCAGTGAATGAATTAACCATTGAATCAATCAATCGATTAATGAATCAATAAATAAATAAATCAACCAACCAACCAACACATCCAGAAATCAATCCATCAATAAATAAATAAACCAATCAATCAATCAATAAAACAACCAATCAATCAGTGAATTAATCAATCAATGAATGAATCAATACATCATTAAATCGAATAATCAATCAGTCAGTCAATAAATCAATCAATTAATGAATAAATCAATGAATTAATCAATATACCGAAACATCAATAAAGGAATCTCTCAATCAGTATGTCCTTTAAAGAACATCGCCTGGAATTCTCTCTTTTTCTGGACAATTCTCCAGCGTTATGTGCTTTCATATCCAATTCATCTTCAGTGTCCTGTGTCCATCTTTGCAGAGTTCGGCCTCTGTCTCGTCTTCCGGAAACTACACCTTCCACCACCGTTCTCTCCAGACCTCCATGGCGCTTGACACATCCAAAAGACTTTAGCCTACGACAGAGAATGCCTTTTATGAGCCAGTTCTCCTTAATGTTCAGGTCACACAGGATGTCGACATTTTCCTCTTCCTGGTCCAAGGTATTCAAAGAATTTGTCTCTAACATTTAAGCTAAGCCACTTTATATGGTGCACACAATCTAGGCATAATGATAACCTACAGCTTCCCCCTCTGGGGATACATGTTGAATGCGACGATTCCCCCCCCCCCCCCAGTAAAGCAACTACATATCTACCTACCTACATATTGGATATGTTCCACAGCCTTATTACTCTAACGTTTGCTCTATATGTGGTCCCGGTGCCCCATGGGGTGGGTGAATAGACCAACTGTCCCTTAACGCACATGTCGTAAAAAGAAAAAAAGCGATGTGGGCAGAAAGGACAAGTTATCGCGATCTAGCTATAAACCACAACATAACATGCCAACTGATTTTTAAGACTTAGCGTGCATAAATATAAAGTTGCACGTCTTAGTATAAAGGGATTTTTTTTATAGCCGATAAAGTGTGGTGCTGATCATTTTTACTTTTTATGTTTTAATTTCTCCTACCCATGATTACTGCCTGAAATATTAACACAATGTAACTCAAAGAGCCGCTAATCTGGTGCTAATCCAAGAGGAGAAAAATAAAGAAACCCGGTTCAATGGTATAACTTGTATGTAACAGGGAACGACGGGTACAACGTCATCCAGTCTGATAGGCTTTACTGAAACTGAAGGGACTGCATAGTTTCGAGGCATGGTGTCCGCCTCGAGTGATAGAGAGGCCGGGTTTAATTCCCGGTAAGGGCTAGGATTTTTTCTCGTGGACTTCTAATAATTCCCCCAGGTCTGTGGATAGCGGGATCGGACGCCTGTGCGCATTGTAGCGCAGCTAAAAAAAAAATCCCTTGGTAGCTGGAAATCGAAAATAGTAGCATAACGGTGATGCCTGGGAAACAATTTTCAGTTTAAAATCTACCTACAGTATTTTAGGATCCTCGTTAGTGCAACAGAGCATGTGCACTGTGCTGAGATTCTTCTGGCTCCGACATGAGTTAGAAGAACAGAGCACTTCTGCGTTACTACCCCTGTGCCATGATGTTGATCCGTTGTTCAAACGTCAATCCTTACTGTTCATTTTGTTCACAAGGAAACAGTGATAAGCATTCTGTGTGGCTTTCAATGACACTTAACCTGTGTGTGTCTCTCATCCATCTGATGATATAAAGGCCTTTCGGCCGACGTTTCCAACTTGGAACTTAACATAATATAACCCTTGACCCGCTAATGTCGTTGAGGTGTATCGACCAGCACATAAAAACCCGCCACTCTTCTCTGTCTTCCGCTTCATTAGTCTATAACTTAGCCCTGTCCATTTCTTGATGTTAACATTCCGGGTTCTCTACCCTCCTCTTATTCCTTGAAGTACAGTCTTTGCAATCGAATCATGTCTCACCACGTGCCCACACCATGCTACCTTGCGACGTTTCACCACTGCCAAGAGAGGCTCCAATGTCCTGCAAATGTGTATATTGTCTCTGACATATTTGTTAATTTTATGTTCTAAATAACAAAGTCGCAAAGTGCGCCCTAAAGTATTTACATTCGAAAGCCTAAATCCCCCTTTCCATTTCCAGAGTAACAATATAATTCCTTCATCCGTTTAAGAAAATAGATCATACCAGGGATTTGTAAATATTGACCTTGACTGCGATGCTGATTTTGCTCTTCCACGTCGTATTATGCTGGGACATGGCGGCTGTTATCAGATCAAGCTTCTCTGGTACAGATGTCATCAATTCATGAGTAGGAGCTATGACATTTAGAGGTCGCGTTAGCGCAGTCGACAGGAGACTCGCTTTCAAATCCAGCTGCCACTCGCTGCAGCACACGACCGGTGTTCGAAACCGGACGGTTCCTGGGGTTGACCCAGCTTTTAGGAAATGGGTACCAGAGTTAACACTGGGGTAGATGGAGGAGCGTCACTGTAGCTACGGGGTTGCGTGCGGACGGCGATACAGTTTCTTATTAGCTGTCCGTACTGGTGGCAGAGCACTTATGGTTTATAACCGTGTGCAATGATGCAGGGTTTCTTTCTTTTTTTTTAAAAAACATTTAGAGGTTTCAACTTCTTGTATCCAACTTCTGCAGACATAAGTTGCCCAAGCCAGCCTTGCTGCTTAGTTTCGTAGGACATCTTTGTCTTCTAGTTCACAGGTGGTGTCCCTATAAAGACCGGTCAAGGACAACCATTTAAAGCCTGTCAACCTTGAAGAGAAGGCAGGAGCAGAACGTGAGCATCCCCCCACCTTTCAAGGAGGCTCCCATAAATGCAGAGTCAATACATGGAGTTCTGGTGCTGGGCTCACCCAAAGAATCGTCACGTTTTGCTCTTGACTGTCGAACATCGCCTCCATATACTGAACATCTCATTCATCACGGGCTATGCCTTTAGAAGCAAGCAGCCGACGCACCTTGAGTTTTGATTACCTATACAAAACGAACACTTTGCTTTGTATGCACTTTAGACTTAATTATAGGATTTAAACTTCCCTTTCTTCAGCGTTCGCTCTGAAGTAGGAAGGGTTGCACGTTGTGTTTTCGTTTACTGACAGACTATGATATCTGCGACCTTCGGCCAATCACGTCCGGTTTGAGCACATCCCTAATTAGTCATCTTTGACGACATGCTTGAAAGTAGTAGGTCCTTCCCCCCCCCCCCCCTCCCCAGGTGACCATGGAACCCTCTCTACGGTGTAATGAAGCCGAACATTTCGACTTTAAATCGGAGTGGATTCTCAACAAATCTGGTTCCCCAGTTACCACTTCCACCGTACACGTGACATCTTTACAAGTAAACTGGTAATGTACAAAAGTCATAGCACTGACGAAGGATTTTTGAACAAGTTTTAATTTTGAAGGCAAGGGAAATAGCCAAGGAATTAATAATAAAAACAATCCAGGTATTATGTCCCTTGACTTACAGAGTTACATTTTCAGATTTCATTACATAAAAAAACAGGAAAACGATAAAACGGATTATAATAGACAAACCAGAACAAAGAAGTCACAGATAAAAGAAAATTAAGGCAAACAAATAGTCACATACACACAAGGACAAATAGTCACATACACACACAACCAGCATATACAAACATGTACAAGGTGCCAGGTAATTATATTGTCTGAAACCGTGGCTAGTTTGAATCCCTCTGAGCAGGAAATGCGCCATGTGTGGCCAGATATTGGCTTGCTCCCTTTTCTAGCTGAAGATTTTATATGATGAAAGGAGGTGATTCAGTGATCCGGTCTACAATTCTCTGGTTCACATCTCCCCAAAGAGCAGAGGTTCTCAAACTGTGGGTTGCGACCCCTTTGAGGGTTGAATGAACCTTTCAGAGGGGTCACTCAAGACCATCGGAAAACACATATTCACTGAAGTTATGCAGTAGCAACGAAAATAACTGTATGGTGGGGGTCATCACAACATGAGAAACTGTGTTAAAGGAGGCTGATAACTGATGAAAACTCAATGGAAAGCAAGAAGCAGACACCAAAGGGATTACTGACGAAAACTCAATGGAAAGCAAGCAAGAAGACACCAAAAGGATAACTGATAAAAACTTGATGGAAAGCAAGCAGGGAGACACCAGAGGGATAAATACCCGAATTAGCCCATCGATCCATTAGTCCCTTCCATGCTGCTACTTAAAGATTCAACACACCATCCTGGAGTGGCAGGCATCGCTTTATTGGTCCCGGGTGATTAGCCTCCTTTGGATATTTTCTCCAGGTAATGCTGGTGTGTTGGGAAACGAGCAGACAGACAGACTGGCAGGTTCTGCACCACTTGGTGGTAAACCGATGTATGACAAGCTAGATGTTGTGAAGGCCCTTTGGGAGCGAGTGAACAGTAAGGAATAATTACTATCTAAGGAGAATGGCGCTGCAAATCTGGCCGATGCTCAACAATCAAGGGAAAGATAAGACAAATGTCAATCAGACAGCTACTGCTACCATCGAAATTGCTGCTGAAGATAGAGACGGAGCACTTATAGGAGTGTCCCGAGTGCTATGATGTTACTTCTTATTTTAACATACCATCCCAAAATAACGACAATCTCGAAGTGGACAGCAGACCAAGAAGACAGTACGCAGATTCCCCCTTTAATCTTTAAGGAAGAAATCATTATGGCACCCGTAAAAACAACTACACCAGCCCAGTGTAACCTGCAGTCCTGTGTGGGTAGGAATCTAGTACCTGAATGGTCTGACCACCTGGATCGGGCAAGACAAGACCACTGACCTGATCAGTGATTTTTGTGATCAGTGGGAAAGTTAAACATGACCTTTTGAACTTATCAACAGGCAGCCATGCCGACACCTAGAAAACATGATCTTCTTTCAGTTCAGACTTGCATTAATTTCAAGAACCAACAACCTGTGTGCCTTGCCTGATATAAAGTGCTAGATGGAATAAACAATGAACATATAGTGCAGGGCTATTTAGTTAAGTTTACACTGGTATCAACATTTTAAAAATGGCAATTGTCATGGGCCAAAAGCTTGAGCCCCAGCACAGAAAGAACATTAACACAATACAACCGGCAATGATTTCCCTGGCAACTTACTAAGCCTCTGCGGGCCAGATTTAACCGCGGGCCAGTTGAACAGCCCTGATACGGTGAGCTTATTGGGATATAAAGAATCAAAACAAAACTAAAATGCTGTTACCAAGAGCTGCATTTCTCTTCGAACTTGTTTCTTTGTATATCAGTATTTTAAACAGCGGAATAATTTCAAATCACATCATTTTGATTTTTTACTCGCTTTCTTTTTTGTTTTTGAGGCTCCTCCATATTTAGCCTCCAACTGAGAAAAGAAATTATCAGCTTGAGCAGCTCGAGAAGCTTGTCTCTGCTGAATCGCTGAGGCCAAAGATTCTTGTGTGTCATCAAGTTTCAGTTTCTTTGCCTCTTCTGCTGCTTCTTTGGCCTCTGCTCGAGCCTATCAATAGAATAACAGAAATATTGGCCCAAAGAATAAACTGAACTTACATAAAAATTACCAGGAAGGCTAACCAGGACAACAAATGCCTGCAGAAGTGGGATGTGTCACAAACATCACAGTCATGTTGTAAACGGACACAACACATTTATGCCTTAGGATGTACGCAGAAGAAAAAGAATATAACAATTAGCCTTAGTCGAGGTTTCAAATTCACTGCAATCGAACCCCCCCCCCCCTCCCCCAACCTGCTCCGTTCCTGTGCCAGTGCAAATGAAATGTCCCCCCACTGTCCTATTTGAAAAAGCACTCTGTCCCCATCTTTAGCAGCCAGCAAACAGTTCAAATCCGACTGTGACAGAAGCAGTTCGATTATTTATCTATCTTGCTTTTTCTTTGGGTGTAGTGTCGATGGCTTCAACAAAATTGTTGTCACAGCAGGGATGTATTATTACTATTATTATTATTACTCCCCAGCTAGAATTAACTGTTTTTTTAAAAACACAAACTAGATTTATAGTCCTTGGGAATTTGTGTGTAATAAAGGACACGAATACGGACTTGACATGTGAATTCTTCTAACAGCTATGTGGCATTGGTAGTCATGTCTGTCCACAACCTTCTGTCTCATGAGCCTTCAATCAGTCTGACACAGATGATCATCCCTGCCTTGATGTCAAACTGTACAGCATCTCTCTCGTGGCCTCCCTCTGCCTGTTTCTCCCCTCCAACTTTCCCAGTGTCACAATGTACTCCAGTTTTCTCATTCTCAGGACATGATCAAAGTATGTAGATATTCTTCTTCTGAAGTAGGCAGTCAGCTCTCTTTGTGAGGCAGTTTCTTTCAAGACATGTTTACTTTTCTCTTTAACTGTCGAGAGTATTCTGATTATTCGTCTAAAAAACCACATCTCTGCCGCTTCCAAATAATTTTTCACCACTCATCAAACAGTCCATGATTTCCTTCTGTATATCAGAATAGGATTTACATAGCTCTTGAGAATTCTCCTTCTCATCAACTGACAAAGACAGACAGCACAGAATTGACTAATTAGGGATGTTTTCTTCAAAGTTAGAGTACATCTGCCTGAAAGGCAAACCAACAGTCTGCACACAAATAAGCCAGCCATGCAAAACAGATTTTCATGCAAAAGTCATTCTCTGAAACAAGACTGAAGTCGAGAAGTGGATGAACAACCAGAACTTTACACTGGAGTATACAGCCGGTGAATGCAAAGATGAAGAAAAGGTCACTTTGTGACGATCACACATATTTCCAGCACGGTACTTGATATAATGATTGCCTGTGAGGTTTCCAGGGCCATATTGTAGGGAAAATGAGAATAGACCCATTGCCACCCCACCAAACATGTCATAAAAATCAACTAATTGGAAGCTTCTTCAAAGTCAGAGTGCATCTGCCCGAGCAGCAAGGAACAACCAACTGCACACAAATAAGTCAGTAAAATGGATGTACACACAAAACTCAAGCATAAAGCCAAGTCCGAATGGATGACAACGAGGAACTTCTGCTAGAGCTTACAGTTGGTGAACAAAGAAAAAAGAAGATGTAATGATGAATCTTTGTTGTTAATTATTCCTTTAGCTGATGTTGGGACAACCCAATTTCAGCACTGGTGACATAATGCTGACAGGACAACAGTGTTAAACAAATTTTGTTTGTAACTATTCACAACAAATTATTTATTTGAATACAGAAGACGCAAACAATAGATTAAAAAATTTTCCTGGTTTATGTTGCTGTATCTCGTCACATGCATACATTAGTATGCTAAATAAACAACTGTAGTATGCCCCTGACGAGAAACAGCCAAATATTCCAGGCAATAAACTGTGCAAACTATTGTTTGTGTCTTCTGTATTCAAATTTACAATTAGGAAACACTGCCTCAATAGAATAATTTACTGCCAAAAACAACTTTAAACAACCACTAAATGTTTGTTTTTTTAATGACAAAAATTTAAATAAACTGAAAGTATTTGAAAAAATTTAAACATTCCAATGAACTTTCTCATTAACTAAACATTCAAGCAAACTGTAAACATTACCTTCTGCATACGGGCTGCTTTCTTCTTCTTGCTCTCTTTGGAAAAGGCAGGGAAATCTGGCAATGTTCCCTCTTTGATGAGGTCAGTGAGTATCTTAACAAACCGAGGCTCATCCTCGTAGCTGCTGCACAGCATGGTATTCATGATGTTTTCCAGATCTCCCTCGCTGGAGAGGTAGACAGACTTTAAGTCCTCAAGCTCATCACTGGAACCTGCAGATGGGTTTCATCAATCATCTCAGATTTGCTATTAGACAACAACAACAACAACAACAAATGTGTGTTTTCATCATCAGGAAGGTTGGCTGCAGTTCACCCACTCTCATCTTTGGAAATATTCCGTGGCATGGTCCTAATCTCTTCCACAGTGCAACTCTCATACCACTGTCCAAAAACCAACAAGTTAATCCTTTCGCCCCAGAAATTCTATTTTAAAAAAAAGCCATGACTTTGTTAGGATTCCCAGAAAAAAATCTGCCGAAACAACACTTTGTAAGCATGCCCTTATAAATCGTTAAAAATGTATTCATCGACAGTTTACAATTAATTATTTTTTAAAATAAATAAAAATATATGGAAGGAGTAATCAATAACCATGAACAGGCAGAAACGATAAATGGAATACATCTCTCGGGGCCTAAAAACACATAACTTATGCCGTGACCCACTAGCCTTTACCAATGAGGCTTATTAGAAAATCTAACATCGGCTTGGCTTTTAAAAAAAAAAGCCATTTCGCTCACACACAAAACCTGGGATTACCACAATATAGCTATGAACACATCATAAGCAATCCTATTGTCACAAAGAACTGTGTTTCCTCTTTAATGGCATGACATAAGAATGTGTATTGTTTACTTTTTATGAAGATAATCAGTTCATTCTGCTAATTAATTTCTTTCAAAACATCATGATGATTTTAATCTTCTCTGTCCATGGTGTTATCTCTCTTACTCAGTCACGAAGAAAAGCAGTGAAGCTTTTGAACTGAAATCTTACAGACTAAACTGAAGAAATACTAGGACTTGTTGCATGATCTGAGCATTGAGGAGAACTGGCATTAGGCCCTGAAAGCTGAGGTATTTTGGCCACATTATCGGACTAATCTAGTGTGCCTGACTAAGCT
Organism: Candidula unifasciata; assembly: GCA_905116865.2. Taxonomy (NCBI): domain Eukaryota; kingdom Metazoa; phylum Mollusca; class Gastropoda; order Stylommatophora; family Geomitridae; genus Candidula; species Candidula unifasciata. Next base: position 84,032 of record CAJHNH020002046.1, read on the forward strand.
TAAAATGTACCAAAATACAAAACATGTTGACTGGTGCATTTGAGTAATATCCTCCACCTGGTGGACTGTTTGGGACTGAAAAAGTTAAAGAGAAGTATTTTGTTTCTTAAATTGTCATTACTGCTTTTATCGGACCCCTTTTTTAAATGACAGAGTGGGTAGAGAAAAGGAGGGAATGACTGTCTTGAGCCTATCCTATAACCACCAACAAATTACACTGCCTGTTTCCTTCTTAGTAACTATGGTTTCTCTCCCTCCCCCCCCCCCTTTTGTCGTGAAGTGAGCAGCCAACCCTACACGATGGACGAGTCGTGATGGTGACTTCCCTAAGCGGGCAGTCATATTTCAAACTTAAACTCGTCCAGAGGGGTATATAGTCCCTTATATTGATATATACCTCTATCTGGTAATATATTCATTTCTAGACCCTCTAGTTGCTTTGATAAATCTTCATTTTCAAACTTGCAACTGTAGGTTGAAGATTTCTGGTGTTTAATTCAGAAATTCCTGTAAGCCGGTTTACTCCTTGGGCATGAATACAGGGGACTTCTTTCCTAGAGACGCAGAGTTTAGATTTTAGCGGCATTCTCTCGCCTGATTCCTAAGTGTCAAGACGTGTATACAGTCTATATAGAAAATTGGCGCATTCAAAGTACCAGTTCTATATTGGAAGATTTCCTAAGCTTGGGTAAGTTGATTATAGTTTACGAGTACCATAATATATGTCTTTTTAAAGTTAGCCACTGCTACAGAGAGGGAAGATTCAGCTGTTTGATCGAACAGAGTTGGGCCGTTCTTGATGTCCAGAGATCAGGCTCCGAACTGTAAACCTTTCCCCGTGCAGACTAAATAGTTTGTGCTCTACACAACCCACACCATTTGTAAAGATATTAAACCCTACAAGTAATTATTCTCTGACTAGACAAACAAAGTTTTGTGCCTCCTAACAAGAGATATGGAAACTGGGTCATCTTTTAAGTTAACTGCTGTAACGTCAGAGTTAGACGCTCTGAGTCAAAAGTGTTTGTGACACAGATTCAGTGGGTGTGTAGTGGACAGCCTGTGGAGACGTGAGATTTATATAGGTACTAACTGTATACATTGTATGTCTGCGAGTGCAGATGTGAGGGTGGAGAGAGGATGATCTATGTGTGGTAGTGTTTATCTATCTCCACTATATACCTTGTTTCCTATCTGTTGCACTAATTTACAGACAGATAAATGAAAGGAGACATTGTCTCCTGTTCTTGAGAGTTACACTCTGAGGAATAGAGAAGGGTAGCAGAGGTGGGGTGAGCTGCTGTGTGATTAAAGTGATTACTAATTCTGAGTTCTTTCCTGACAGGATGATACCTCCTTAGAGATCAGGCAGACGAATCACAGTCCAGCCAACAACCACTAGCCCATATCATTCTGAACACCAAGCATACCCAAAAGTCCTGCCCATTGTGCCACTACCTCAACATGGCAAGAGCTTGTTTGTGAGTTCCAGGACTAGTGGTCAATTGCAGACACCTCTGTCATCAATCCAGAGAACCAGTCACCAAGAGCTTTGTTGGGCTCTGATGCAGTTCTTGTGTCCTGACCTGTGAGAGAGTCAGCGGGCACCACAGTCTCCAAGAGGCTTGTTGGGTTCCTATGTAGTTCCTGTGTCCTCATTTGTAAGACAGTCAACTTGTACCAGATCAAATCGAGGCATAGCTACCTATTGAATCATCCACAGTCAAATCACCATGGACTGAGGACAGCAGGGACCTACGAACTGGGATAAGTGATCTATTAATTACAATCATGCTCTCTTCCCACAGCACCTTGTGATTTCGATGATGAACTCATGTAAAAATCAAGAACATTTGGCTGCTTCAATATCTGGGTTGTGTCATTGATTCCTGAACTTCATTCACTGATTATCAAGTCATTTATTTTTGTATTTATTTTGTACTTATTACATGCAAAAATGTTCATGGCTGACTTGGGTGTCCCTGTTTCACCATTCTAACTGTCCAGCTTTTATGTTTGTGTGAATAATAAGTGTAATCTGTGTTAACATGGCTATGATAGTATACTATCATAACCTGGGGGCTACCTTTTTATAGTAGTGGGGGTGTCCAGCCAAGTGTGCCTAGGAATATTATAAATTTTGTATTGCCAAAGTTTGAGTTGCCATACTCCTGAAATAAGTTGAGCGTATATTGGCCACGGGATATCCCTTAGACCAATACGAGCCAACAACTCAACATAATTATTTCAGAGTGCTGTTGGTTCTTAAGGAGAAATCCTAAAATCAGGCACGTGACAGGAGCAGTAAGTGACACCTTTCACAATAACACTATATTTAAAACTGCCTTTATATTTCTGTGAGAAGCTAGGCCTAACAATCCATAAGGGAGAGAACAAAAATAATGAGAATAAATAGTAATCTGGTTACTCTTAATGGTATCCCACTGAGCAGTAATATAGATATAGATGGGGGAAACTGATAGAGATATTAAAATACGAACAAAAAACGCAAGAGGAGCTTTCACAGCACTAGGAAATTTGCTGAGGTTGACAGAAATTAAAACTAATACTTAAACTTAACATTTTTATTTCTACAGTCAAACCAGTACAACCAGTACTGTTGTATGAAGCGGAAACATTAACTACAACTAGGGCAACTACTAATAAATTACAAACATTCATTAACTAGTGTCTGCGCAGAATAGACGGAATTAAATGGTGTGACAGAATCAATAATGGTGAGCATTGGGACAGATTAAACAAGTTCCAGTAGACCAAAAAGTGAAGAAAATATACTAGCATTAGACAGGTCACAAGATGAGAAAATCTGAGAACAATATAGCTTCAATGTCTTTGCATTGGAACCCATAGGGGCACATAAATAAAGCAAGACACAAAAAAAAACATGCAGAAAGGAGCTACAGAGTAAAGTTAAAAAGATGGGGGAGGATATGGGGACAGCTGCATGCAACAGCGAAGGACAGAATAACCTGGTATGTAAATTGAGGGATAGAAGGCAGAAGAAATGACTAATTTAGTGTGCCTGACTATACATAAGATGCACAAATATACAAAAGACTGGTGCACACAAATAATATCTCTGGTGCATTGTTTGCCACTGAAAGAGTTTAAGAAGTATTTTGTTTTCTTAAAACTGCCATTACTGCTTTTATCTTACCACTTTTTTAAGCACACAGTGGGTAGGGAAAAAGAGGGAGTGGGTGTCCTGAGCAAATTCACTATTAAAATTATACTGTCTAGTTTCCTTCTTAGTAACTATACATTTTTCTTCAAAATAACAGTATATCTAAAACTCTACCTTTATATTTCTGCGAGAATTCTTCAATATCTTTGATGGAGACCTTTCGGAAGTGGAGTCTCCAGTACTGTTGCCAGTCCATGTTTTCGTCAAGTATGACTTCCTCACCAACACTTCCTTTGAAACAAAAAACAAATGCGATAGAGCCATGAGTGACATAAATTACATTCAGCCATGCTGGTGCTGTGAGCTGACAAAGATTAATGTAAAACGGATGAGGCAGCCCTTCATGAAACAGATGAAAATTAAACTAATAAACGGATTAGAAATCAAACACTGCTGGCTACCAACACATCCAATGGTAGGATTTGGGTAATCATCGGTTAAGGGCCAGGTTTACTTTCTCCGCTGAAGCATTTGTCTTACAGAGTTCTGCGATTGCAACATAAACCAGGCAAAAAAGCTGTCTAACAGTAACAATCCAACTTGTTACTAACTTCAAACAGTCAAAAACAGCGGCGGGTGAAAGGTCACAAACAACTTCAAAGCACTTCACATGATGATGATGGTGATGTAAAATGTTCTGTCTACTAATTCCACCTAACAGTCTTTAATACTTATTTATTTCCTACATGCTCAATCAAAATCTAAAGCTGCATCAAGAACACTATTTAAAAAAATGGCTATTTGCTTAGCCACATTTCCCATTAGTAGTACCATAACATATACTTTTCTTTACATTCAACAAAATACTGTTTTATCTTAAAAACCCTGTACTGTTGTAAGAGACCACACATGGTCTCCCCAAAACTTGTGACGAATCATGTCCTTATAAAGAGGAAACTGCTATACACCAGAAACGTAAGGAGCATTTCTACTGCATCCTACCTGGACAACGCCTTAGTTCAGACCAACTAATCACTAAGTACTAAATACAACACAAAATGGGACCATACAGATGAACAGAAAGAATGGAAAAGATGTGCACAAATACAACTAAACATAAAAATCAAAGTCTTGAGCAAACAGAAAACTTTAAAAAAAATCCTAAATGTGACTACAAAACTCAACAGGCAAGATAACAGAGCTGGTAAACATACAAGGTCAACAGGAAACTATTGTAAACAACCAAGGTCAACAGGAAACCATTGTAAACAACCAAGATAAACAGGAAACCATTGTAAACAACCAAGGTCATAAGAAAACCATTGTAAACAACTAAGGTAAACAGGAAACCATTGTAAACAACTAAGATAAACAGGAAACCATTGTAAACAACTAAGATAAACAGGAAACCTTTGTAAACAACCAAGGTCAACAGGGAACCATTGTAAACAACCAAGGTTAACATGAAATCTCTGCTGGAATATCAGTTTTTGTTGTAATTAGTACTCTGTTAATAAAGACTCTGCTCCAAACATTCTGGTCGAAACATTCAGTTGTAATTATCTACATCTTCTCCATTACCTCTGCGTTCGTTGGTTCGTTGAAAAAAAAAACAAGTACTAGTCTCCCTAACCAGCTCCTAGAGTGAGCGGCGATTGCGTCTGCTGAGCTCTCAGTCCTTTCATTTTTTGGTTCACCCCATCTCGGGGAATCTCAGAGTTCGCCGGAAAGCTTAACAGTACAGGGGTGTTACTGTGTGAAATAAGCACTGACAAACTCTGACCCTAACCACCATGATACTGGTCTTTTCCTGTGAACACTTGGATTTCCAGAGATGGGGTGAAATAAAATTTTAGTACCAACCTTTCTATTCATAGTTTGCATTGTATTTAGTTCTTCTTGGTATTAGCTCGACCGCAGTCAACCTATACTCGTCATAACCAATCAGCAGCTGGTTTTACTATTCAGCACACGCAGTGCCTTTAAATATACTTCTCACTCACTCTCTTCTCTGTAGCCAAAAAACTGGTATGCTAATAACACGTGTAGAGCCTCACACATCTGCTAATAATACTTATATAATATATGAACTGCCTAGATTTATAATCTAAATCAGTGTTTCTCAACTTTTCTTAGTCGCATCACCTTTTTTTTATTAAAAACTTTCCACAGTGCCCTAACCTAAGTAAAAGTATTCTTATGTAAGAGATTTTAAAAAAAAAAAACTTGTGTATCTTCGAATATTTTGTGGCGCCCCTGTGAAGAGGTCACGGCTCCCTGGGGCGCACATTTTGGGAATCACTGCTCTAACTATTACATTCATCAAGTTTTATAGCAGCTGTTAGGAAATATATGGGAAAAAAAAACATAATCTAATATTAAATACTACTGCCACATTCAACAGCTAGTGAGCATAACATAAGACGATATAAACTGAATCACTTTAGCTAAACATGTTAACTTTAACTAACAAACATTATGTTCCCAATAACGAGTATGCTTAGGATAATAAAAAAATTTTTGGTGTCTCCGAGGAGAAAATGAACAAACTAATAAACATTATCACAAGGCTACTGTTGAGGGGGAGTCGCTGTGGCACAGCGGCTAGACGATTGCTGCGGATCGTAAGGTTGTGGGTTCGCTCCCTGGCAGAGCCAGACTTTTTTCAAAAAATGACCTTTGGTTTCCAGGTTGACCCAGCCTTGAGTGGGTACCGGCTGCAGCTCCGGGAAGTAAAGGCGGCCGGTGTGATGCTGACATTACCCATCTTGTGCCGATTGCTCTATAAAATATAGGTCTAGCCCTATATGCCTAAAGGCGTGGAAAAGGGTCCTTTACTTTTTTACTTTACTGTAGAGGGCGGACAAGAGCACTTTGGATGGTGAGCCCGCAATGCGGCCAGCTGATATACTAAATCCTCAGAGACAGAAAGATGTCTGCACAGATCAGGTGATGAGTGAATCTGCAACTTTGACCAGTCTGCAAGAAGAGCAAGTGAAAAGGAGAGAGGCTATACAAGAACACTTGCAGGCGACAAAGAATAATACTAACAAATAAAATGGCCATTCGCTTGGCAACATCTTCCATTAGTTGTACAATAACATATACTTTTCTGTACATTAAAAAAAAATACTGTTTTATCTTAAAAACCCCGTACTATGGTAAGAGAAAACACATGGTCTTCCCAAATCCTGTGGTGAATCATGTCCTTATAAACTAACACAGAACTGGTTTCGCCAGAGACTACTTGCTGGGGGATATATCGAGGAGGACTATCTGAGCACTTGTGGACTGAGTAATCCATTGTGCAATAAAGATAATATGGTGGCTAATTAATTAACTGTATTCACAATAATTTATGATCCTAGGTTAAAATTTTTTTTGACAAGTTTGAGAACAGATGTCCACTGGACAGATTCAAGATCTTATACGCAAATAAGACAGAAGACCAAGCAAGATAACCTATCCAAATTTATAAGAAAGCGCCGTTGGAACTACATCGGCCATGCACTCAGAATGGATGAGACAAGACTTCCCCATCAAGCCCTCATATGGACACCGGAAAGGGAGGGAGGGGGGGGCGGGAAGACCAAGAGATATCCTGCATAGTACTATCAACGGGAAAGGCTCAACCATGGGCCGAATGAACGTCCAAGACCTAAAACAGGTGGCAACAAACCGCCAGACACGGAGAACTATTACCTCTGCCCTATGCACTCCCTTAGGTTTAAGAGGAAAGACTAACTAACAATAATTTCCTTTTACCCGTCTCATCATACTCTGCCCTGCGTCCATCATCAGACAGAATGTTGTAGATCTGACTGAGAACCTGGAACTTTTTGGTGGCAACATCTTTGTCTGTGTCAGAGACTCGATCCGGGTGGTAGGCCAGAGATTTCTTGTAGTAACCTTTCTTTACTGAAAATCACAACATAAATGTCATACTAGCAGGTCAAGTGGAAAATTTCAATATTTAGCTATTTCCATTTTAGCAATTTTAAGCTATTATTTCAGCATACACACAGGTTTCACATAAGTAGTTCACCACTGTGCCCATGTGGGCTGTGTGTGCAAACTGCAGAACATGCCCTGCAAGCCTGTTCCCCCCCCCCCCCCTCCTACCTTTTTTGTTGTTGTTGAAAATCAGCTGCTTATCTTTTACAGGACTTTGCAGAACCAAATCCAGCATTTTTGTTTGTTGTGGTTTCTCTAGGCAAACTTACGACCAGCAGTTTATCACTGCTTTTCGGACGGTCGGCTCTCGATACCACTTCGAAACCAATGCAAGGCAGTCTGCCGCCAAATCACAAGCAGCTGGGATCAAACCTGGCACTCCGGCATTATAAAGCTCTCCACAACACCTAAGCCACTGTCCCTTGTTACAGCTCATTAAAAAAGGCAATACTGGCTCAAAGAATCAACTACATACTCGAGAGTTATATACAACTAAAATGTAACACATCCCCCCCCCCCCCCCCCAAAAAAAAAAAAACCAGTCAATTTTATGACAATAACTCATCTGTCGGTGTAAATCCGACAGCGATCGCAAAAAGCAGGCTATTCTATTATTTCCATGAGGCCTCAAATTCGTGTAAAAACATCCAATTATGTAACACATTTCTTTTCTTTGGCAGCAGATCTCTTTGTATTAATTTAGACAATGGTATGAGGGGCCGTCAACTGTTTATTAAACAATGGCAAACTACTGAATGTTTCTTCTAAGTCAGAGTGCATCTGCCTGAGAGGCAAGGAATCAACAATCTGCATACAAGTTAGACAGATCTGTAAAACGGATTTGCAGGTAACACTCAGGTTCGGAACAAGACTTATGTCCAGAAATAGACAAACAGCCAGAACTTTCCGCCAGTTTAAAGCTAGCGAATGCGAAGAAGAAACTACTGGAAGTAAAACTGTCTAGTGAAAAGATGAACAGCAAATAAATGCTGGTTTTTGTAATGCCCCATACAGGATATGTAAATAACATTTTATCTTTATTATCTGTTCAGGCGTAAAATGACTATTTGTGACTAAGTTTTGCAGAGTTTGGGCATTGTCAAATTGTGGGGAAACTTATATACCTGGCTGGTCTAGTATCCGAAAAAGACAAATGGACAACTACATCAAATGTCCTTTCCAAGTCATTTTTTTTTTGCAAACTTCTCTATCTGCCTCAAAGTGGCAAAAAAAAAAATGTTTCAGTTTCACAGGTAATTATGAATAATTAACTATAAGGGCTGAATGTGTTGTAATTACCCCCCCCCCCTCCCCCCCCCCCACTTTTTTAGTGTGCTAAAAAAAGTTTTAAGGAGCTAAGTGATGCCCATATATAGAAATCGTTTTTAAGTGTTTGAATATACACTTAATATATTGCCAGTCAGCTCATTAACATTAATGTGCATATAAAGAAGACTTAGGCACCTTCACCCAAACAAACTATGCATATGGGTTGTTTTGGCTCGACGGTCGCTTAGTGGGAGTTCACTCCCTTGGCTGCATTGCAAATACGGAGTGGAAAAGTCACGAATCAAAAACAAGGTCAACATGGCAGTTAGACATCGAGCTCCGACTCACATTAGCAACCACGTTCTTGCGACCCAAGACTTAGTTGCCACGGATGTGACTCCTGCAAATCTATATGCCTTAATGACCGATAAGTTTGCATGGTTAGGGTTAGGGTTTGGGTTAGGGTTAGATGTGAAAATTTTGACGCAGGAGTTCCAAATAATCACGCACAGTGACATACACACCCAAACAATTGAAGGACTGTGGATGCTACTCAAACGGACAATTCGCCATCCATTGGCCACCAGCCGTGCGCTATTGCCGTCATATTTAGGAGAATTCCAGTGGCGCCACTCCCACAAGCATCAGATTGTCGGCCATTATCTGGAACTCCTGCGTTAAACTTTTCAAATCTAACCCTAATCCTAATCCTAACCCACACCCTAACCCTACACAACCGTAGGGTTGATGACAGGTAAGTATGTCATTTGTTTCGTTCCCTCTTTACGCTACGTATTTGCAATGCAGCCAAGGGAGTGAACTCCGACTAAGCGACTGTCGGTTTTCCAGCTAGCGACCATTATTTAAAGGAGAGCCGTTGTTTTTAAGTGTATGTTCTATACATTATATTAATTATTAAATAATATTATTTGCATTTCATTTGCCATTGAGCACATTATTTATTATTACACGTGTAAACAAGACTTGTGTCTTTCTAGCTCCAGTAAAAATATATGGTGGGTGGGTGGGGGGCGAGCGCATATATTATAGACATAATTTTTCACCGCTACTGTAATCTATCACTAAAAGTTAATAGACACTCTGTGTTGAGTGCCGGTTTCGTTTCTATTTAGACTGCGCAGAGCCCGGTGCCTTTTTTCTAGGATCATTTCATTATATCTATGAAAACTGATAACTATAAAATATAGTAACAATGTCACTACCCTCCTGCTTAGAAGCTTCCTTAGTGACGCCTAACACCTCGTAAAGGTTGGTAGTCTGAAAAAACTCCTTGCAGCTGTCGATCAGAAGCGGCATCTTGGATTTGTTTTCAGGCGATCCGCTTTTTCTTTTTCGTTGCCGCTTTTCCGGCGCGGGTTTTTCACTAGCAAGTACTTCCGCTGATAGGCGAACTTTAACTTCTGACCTCAGAAATTTGCATGAAGCTGTTGGAAAAATTATTTCTTTTTGGGACGAAGAGTTACTACTTCTATTGTTCGTCAACCCCTTGCAGGATGCAATTGTTAGTTTTTTTTAAATCCCCACCGGGGGCTTTTGCCGGGTGGCCCTAAATATAGCCGGGCTTGAAATATGGCATAACGGCCGAAAGGGGTTTCCGGGACCTTTCCACGGGTGATTCCCATCCGTATGGTGGCACTTTGTGTCATCGGGTGTTATTCGCTTGTGTGGGTACAACAAGGGGGAGAGAGAGAGAGAAACGAAGAGTTCGTGAAAGAATGTTTAGAAATGTAAAGATGTGGGAATAAAATAAAAGCGATAGAATTACAAGTTGTGGGAATAAAAACGTTGTTGACCTGTGTCAATAAAGCTACTGTATATTCTATTTTTAGGGGTACATAAATTATTAGTCAAACACAAATCAAACACATTTGCCGTTTTAAGAAAACAGCAGCATCGGGTAAATTGTGAAAGAAGTATAGAATCATAAGGACAAAAGAAATCTGTAAAACGTCGTGTTGTTCCGTACAGGATTTTTCGATATCTTTTTTTTTTTTTTAATATCCATAAACCATGAGCTGGCTCATAACTATTGATATTGCAACCCTTCGGCCTTGATTCCATGATAGATACCGTAAATCTGGGAGAAAATCTGGCTGTTCTGCCTACTCCAGTCGTAAACCCGGACCACGAGAAGTTCGTCACCCGGTCGTCGCGAAGCGAAGTCAGGTTTAACCAACTACGCTAGCGGCCGGAAGCGTTATTTGTTAAAGTGTCACAATAACTGATGTTGCATACATTCCTTACTGGTAGGGATTTAGTAGTTTATCAGCAATTGCTTCAGAACGGTCACCTTACCACGGGTCACCAAAAAGACGATTACTTTCAGCAGTTGTTGTGTCCCATGTTTTTTGTTGTTGTTATACCTAGGGTGTAGATAAGGTTATGTGTTCATCTTCTTATTCATGGACTGCGTCTTCTTCTTCCATGAACTATAGCTTCCATGAAAGTTTGTCTAAACCGTTATGGTGTTTCATTTGGGCAGGGAATTCAATGTTGTAGGCAATTTATAGTCATGCTTTATTTCTAAAGTATTGGTGTTAACTTAATTAAACAAGCAGTATTATTAGTACTAGTAGAAGTGGTAGTAGTAGTGGTGGTAGTAGTAGTAGAAGTAGTGGTGGTAGTAGTAGTAGAAGTAGTAGTGGTGGTAGTAGTAGTAGAAGTAGTAGTGGTAGTAGTAGTAGTAGTAGTAGAAGTAGTGGTGGTAGTAGTAGTAGAAGTAGCGGTGGTAGTATTAGTAGAAGTAGTAGTAGGGGTAGTAGTAGTAGAAGTAGTGGTGGTAGTAGTAGTAGAAGTAATGGTGGTAGTAGTAGAAGTAGTGGTGTTAGTAGTAGTAGAAGTAGTGGTGGTAGTAGTAGTAGAAGTAGTGGTGGTAGTAGTAGTAGTAGAAGTAGTGGTGGTAGTAGTAGTATTAGTAGTAGTAGTAGTAGTAGTAGTAGTAGAAGTAGTAGTAGTAGTAGTAGTAGTAGAAGTAGTGGTGGTAGTAGTAGTAGTAGTAGTAGTAGTAGTAGTAGAAGTAGTAGTGGTAGTAGTAGAAGTAGTGGTGGTAGTAGTAGTAGTAGTAGTAGTAGTAGTAGAAGTAGTGGTGGTAGTAGTAGTAGTAGTAGAAGTAGTGGTGGTAGTAGTAGTAGTAGTAGTAGTAGAAGTAGTAGTGGTAGTAGTAGAAGTAGTGGTGGTAGTAGTAGTAGTAGTAGTAGTAGAAGTAGTAGTAGTAGTAGAAGTAGTGGTGGTAGTAGTAGTAGTAGTAGTAGTAGTAGTAGTAGTAGAAGTAGTAGTGGTAGTAGTAGAAGTAGTGGTGGTAGTAGTAGAAGTAGAAGTAGTAGCAGTAGTATTAGCAGAAGTAGCAGCAGCAACAGTAGTAGTAGTAGTAGTGGTTATAGTATTGGTGGTGGTGATGATAGGAATAGTGGTGGTGCTGGTGTGTACATAATGTTCAATGTCTATCTTCGCAGTGATTGACTCTGTCTTCTTCTTCAATGAACTAAGACTTCCATTATAGTTTGTCTAACCAGTGTTTTCTAATCTATTTTATGCCAAACCCCACCTAAGCCTTTCTAACATTCTTAAGTCTGCCCCCCCCCCCTTTTTCCCACTTCCACCCCATGTAACTTAAACTCTGGGGGAGTCCATTTTAGATTTGCAGCACTTAACAATCAAATCTAATTAAAATCATCAGCTTTAATTGGTATCCGCCCGTGTGTTACAGAGGCCCTCACGGGAAGCAAAGCATCGTAACACTGCACCTTACCAGGCGTGTCGTAAGAGGCGACTAAGTGTAAGGTTGGTCTCGAGATTGACTACCTTATCCTGTAAAAACAATAGCCACAATACAAACAAGCCATGGAAAAGTCAAAAAGAGAAACATGAAAAACCCAGCCAACCAAAATGAGTGGAGGCTTTTCTAGTAGAAGAAGGAGGACAAAAACGTAGAGAATGGATCTAGAGGGAGAAGTTAAAAATATGGGGAGAACATCGGGAGTGCTGTATGCTGTAGTGAAGGACATAACGACTTGGCGTGAGTTGGTTGAGGGTCTATGCTCCATTGGGAGTTAGAAAGGCAGAAGCAGGAGAAGAATTGGTATCTATATGGGCTGTAATTAGTCCGTCGGGGTTAAGAAAGAAACTCTACCACGTTCATTCAGTCTACTGATAGTAGCTTCGGTTATAGTTGTTTGATTTCTTTGTGCCATATGTATTGACCAAGATATGTTATTTGGGTGCTTTATTAATATCCTACCCCAAACAGGGGAAATCAACAGGTCACGGGACAGTCTAATATTTCAGGAAGTGGTAGATAGGCTGCATGCAGTCGTGGGACCTAGGCTGCATGCAGTCGTGGATCCTAGGCTGCACTCTCTCATGGGACGTAGGTGGGTTGGGGTTAGGACCAGTTCTAGAGGTTTTGGGGTCGTTAAAAGCATCAGAAAGCCATGAAACCCAGTCTTACCACCCTCTAAAATGTTAGACTGTCCTATGACATCATCTAGGGGAGAATATTACGAAAGAACCATTATTCGTACCGGATGTGATGGCTGAATAGTTTTTGTGCCATTATAAATGCATACGTTTCCCCACATATCTGTTATGCTGTCCTTTACATGAGTAAGTCCTGTATTTTAGTCCTTTGGTGAGAGTGCGTATCTGTCCGCGCTTCTAGTTTAGTTTGTGATTGTGGTTTGTGTAAGTGGAATTAGTCTCTTGTGTTCAGGATTAGTATATGCGATTCCAAGCTAGCGAGACCTGTTCTCTTTATATGGGGTCACTCAATCAGGTACCGTCTCCAGAGTGAAGGTTGGCTGCAATGGATCTCCAACATGCTCTTTCTCTTGTCCTGGTTGTACATTCTCACATACTGCTGCCAGTCCAGCTAGTGGTGTCCTCCCACTTATATCGTTGCCCACTTCTTGCTCTTTTGCCTTCGACTTTTTCCTCCAGTATAGTTGTAACAGCGTTGTCTTTTAATGTGGCTAAAGTATTTCAATTGTCTCTTTTTATTTTCCTTTTTTTTTTCTTATTTCGTTGATTCTCTTTTCATTTGTAGTCTTTCCAGAACTTCTGTACCGGACTGTTTTTGTTTCCATGAAATTGGACATATTCTTCTCTATACCCACATCTCCAGAGACTCAGTTCTATTTTCTAGCTGATTGTTTATTGTCCACGTTAGCTGTTTTTTGATTGTCAACGTTTCTGCACCATACAGCAGGATTCAGTATACATAATATTTGACAATTCTCATTTGTTAGTGTGTTGTTTATCTAGCTTTCAGTAATTTGTTCATCTTGTTGAAGATAGCTTTAACCGTTCCTTTTCTCTTTTTGATTTTTGTTTCGTTTCTTCCATCATCTTTCACCTGGTGTCCTAGATAGGAAAAACTTGTTACTTGTTATAATGGCTCTCCGTTTACTGTGATTTTTAGTGTCTATGGGATCCAATTATTTGTATACATTTACATCACTTTAATGTCCTAGTCAGAGCTGGGTTCCCAACCCTTCCCCCTCCGCGACTCCCATGTATACTACAGTTGAACACTCTCGTATGGAAAGACAGAAATATCCAAACACCTGTTTATGGGCCAGTTTTCTTTGGTGTTAAAATCTTGTAGCCAATATTTGCCATCTTCTTGCTTGATCATCATTCGAGAACCGCCTTGTAACACTGACGTTTTCGAAAGCCATGGTTTTCTTCCTTACTGATTACGAAATAAAAAGACATAATTGCAGTTGTAAGACTCTCAAAATGTTCTTTTGTATAGCCCATCAATGATGTTAACCATTTAACCATTGTGTTAAAAAGTTATGACATTTTAAGTTCTCAGTTAAACCACTGTGTTCAAAAGTTTTGAAATTTTCAGTTTCAGACTATTAACTGTGACTCTGGTTGACACAGCATCATCATCATTTACATCTTCATGTCAATATTTCTTTCTTTCTTCTTCTTCTTTTTTTTTTTAAAATATGTGCAGAAAAGACGAACGAGGACGAAGACGAGGGGGATTATAAAGAAGAACAAACAGGAGAAGGAGGAACAGAAGATAGTGATGATGACGACGATGATGATAAAGAAGAAGAAGAAGAAGAAGAAGAAGAAGAAGAAGAAGAAGAAGAAGAAGAAGAAGAAGAAGAAGAAGAAGAAGAAGAAGAAGAAGAAGAAGAAGAAGAAGAAGAAGAAGAAGAAGAAGAAGAAGAAGCAAGCTGTTACTTGATATTTATCAGTCCCCGAGTTATGGCATTAATGGCATTTAATTATATTTACTTTCGCATTTTTTTTTTTTTTTCTGTAAGCAATATTACCCAGCTCTTGTACTTTTGTCTTTTTTTTTCAGCTCTGCTTTAATGAGTGACTGTCTGGCGTATAACCCCACCAGGATATGACACCGAGCGATAAACACCCGGTGACACAACGTGTGGTTCAAAGAAACCCCGTTCAACCTATAGGTTGAGTTAGAGCCCCCAACAACAGCCGAGGTGGGAGCTTGAAAACAAACAAAACAAAAATTGTATCGGACGCAGGAATATTTATATTTAGCCCTACTTTGTTGGACATTGTGGTGAGTACCATCACTTTTTGTTGATACTGTGTGGTGAGCACCGGCACCTTATTTTGTTTTTACCCACTAGGAAATAACCCTGGTTACTTCAACCCAATCAGTACTCATAGTTGCTACTTCCTCTCTTTTCATCTTCGAGTCGTGTTTTAAAACCACACAGTTCACTGTCTTACTCCTCAACAGAAGAACACCAGAGAAGTAACACACAAGATTCTCTTTATCACTGTCACCATCACAAACATCACCTCAATCACAAGAGAGTAATCGTCGTCATCATCTCATATTTATTCAGTGTAAGTCAAAGTTGTCTTTAGTACAGTCACTACAGCTGTTGAAGTCACCAACACCGTCGAAGTCTTTAGCCTCGAAGTCTTTAGCCTGGAATTCTTTAGCCTCGAAGTCTTCAGCCTCGAAGTCTTTAGCCTCGAAGTCTTTAGCCTGGAAGTCTTTAGCCTCAAAGTTTTTAGCCTCGAAGTCTTTAGCCTGGAAGTTTTTAGCCTCGAAGTCTTCAGTCTGGAAGTCTTTAGCCTGGAATTCTTTAGCCTCGAAGTCTTCAGTCTGGAAGTCTTTAGCCTGGAATTCTTTAGCCTCGAAGTCTTTAGCCTCGAAGTCTTTAGCCTCGAGGTCTTCAGTTTGGAAGTCTTTAACCTCGAAGTCTTCAGCCTCGAAGTCTTTAGCCTCGAAGTCTTTACCCTGGAAGTCTTTAGCCTCGAAGTTTTTAGCCTTGAAGTCTTTAGCCTCGAAGTCTTTAGCCTCGAAGTCTTTAGCCTCGAAGTCTTTAGCCTCGAAGTCTTCAGTCTGGAAGTCTTTAGCCTCGAAGTCTTTAGCCTCGAAGTCATCTACTTTAACCCACATTAGCAGCATCAACATTCACACCATTGTGACCATCATAATATTAATAACTAATGCTAATTTGCAGCTTTGTTTTCGTCAGCATTCCTAAATGCTCATCATCATGTAGCAGGTCCTTTGCAGAACGTAGCTCTCATCACAGTCTCCCTGGAAGAAATAAAAAACTAATCTCCCGCCACCTACCCGCCACGTGTACTTTTATATTCAGTAAGCCACTTATATCCTGTGCTTATCTTCGAATTGGTTGGCCCCTGCCCGTCCTTTCTGGTACCATGTCTTGCATGTGCCGTTTGCCTTCAGGTCGGTACTCCATAATAATAAAATATAATTGTAAAAGGGCCTGTTTTATGCACATAAATCTCTAAAATTTCCTCGAGAGTCGAAAGTACACTTAAAATTATATCTGTAGACCTTATTAGATTTCACATTTTTTATACGCATATAATGCCTAAAATTTAGTGTTTGAAATATTTATTGGTGCATTTTATATCAGTGCAGTGAAAGAGCATATTGTTTCCTTGATTTCTTGTCGGCAGTGTTTCGGAGGGTAATAACCATTGTGGAGTGAGTAATTATCCCCCCCCCCCTTTTTTTTTTTTCTCTGTGAACTTGAGGGGAAATGAGGGAAAGGCAGGGGGAAAAAGAGAGGGGGGTAAATTGACTTGCTTTTCAGCTCAAAATATTATCACGATGTCTTATTTTCAACTCAAGATATGGTCGTTCATCCTATAAAATGCGTTTTACCACTGTATGATTTGCCATTACTATGGTTCCTTCCCCCAGCCCGCTTTTCCCACCTTCGGGGTTTCCACACACAAGTTTGATCACTATACGCCTTTTTTTTTTTAATTTTAGTGGCAATCTGCTTCTGCTTCTGCTACTGGTGTTGCTGCTTCTTCTTCTTCTTTTTGTTTCTTCTTCTTCTTCTTCTTCTCCTTCTTCTTCTTCTTCCTCCTCTTCTTCTTCTTCTTCTTCGTCTTCTTTCGTTCGCTTGGTATAGATTATCTATATATGCAATGATGTCTCTAGTATGAACTTCACCGTGTTGTGTAATTCTCTCAGCGACCCGTAAAGTTTGGCTTCAGCCAGTATTTCTCTTGGCCAAAGGTTTTGCCTTGATATGTTGTAGTTTGGAACAGTCTTGAAGGACGTCATCTGTTGTCTCATGTGACAATCTACATGTCCACATGGCTGATTAGCCAATCTTACACTGTGTGTATATGTTGCTGTAAAGTCGATTGTGTCCCGTTCTAGGAGTAGAATAATGACTTCTCTGGTCTGTCCATTATATGGCAGTCGTCTTGTGCCGACTCTGGAGGCTTTCTGATTGATTTGATTATTCTCCTCTTCTGTTGAAAAGAGCTAGCTCTTGACTTGATCCTTCCTTAGCTAGTTTGGATAGCATGTCAAGGGGACATATCATAGATACCCCATTCAACGTCAAAAGAACGAAAATGGGGATTGGGGGGGGGGGGGTAGGACCCGTAACGTCTATAGCATCCTGGTGTCAACTGTGGTTCTATGCGTGTAAGGGTGCTATTCTTTATCATGTTCAACTGCTTAGTTTAATCATTATCATCATTTTGACTAGAACGTAGCCCGTCTGTTAAAATATCACATATGAAAACTTAGAAATTCAATAAACTATATATTACATCCTCGTCATGTATATTCCAAACAAGGAGAAAATTAAGAAAACAAACATGGATACAAATTCTACTGGTTCCATATTTACACTTTTCAAAATGTCCAAATTCACAGTTCACTTCATTTATCCACGCCTTGATTAGTTTTCTTCGTCACATATTCTTGAAAGAAAAGATGATTCCAATTATTCTCGTCGAGTACATTGATCACTCATTAATGCCGTATCTGAACTAATTTCTTCAGATTCCCATAAAAATATATGGGGCAACATATACAGTAGAATTAGAATATTACTTCCAAAGCGGCAACATTTAATGTCCTACATAAAGAAGTATCTAGCCAGATCTCTTCAACATTGTCAGACCAAATGTCATAAATGCAAGTAGTCCGTGTTTTTTTTTTTTTTTTCGAAAGAAATAGTAAGTTTATGCGATCAGCTTTCTCAGCATCCATTCCATTACAATTATGATTAACTTAGGAATTAACGATATTCGGAGGCGTGGCATATAGGGGAGACAACTGTTTCCCGAATGTCTGCAAAGGAGGCTTCTCTGCGCTTGTCTCCGCTACGTCGTCAAATGGTTTGCAGTAATGCATGCTGGCCTCTGAGTCGTATCCGGTATCATCTAGGGATAGAAGTATGTGTGAATTTTATTACAAAAGAAGAATTAACATTCTACATTATAAATAAGAACAGTAAATAATAAATGAGATGTAGCAAAAAATATAAATTATTTATGTATTTATTTTAGCTACTACGTCCCAATGTAGGACGCAGGTTTGTTGTTATTTTAATAACCCCACCCTGGCTGTTGCGGGGGCCCTAATATAAACAAGCATTTGGGTTGAAGGAGCTTTCTGAGATTTGTCCCCTGTTAATCCTCATCAGAACGGTTGCACTTGGTGTCACCGGGTGTTTATCGCTTGTGTGATATCCTGGTGGGATTGAATGTCCGTCAGTCAGTCACGTGTATTTTTACCTGGCAGATTTCAATTTTCATGTACTGTTGCTACCAGAAAGGTAGAATGAAAGAGTATGGCGTGAGTGTACATCCAATCGATTACTGAAACAGTCATCAGCTATACCTTAATACAGCGCTTTCAAAATGTGTGTCGCGATTTGATTGAAGACTTAAGTAACGTTGATTGAACTCACAAGGACAGCACAACGAGGTGTAAACACCCCGTGACACAAGGTTACGTACGAGACAGGGTTACGAATACCAGCATTGGAGAGAAAGTTGGAAAAAGACAATGTCGCGATTAAATTCACAGACAAAGAATGAAATGGTTCAGCCAACTAGTGAGAATGCAGCCAGACCAGATTGCATATGACACTTTTAACAGAAGAACATATGGGAGGAAGGCCACAGGACAACCAAGAAAGAAGTGGTGTAGCTAAAACCTGCAAAAGAGATGAACAAATCCATCACTCAAGCCACCCGAGAAGCGCAAGACAAATATAGAAAACCACGACACTGGGCTACAACCTGATATCAGTAAGACGACAAAAGAAGAAAAAGAAGAAGAAAACACAAGGTGCCAACATTCGGATGAGAATTCCCCGGACACAAGTCCCAGATATCCGGGTCAACTGCGAGGTTATATTTGGATCTCCAGACCACAGCCGGGGTGGGACTTTAAAATAACAAGAAATTGCATCCCATATTAGAGCATTTCTCTATCTGAAGATGTTTGTTGTGGAAGGAGGAACATCTAAGGGTATGCTTGCTATACTATGATGTCAATTCTCAAACAGGCAATGGGGCCGATGAGGAGATAAGGTAGTTAACCCGTTGGTTTGAGGCCGATTCGCAGAAAACAGGTGGAGACCTCAATTGTTATTTTTGCTATTCCCGAAAGAAAAAAAAAAAAACAACGTATATCACGTTACTCAGAATTCAAACCTATGTCTCCCACAAAATTACCCAGCGTTGTTAACATCTGGTCCACAATTGGTTGCGTATCCTTTACATGACGTTGCAGAACCACCCCAAACAGCCCCTGGCTGTTGTGTGGTTTTTCTAGGCAAATTTACGTCCAGTAGTTTGCCATTGCTTTTTGGACGGTCGGCTTTCTTGATACCTCTGTTGAAACCAACGCAGTGCTCATGGCCAGCAGCTGGGATCGAACCTGGCATCCCGGCATTACAAAGCATTCGCATCGACTTAGCCACAGAGCCAACTACGCCACAATAACATCAACATTTGAAATCTTAGCTGTTAACAAGTACCCTCGTGAAAACAAGTGATTTAACGTTCCTGAAAACTGTCACCTACTAATAAATAAATTCACATTCTTCGCATTTACCAGATGTAAACTCTAGACTAAAGTTGTGATTGTTCGTCCACTTCTGGACGCCAGTCTTGTTTCAGGATGGGAGTGTTTCATGCGCATTTGTTTCACAGATTTTATTGATTTGTACGCAGACTGTTGGTTACTTAACTCTCAGGCAAATGCACTGCTAGTTAGAAGGAAACCTCTCTAATTAATCGACCTTTACGATATGTTTTGAAGGCAGTTGGTCAATTCTGGTTTTCCCAGTAATGAGGACTTTTTTCAAAATGACCCTGGCTCCCAGTTCGATCCAGCCTTTGGTAGTTACCGGGTGCAGTCCCGGCGTGATGGTGACCACATCACCCATCTTGTGCCAATTGGTCTATAAAATTTAGGCCTAGCCCTATGTGCCCTATAGCCTAAAGGCATGGAAATGGGTACTTTACTTTTTTTTTCAACTTAAAGTAGGCTATTTTCCATTATTCAGTGACATCTAAAGTAGACAGCGGTATAATTATAACTGATATGACATGTAAGTTACGTTTGTGAAAAAAAAAAAAAAAAAAATTAAAAATTAAATAATTTTCACGGCAACATACATATTTTTACTGACTGAGTGGCATCATACATTTCATTATAAGATGCACCACAATTAACTTAAGAGCAGCACAAAACAGAAAGAGAATACAGTAAAGAATTGAACCTACGTGCAAACAGAACTAAATGTACGTGCAATAGAACTAAATTTAAGTGCAGCGAAACTGAACTTGACTGTAAAAAAACTGAATTTGTGTGTGGCAGAAATAAATTTGTGCATAAGAAAACAAATTGTGTGTCACAGACAGTAGTTAATGTGAAAGAATTTATACTGTATATCTGCGAACTGGATTTTCTGTTGAAAAAGGCAATTTTTTGTAGCTGACGAATTTAACGTAAATGTGGAAAGTCTGAATTACTTATTAGAAAACTGTTAATTTATATCTGAAAGAGTTCAAAATAAGGACTATTTTTTTTTTTTTCAAACCTTTAGGCTTATTGGACATATAGGGCTAGACCTATATTTTATAGATCAATCAGCACTTGGTGGGTGATCCGGTCAACATCTCGTGGGCAGCCTTTACTTTCCATGACTTTTTTTCTGGTACCCATTTAAAGCTAGGTGGACATGACAGCCGAGGTCTTGGGGGGGGGGGAGGTGGGGGGGGGGGATTACAGCCCCGTCCGGATTTGAATCCACGACTTTCGATCCAAAGGCGATTCGTCTAGCCCGCTACATCAGGAAGCTCCCAGTTTTGAATATTGTGGGGGGGGGGGGGGGGTGTAGGTGAGGAGTGAGGGGGGGGGTGTGCTGTGGGGGGGGGGGGGTTAGAAAATTATTATTAGGTAGCTAGCTTTTTTTCTGCCAGTGATATCTTCTGCAGTTGGAGTTCAAGGGTTACAATTTCTCTCAGTACAGGTTTGATGTCGAACCAGCTTCAAAAATGGCAACCAGATTATTTCCACAATTTTCTTTGATATGTATGGGAAGTAAAATTGACAAGAAATTTACTTGATTGGAAAGGGGGGACGGGGTAGGGGGGTGGATGGGGGCATAACCATGTAAGGAAATTCTCTTTCAAACTTCTTGCTTATAAGTATCACATTTTTGAAGATTTACATTATACTTATTTATCAGCAGGCACGTTAATTACTTTTAGAAATAATTTATTTTTACTATTATTATTATATTATCATTATTATTAACTAATTATAGCTCCGTAGAGTTCCATCTATGTCTATAAAATGTGTAGAGCGGGGGCGGGGGAGGGGGCGGGGGGGGGGAAGGGGTACTCGTTGTTATGTACATGTATGCCTATCCAGTAATAAAAACGATGCTTATAAAAGAAATGTTTTTTTGTTGTTGCAGTTTTTTTCTGCTGTTGTTGTAGTGTGTTTAATGTATTGTTGTTGTTAGCTATTTCGATTTCACACCCCTCAGATTTCTGCTTACACCCCCAAACCTCAGGCGATTGTAAGGGCTTCTAGGGGGAGGTTCTCCAATCACTTGCGGATAGGTCCATGATGGCGGGGATGGCAAGGGTCTGGGTTCAGTTTCGCCCTCCTGCTCCTTGGAGTCGCATTTGTTTCTCTTCATTCTGTTCATCCGTCGTCTGTTTCTGCAGTGATCTGAGAATGTATGATGGGAAAAAAGGGATGTTTTATTAGACAATTGGAGTTGTGAGTGGAAAAGGAATGTTTCATTAGACAATTGGAGTTGTGAGGGTAAAAGGAATGTTTCATTAGACAATTGGAGTTGTGAGGGGAAAAGAAATGTTTCGTTAGACAATTAGAGTTGTGAGGGGGAAAATAGGTGTTTCATTAGATAATTGGAGTTGCGGGAAAAGGAATGTTTCGTTAAACAATTGGAGTTATAAGGGGAAAGGAATGTTTCATTAGACAATTGGAATTATAAGGGGAAAGGAATGTTTCATTCGACAATTGGAGTTGGGGGGAGGGATGTTTTATTAGACAATTGGAGTTGTGAGGGGAAAATGAATGTTTCATTAGACAGTTGGAGTAATGAGGGAAAAGGAATGTTTCATTAGACAACTGGAGTTATAAGGGAAAAAGAATATTTCATTGGACAATTGGAGTTGTGAGGGGAAAATGAATGTCTTATTAGACAGTTGGAGTTGTAAGGGAGTGGGAAAGGAATGTTTCATTAGACAACTAGAGTTGTGAAGGGGAAGGAATGTTTCATTAGACAACTAGAGTTGTGAAGGGGAAGGAATGTTTCATTGGACAACTAGAGTTGTGAAGGGGAAGGAATGTTTCATTAGACAACTAGAGTTGTGAAGGGGAAGGAATGTTTCATTAGACAACTAGAGTTGTGAAGGGGAAGGAATGTTTCATTAGACAACTAGAGTTGTGAAGGGGAAGGAATGTTTCATTAGACAACTAGAGTTGTGAAGGGAAAGGAATGTTTCATTAGACAACTAGAGTTGTGAGGGGGAAGGAATGTTCAATTGGACAATTGGAGTGAGAAAAAAAAAAGATATTCCGTTTTTTTTCCCTAGGGTAAAGTTGAATACAGTCTTATCGGATGTAAATAAGTTAAATATAGAATAAACTGTGCGGACATAAAAACTATGTATCGCGCTATTTAAAAATAAAGGTAAAGGTGGCTTAAACGTCTTCATTGCACCACGTTTTATCCCATACAGCTCAGTCTCTCTCCGCAGAACAGCTAGCTGCTTTGCCAAGAGCATTACGTAAAGACGACCTCCGTAGGTCTGACGACGATCCACAAGGATCGCCGTAAAAAATTACACTCGTAAACTGAACGGCGCCGCCATGAAAAGAACCCACGACCTCCAGAACCTGAGGCAAACGGCTTGACCACTTGACCACAAAGACCCCAATCGCGTTATTTAAATGTAAAGTAAAGCACCTATTGCCACACATTTACGCGTATTGGCTAGAGCTATATCTGGTAGACAACGGATACTCAGTAGGTGATGTGGTCAAAATCACCCCGGCCCCCTTTACTTCCCAGTAATGTACCTGGTACCAATTTAAGGCTAGGTGGACCTGGGAGCTGACGTCATTTTTTTAAGAAAAAAATTTCCGTGAGGAACTGAACCCACTACCTTCCGATGAGCAGGCGAGCGTCAGTTTATTACCTGGTATATTAGGTGGGAAAATAGCTTACTGTCCCGAAAGCTGAGGTATTCTGGCCATGTTAAACGTCATGGTGACACATATACACGCACGCACACACACGCACGTACACACACACACACTCACACATACACACGCATACACACACATATATACACACACGTACACATGCACGCACAACCACCCACCCCCCACCCCCCCACCCACCTACCACCCACCCACCCACCACCCGCCCGCCCGCCCGCACGCACTCACGTACGCCCGCACAGACAGACACACACACATTCATACACACAGTCACACACACATACACACTCTCACAAACACACTCTAAAACACACTCGCAAACAGGCCAGACACATTCATATACACACACACTCACACAGCTATACAGACACACACAAACACACACTCACACTGTCATACAAGAGGACATTTAAAGGGATACAAAACACTCTGTGCAATATGTCGTTGTCAAATGAGATGAGAATGGACGTTCTTCAGTAACACATAGAACCAATCCTGATGCACGGAAGTGAATCATGGACAGTCACCAGGTTAGACATGTCATGAAAGCTGCAGAGATGTGATTGTAGAGAAGAATGGTTACAACACCAGGCATAGATAAAACAAATGAATATGTCGGTACTTAATTTATAACTTACCCCTGACGTCACGACAACGTCACGGTAGACATTCCCAATAAATTCTAGGGTGTTCAGGTTGTAGTTGCTCGTGATTTATCTACAGCCAAGTTTAGGGTTAGGGTTAGGGTTAGGGTTAGGGTTAGGGATAGCATTAGAAGACACTAGATTAACACTAAAAAAAAGCACCACACAACAGCACACTTCCACCCCTTGAAATAATGGACTGTCAGGTCAGCTGTGGATTTCCCACGGGGATTTGGTGTTTGGGGTAGGTTATAAATTAAGAACCAATATGTCTTCATTAAAAGAAAAACAAATCAACTTACAAAATAATCCCCTGCATAAGAAGAGAACAATCTACTGTCAATAGGAATTCAGGACTTTATGCAAGTGGACACGAACCAGAGAACACTAATCATGCAATTCATCAAATATGTAATAAAGAAGTTACATGTAGAATAGCTGGAACAGATATTTATTTTTATTTATCAATATTTATATTATTATATTTATTATTTTTATATTATCTATCAGCAGACTTTTGGTTCTTTGCAGTTCGACTTGGAAGAAAACATGAAGATTTCCTCAAGGTTCGTTCCCAGGAATCACTTTTCTGATGCGTTAAATTTCCTCCTAAATTTTTTAAAGAATTGAAGTTAAGCAAGAAAGAGCCAGAAAGACACCCCTTCCCCTCTCCCACACACACACACACACACACACACACACACACACACACACAGAGTCATCGACATAGTCTAGAGAGAGAGAAATAATAAGAAAGGTATAAATAGAGTTAGAGAGGAGTGAACGAAAGAGAACGACGTGAAAAAGATAGGGAAAGAACGACAGGGAAAAATAAAAGAGCACATCATGAAAGTAAAACAAAGACCAAATTAGGTGGTGAGAGAAAACGAAAATAAAAAGAGAAGATAGAGCAAAGGCTTGAAATAAAAACAAAAAAAGAAAGAATGAAGGAAAGAGTGAAAGAAAGAAAGAAAGAAAGAAAGAAAGAAAGAAAGAAAGAAAGAAAGAAAGAAAGAAAGAAAGAAAGAAAGAAAGAAAGAAAGAAAGAAAGAAAGAAAGAAAGAAAGAAAGAAAGAAAGAAAGAAATAAAGAAAGAAAGAAAGAAAGAAAGAAAGAAAGAAAGAAAGAAAAAAAGAAAGAAAGAAAGAAAGAAAGAAAGAAAGAAAAGACGGAAACAATAAAAAGAAAGAAAGAAAAGACGGAAACAATAAAAAGAAAGAAAGAAAAGACGGAAACAATAAAAAGAAAGAAAGAAAGAAAGAAAGAAAAGACGGAAACAATAAAAAGAAAGAAAGAAAGAAAAGACGGAAACAATACAAAGAAAGAAAGAAAGAAAAGACAGAAACAATGAAAAGAAAGAAAGAAAGAAAAGACGGAAACAATAAAAAGAAAAAAAGAAAAGACGGAAACAATAAAAAGAAAGAAAGAAAAGACGGAAACAATAAAAAGAAAGAAAGAAAAGACGGAAACAAAAAAAAAGAAAGAAAGAAAAGACGGAAACAATAAAACGAAAGAAAGAAAGAAAAGACGGAAACAATAAAAAGAAAGAAAGAAAGAAAAGACGGAAACAATAAAAAAAAAAGAAAGAAAGAAAGAAAGAAAGCATGGACGAGAATGAAGATTGAGAGGAAATAAGAGTGACTGACACAGTGAGAGAAAAATGAGTGACAGACAGACAGACAGACAGACAGACAGACAGACAGACAGACAGACAGACAGACAGACAGACAGACAGACAGACAGACAGACAGACAGACAGACAGACAGACAGACAGACAGACAGACAGACAGACAGGCAGGCAGACAGGCAGACAGACAGGCAGACAGACAGACAGACAGGCAGGCAGGCAGGCAAGCAGGCAGGCAGACAGACAGACAGGAGGAACACGAAAGATAAACGTTATTTTCAACAGAATGCGATTTAGCAAACACAGATCTGTCTAGCCCCGTGATCTTGTTGTCTCTAATCGTTCACACATTACCTCCTGTTTACATCTCTCGCAGAGTTAGCTTCCACGTCAAATACAGATGATAGACAATCACACGGAAGACAAATTTACGGGAGCCAAATTACTTGCTACGCAATCAACATCATGTGCGGTACTACTTTGTATGAGCGATTAAGCTGTTTCGCAACTCCAAACCTCTAATAGAAATGTAAAGGATTTTACTTTATGTAAGAAAGAAACAATAATATAATACAATACAATACAATACAATACAATACAATACAATACAATACAATACAATACAATACAATACAATACAATACAATACGATACGATACAATACAATACAATACAATACAATACAATACAATACAATACAATACAATACAATACAATACAATACAATACAATACAATATAATATAATATAATATAATATAATATAATATAATATAATATAATATAATATAATATAATATAATATAATATAATATAATATAATATAATATAATATAATATAATATAATATAATATAATATAATACAATACAATATAATACTGCTGTGTGCAGGGTGGGTTAAAACCCACGAAAGAGGTTAGAGCATGGAAATCTTTATTCTTATATTTCAAAAATGACAAAACGTAGCATTACACACACACACACACACACACACAAACATATATATATATATATATATATATATATATATATATATATATATATATATATATATATATAGAGAGAGAGAGAGAGAGAGAGAGAGAGAGGGGGGAAATCAAATGGTATGATAGAATAATATTGAGTTTTGAATAAGAACTAAGCAAAGTCCACTGAATCAAGAGGTGAAGAAAAAACGCTGGCACCGGATAGGACACACCGAGAGAAAACAAAAAAACAATATAACTGTATATTGGAATTCACATGGGCATAAGCTACAAAGCCCATTTCCAAAGATTGTGATTATAGAGTGAGCTACAAGCAATAGCAAAATTTAAGACGTCTTGGCGGGAGTTGTCTGCGGTTCTATGCTCCAATATTGGTAAGTATTTAGCTGTGCTTGAGGCGGTACAAAAAGATATATGCTTATTTTTTTCAAAGAGATTTTCAGAAAGACCTTCTACACTTGTCTGCAAGGCTTTTATTTCATGGACCAACAAAATGTATATAATAAGGTGCCGGTACTCACCATAAAGTGTGAAAAAAAAGTGTGCCAATACTCATTTCAAAGTGCCTATAACAGTAACGCTGAATAAAAACATAATAAGTAAAGGTTCCTTTTCCACGCTTTTAAGGCGTATAGGGCATATAGGGCTAGACCAATATTTTTATAGACCAATTTGCACAAGATGGATGATGTGGTCAGCATCACGCCGTCTGCCTCTACTTCCTGCGACTGCACCCAGTACCCACTCAAGGCTAAGTCGAAGCGAGCAAACTCACAACCTTCCGATCCGCACACGAGCGTCTAGTCGCAACGCCACGGCGACTCCCTGAAATAATACATGATACCTGAAACACATTGTGGCGATACTGGGTAGCATTGTGTACAACCCCAAAGAAAAACTATGCTTGCCACAATGAGTTCTAGCTGACGATTTCTATGTCACCTTTGACTGACAAAACTCGTGTCTCTCTCGGGAGAAGTAAAATCTCTAACTGAGATAATTAAACACACATTTGTAATTACATTTTATTTATAAACGTCTGTGTGTGTGGCGTATGCGCGCGTGTGTGTCTGAATGGGAGGGAGAAAGTATATGTAAGTGTATATATTTTGCATAGCAGCACACACATGTCTGTCTGCCTGTCTGTCTGTCTGTCTGTCTGTCTGTCTGTCTGTCTGCCTGCCTGCCTGCCTGCTTCCTATCTGTCTGTCTGTCTGTCTGCCTGCCTGCCTCTCTGTCTGCCTGCCTGCCTGACATCTGTCTGTCTGTCTGTCTGTCTGTCTGTCTGTCTGTCTGTCTGTCTGTCGGTCGGTCGGTCGGTCGGTCGGTCGGTCGGTCGGTCGGTCGGTCGGTCGGTCGGTCGGTCGGTCGGTCGGTCGGTCGGTCGGTCTGTCTGTCTGTCTGTCTGTCTGTCGGTCGGTCGGTCGGTCGGTCGGTCGGTCGGTCGGTCGGTCGGTCGGTCGGTCGGTCGGTCTGTCTGTCTGTCTGTCTGTCTGTCTGTCTGTCTGTCTGTCTGTCTGTCTGTCTGTCTGTCTGTCTGTCTGTCTGTCTGTCTGTCTGTCTGTCTGTCTTCTGTCTGTCTGTCTTCATGTCTGTATGCCTTCATGTCTGTCTGTCTGTCTGTCTGCCTTCCTGCATCTCTGTCTGTCTGTCTGTCTGTCTGTCTGTCTGTCTGTCTGTCTGTCTGTCTGTCTGTCTGTCTGTCTGTCTGTCTGTCTGTCTGTCTGTCTGTCTGTCTGTCTGTCTGTCTGTCTGTCTGTCTGTCTGTCTGTCTGACTGTGGATATATGTATGTATATGTATGTATGTATACTTGCATGTATGTATGTGTGTGTGAAAGTGTGTATGTGTGTATTATGTATGTAGGTATTGTGTTTGCGGCGTCCGTGGCTAAGGCGTTGCGAGTCCGACTCGTAAGCCAACATACCGCGATCGAAACCCACTGCTGGCTGCGTGGATTTTTGTCGCGGTATGGTACGTCGCAGGTCGACCCAGCCTAAAATGGGTACCAGGATGGGCTGTCCTGGGAAAGTAAAGACAGCCGGCGTAATGCTGACCACATAACCCACAGAGTGCTGATGGTCTGTATATAAGGCGTGAAAAGGGAACTTTACTTTAGGTATTGAATATATATATGTATGTATATGTGTTTATATACATTATATATACGTGTGTGTGTGTGTGTGTGTGTGTGTGTTTGTGCGTGAAGACGTGCACGTATGTATGTTTGAAATGTAGCTCTATAGCAATTAAGTGCAATTTGTGGGCCAAATGTTAGCCCCTCACATATTCGAGACAACAATGTATGAGTTTGGATGGTCAGCTCCAGATTTATCCCTGACAATTTCAAGAAATCTATGAAACATGTCTGGTATCGAATTTTATAAGACCGGGTCGATCCATACTGATCTGAAACACTACCACCTTTTCCCTACCCATACCGCCCTCGTGAATTAAACTTGGAGACACGCGCGCGCAAGGGAACACAAATACAAAGACATACATATATAGTTAATTAGTTAGTTAATCGACACATTGTCGTCACTGCACATCAGATCTCATCTTCAGTATATCGCTTAGTGTGTGGTAACTGAAAACATCCCTTCTGTGTTGGCTTTCTATTCTTCTTTGGCTACCTATATAGTGTTCATGTTTGGCGAGACCTCTCTTGACCGGTAGTTTCTGTAGTCTTTTGACTGTTGGCAACTCACCGTCGACTCTTGAATCATCTTCTCGTCCAGACACCTTGAGAGCACTGAGAATATCAGCCTGGTTCATTGCTTTTCCTGTACCTACCGTGGCCCTGGCAGCAAGCCAATCCGCTTGTTCATTGTCTCTTTTTTTATTATACATAATTAGCCAATTAGATTGGTTTTGATTGACTGATTGTGAAAAAAATCCAGAAAATACTTCTCACCCGTGTCCTCCGCAGCGAGGCATGCCACTCTTTTTGTCTTCTGCCTGAGCCATCCATGACTTCCCTCTTATCAGCCGCTGTCCCTTAAGTGCACCCAGAGCTTCATGCAAAGGGTGGTCTGTGTCTGCAGCTACCCTGAAATATGACTTCGCTTGCAGCACTTTGTGCCTACCTGCTACAGTCGGCAAACCAAGGATGTATCGCATACACACCACTGGGATATCTCTGGTGCAAGCGAGAATGACCCCATAGGTGTGTTCTGTATGCGCTCTAGTTTGTCCATCTGTCTCTTTGAGACGGTAAGCATTCCCAGGCCATAATCAACCACTGACAAGATCAGGTGTTGATATAGTGTGAAAAGCATTCTCTGCTCTTTGTCAGTTGTAGCCATAGTCTAAAGTGCACTAAGTCCTGTTTAGCATCTGGTCACAACACCCTCCACATGGTCCTTAAATGACATGCTCCTGTAAAATGATAATTCAGTTTGGTCTCTCTGTTGATGTTTCTACAATCTATCGTGAGACTTGGGACATTAGCTTTAACGATCCTGTTATCCAGAGAACACCACAAAACATACCCCGTGTCCGGGTGCCGAGTGGTATGTACCTCTAGCAAGATATACTTAATGCACCACGGGCGTAGAAGGAATTCCTAATTTTACTACACTTTGGTTGTTTTTACTTTTTACTCAAATTAGTCTGATATTTTTCACCTTTTACTACAGTTCGTATAATAGTTTAGGTCTTATACTACAGTTTGTCTCATAATTTTTACCTTTTACTACAGCTTGTCGAATAGTTTGCAACGTTTACCTTTTACTACAGTTCGTGTGAAAGTTTTCACCTTTTACTACAATTTTTGTGACCACTATCTCACCCCCTCCCCCTCCCCCACCCATTCAACTCAGTTTGTCTGATTACTTTACCCATTTTAACAAGCTGGTTTCTTTCTGACTGGTTTTACCTTTTCCTATTATTTTGTCTGATAGTTTTTGTGTTTTAATACAGTTTAATTTTTTTAACCGCCTACCTTAGTTTGTCTGATTGCTTTACCCATTATGACATGCTGGTTTCTTTCTGACTGGTTTTACCTTTTCCTATAATTTGTAATTTCGTGCAGCAGGGGAAACCAACCCTGAGCTTCATGAACTCAGGCGGGCCCACTCTCTGAGAATGTCTAGGAGCTCGTGGGCCGAAACATTTGTCGACGAGAGGTTAACTTCTACTGATGATTGGTAGACCCCTGCTGTACATGCTTCCCTGTGGAGTTTCTTCTTATTGTCTAATAGTTTTTGCGTTTTAATTCAGTTTAATGTTTTTAACGTTAGTTTGTCTGATTGCTTTACCCATTGTGACAAGCTGGTTTCTTTCTGACTGGTTTTACCTTTTGCAATAATTTATCTGTTACTGCTACTAAAAATGTCACCACCCCTACAAGTCCAAGAATCGAATTATGGAAGGGAGACCAGCAGATCAAGTGCTATATAGCCCGTTCATCCTCCTAGGATGTTACAATTAAGACACCCGTAATGACTACGTTTAGTAATCTGGTAATCTGGTAATTTTAGTTTCAGCTTCATAGCAAACGGGTCATCCCATTTTTGCTCTGCTCCTGTGCCAGCGAAAAACACACAGAATGTTTATCAGAACGTTTAGTGCCAGCTTATTGTAGCTTGCTGTCATAAGGAGATGCTTTACTGAAGAAAAAAATTGCCACGTTTAAACAGCATCCCTGAAGAAGGAGTTTTAGGTTATAATTGTGACTGGGTTATGTGTGCCATAT
This sequence comes from Candidula unifasciata, assembly GCA_905116865.2. Taxonomy (NCBI): domain Eukaryota; kingdom Metazoa; phylum Mollusca; class Gastropoda; order Stylommatophora; family Geomitridae; genus Candidula; species Candidula unifasciata. The sequence continues at coordinate 115,387 of CAJHNH020002046.1, forward strand.
CAAATGGCATAGCACTGCATGCAAAAAAAGAGCCCTGAACAGGACTCCTGCAGTGTTGACGTGATCAAACAAGACAGACTCAAATACTGTCCCGACCGGCGACGAAGTCGTCTACTGTCAGCCAATGGGCGACTTGGTCGCAGTGTTATGAAGAAAAGCATCAAACTTCCAACCTACAGAATGTTTCCTCTTAAAATTGGCTCTGATGTCCATCTAGTTCACAAATGTAATCAACAATTAATTATTCAAGCCTAGTCCGAAGTTGATTTGCATCCGAAAGTTACAGAAAAAAGTTAACAAAATCCAGCTCCTGTACAAACCAGACTTGTTCTATAGAACAAAGTGTAAATAGTGGCCCATGACCTAATGTAACGCTGCTGGGGCGATTTTACAGGAAGCGCCGCATTCAGCTAATAAGTTAGATCAATACAGTGTAAAAAATGTTTGTACTTCGTCTGGAGAGAATCTTGCAGTTTTTGCTTCTTTCCTTCCGACTCTGACGTTCAACTTCACCAGGTCCGCACAACGAGCGATAAACACCCGATGACACAAAGTGTTACCCGGATTCAAGTCGCAGAAACCCCGATTAACCCGTAGGTTATATTTAGGGTCCCCGACGACAGTAGGGCTGGGGTTTCAACAACAACAAACACTGATTCCCATAATGGGACGGGGATTTTTTTCCATCTGTGTTTTCCAGTCAGGGCTCTAACCTGAAGATGCAACCAATCTGAATTTACAAAATGTCAATCTGAATGAAAAACACAAGCACGGCAAATCCAACATACCTAGTTCAACCTAAAAAAAAAGTTTATATAGAGTCTTGGTAATCTGAAAGTCACCGTTATGTAGCGGTTAGATCTCGCCTTCAGATCTGAAGGTCGTGGTTTCAAATCGGATCGGAGCCCGACTGTTTTCAATAATAACTTTGGGAACCAGGTCCACCCTAGCATTAAATGGGAATCAGGTAAAGTCCTTTGAAGTAAAGGCGACCGGTGTTAGGTTGACAGCATCACCACCAAGTGCCTATTCTTCTTCTTCTTCACTTCCTCTTTTACCGCTGTGGGTGTCGAGGGAGATATAAGGTTCTGTTTCTAGCTCTTCTGGCCGCCTCGACCATAGGCACATCGTGCTGTTGTAGAGTTTCTCTGATGTTATCCTTCCATCTTATTCTTGGTCTACCCCGTGCTCTTCGTCCTTCTGCTCTTTCCATGTATGCTTTGTATGGTATGGTGTCACAAGGCATTCTCTCTAAGTGGGCACCGAGTGCCTATTGATCTATAAAATGTAGGTCTAGCAAAATATATCCAGTACGATTGAAGGCGTGAAGGAGTCCTCTAATCGTTTAATCACATTTAGTAGCAGGTGGCGGGGCAGTTAGGAACCCCGAGGGAGACGAATGTTCGAATTGTCGTTGGATTTTTATCGTCTATAGGTTCTTTATTAATATCCTACCCCAGATTACGTCACAGTACAGTCCAACATTTTAGACGGTGGTTTGACAAGGTTTCCTGGCTACCAGATGCTTTTAACGACCCCAAAACAACTAGATCGGGCTCCAACCCCAACCCACCTACGTCCCACGAGAAAGTGCAGCCTAGGTCTCTCGACTGCATGCAGCCTAGGTCCCACGACTGCATGCAGTCTATATACCACTCCAAGAAATATTAGACTGTCCCGTGACCTTTGGATTCCCCCTGTTTGTAGTAGGATATTATTCAAGCACTCTTCTTTAAAAACAACCAAACAACAATCCAAATAAGCAGCCTAAAAACTAACCAAATCAAACAACGAAAAATGGAAACGTGGGGGGGGGGGGGGGCAAAAAGTAGGGGGGGGGGGTGGGACTTATAATCTACACAGTCTGTGTTGACTTCACTAGCTTAACTTCTCAGACTCAAAACTCAACTAGCTTAACTTCTCAGACTCAGAACTCAACTAGCTTAACTACTCAGACTCAGAACTCAACTAGCTTAACTTCTCAGACTCAGAACTCAACTAGCTTAACTTCTCAGACTCAAAACTCAACTAGCTTAACTTCTCAGACTCAAAACTCAACTAGCCTAACTTCTCAGACTTAAAACTCAACTAGCTTAACTTCTCAGACTCAAAACTCAACTAGCTTAACTTCTCAGACTCAGAACTCAACTAGCTTAACTACTCAGACTCAGAACTCAACTAGCTTAACTTCTCAGACTCAGAACTCAACTAGCTTAACTTCTCAGACTCAAAACTCAACTAGCTTAACTTCTCAGACTCAAAACTCAACTAGCTTAACTTCTCAGACTCAAAAACTCAACATCCCAACTTCCCAGAACTGCTACTGTAGAACTGTCCTTACTGCCTACATTTACCTGTTCTGCTGTGTAGGCAAGGTTGGCGATCCTTTACGGCCACATGGTTAGTACTGTCGCCACGGACAGCGCATGTTAAGATTTCAATTTTACATCCGAAAGATGTCAAATCCCCCAGGATTCGAGCCTGGGTATCCCGGTTGAGATCTGAACTTTCTAACCGTTCGGTAAGCCTTTTCCCGTAGAACTACGCAAATAGTGGTAGGTACAGGCAGAAGGCACGTTTACTCAGCTATCACAGTAAAGGGAAAAAAAAAACACACACACAAAAAGCAAAATGTATACCAACATGTTTTATCAGTTGCCGACAGAACTGAGCACATGCACAAGATGATGTTTGAGGAAGGCCATGACCAAAACTAGAGGCGATCACGTCAGAAAGAAAAAAATGACAAGAACTTTTAGAACTACCCCTTTCATTCTATTATCAAATGAAATGTTCCTCATTGTTCCATTTGAAAAATGATGAACAAACAATTACCCGGAACAATCCAGAAATACGCGCACGCAGTAAATGAATGTGGTCGCTGCTGGAAGCGCCAAAGCCAACAGTCGCCACCAGAAATGAAATTTGTCGTTGATGGAAGTAGTTGGACACGATAAGTTGACTATACACACGTCGAATTATTTCATAAGGTATTTCGCCAGCTCGCACGTAAATCGGCTACCGGCCATATTGCATGCCACAACTCAATCGCAAATAAAAGGCTTTCTACATGAAACAACACAGCTCACCGGGCTACATCAAGCACTAAACTCAAAAGCTCAGGCAGTGAAACCGTAGACTACCGTCAATATGTGGAAACTGCATAAACACCAAGAGGCAGAGGGCGAACAAGAAGAAGACAGATTAAAAAATGTCACCAGTACCTTGTTTATGGAGCAGAATGCTAGAGAATGACCAAAGAGGATGTGCACAAGCTATCCACCTTCCACCACACATGTCAACTAGAATTATAAAAATTTACTGGCCAGATACAGTCTCAAAAACTAGACTACTTTGAGTCATAAACCAAGAAACTCTAGACAGTATCATAACCAAGAAAAGATGGAAATGGTCTGGCCACGCTATGAGTATAAATTCCAATATACCTGCCAAAACATCTCTCACATGGATACTAGAGGGAAAGAGAAAAAAGGGTCACCAAAAACAACAAAGAGACGAACGATGGAGAGTGAACTGGGTGTGGCATCTCTGATATGGAAAATTGCACTGAAGATTGCAACGGACAGGAAAGCATGAAAGTCCTCTCTGAAGCCTCAGGCGCCACTAGGCATAAAGAGAAGTGATGACGATACCTTGACACTCCACAGCATCAAAACATGCTGAGCAACCCAGCTTAGCCCAGATCGAATACAGATCATCTGTTATCCTTCGAGGCCTTGTGAGACAAAGCAGGAGAAGACAAAGAAAAGAAACAACGTTTATAAACTGTGCCTTCTTACACAACAATTTAATAACATTGTTTGGAAAGACTGAAAGGTCTCAACAAAATCAACAAAAAGCAGCCGCAATAATTTAGCAGTTAGCGCCCTTGCCTCAAACGTCATCAGTGCCTGTTCAATGTATAGCATAGGCCCTGTGTTCACCTCTGCTAAACAAAACGTTGTACCAGAAAATACATCGGTACCTCAGTATACGTTCGCCATGGTATACGTCCATCTTGGTATACGTCCTGCGGAGAAAAATGTTGCTTGATTCAATACCTTTTTAGTATGCGATTTGCGTGATAGAACTTGTGGGAGTCCAGCTGAGCCACGACACCGAACACAACCCTTGTTTACCTCTCTAAATAATCAAGGAAATGTTTGCCGAATGAATGGATGTCAAAAAATGTTGCAGAGAAGCACCACCCTAATAAAGCCTAAATCAGTCCTTATGTGTTGTCTAGAAGGACCAGATGATGTTCCATTTCCCAACACATACCGGAGAGAAGGCAAAAGCAAAGTTCTTTAGATACATTTCTAGTAAAAGTCACTGTTAACCTCAACCAGGTCCAGGTAAAGAAAAGAGATGGAAACAAAAAAGAGACAACTACAAGAATTTCAGACTTCGTGGAGGGGAAAGGGGAAGGGGGGAAGCGCCTCTAGATCCAAAAATTAACATCGCCCAACAGGCACTCGACTCTTTTCAGCAAGGAACAGTGAGGTTAGATTTTCATTTTCACTGAACAACCCAACCAGGCAAGCAAGCAACCAATCAAATACTCAAACAACAAGCCAACCAGTCAAACAGCCAAGCAAACAACCAATCAAATACTCAAACAACAAGCCAACCAGTCAAACAGCCAAGCAAATAACCAATCAAATACTCACACAACAACCCAACCAGGCAAGCAAGCAACCAATTAAATAATCAAACACCAAGCCAACCAGTCAAACAGCCAAGCAAATAACCATTCGAACAACCAAAAAACCAGCCAACCAATTAAAAAAAAAAAAAAAAAACAGCCAACCAATAAATTAAACAACGAACCTCCCCACACCCCTTTCCCCCTCCCAAAAAAAATTTAAAACTAACTAAACAATAATATTTTTAAAAAAAAAGCAATATCAAAACAAACAAGAAACTAAACAATCAACAAAACAACACCGACCAAATAATCAAGTAACCATTCATAAACTAAACATGTATACAACAAACCAACCAACAAACTAACCGAGCAGCTAAAAAGCAAACAAACAGCCAGCCAAGCCAACAACCTCTGACCCAGTCCAAACAATGAACTAATGAAATCATAAACTGAACCACCATACAAACAAACAACCAATAGAATAACCAGAAAACAAAAGCGCAACCAACAGAACATCAAAACAGCTAAATAAACAACCAACGAAACATCAAAAATGCTAAATAAACAACCAACGAAACAACCAGCCAACCAACTAAACAACCAGCTTACCAGCAAACAATGTGGGAAAACACCCAAAACAACTAGCGAAGAAGAAAACCAACCAAACAACAAAACAACCAGTCAAACCAACAAGCAAAAAATCAAGCAAACAACAGACTAATCAATCAGCAATCACGCTTGCAAATTCCATCAGCCATCCACCATTATTGTCTCACAACAAATTGTCTAAACTCGCAACCATTTGTTTACTGTCGTCAACCGCGGCTGTTAATATAACATGTCTTTCATTTGATAACATACATTTACTATTTTCCTTTAATCTATAACACCAATATGAATGAAGTAAAAACACGTAAAGTATACTTACCTCTATACCTATCCACAATTAACAGAACGCAAACCACGAACAAGGCAAACAACAAAATAGCCATCGTCATCAGCAGTATCATCGGCGTTGTCCATATTATGGACGCTGTTCAAGAAGTTTTACAAAATCAGTTATCAGCATATTTTAATTAAGATAGTATAGTAATGATCAATAATGTTACATCAGACACATGGCATTATATCTCAGCTGTAGTAGAATATGTGTTGATAAAATTATGAATTAATATTGATTTAATTCTCATCATTATGTCGTAATCTCTCCCCCCCCCCACCCCACCCCCCTTCAGCATAAGAAGTAATGAGAATGCATTTTGTGCTTATCGGAGTGATATAAAATTACGAGGATCCCTGTTGGACTGCCTACTAAGAGCTCTTTAGCACTAAGTTCAAATGTAACAAAATCTCGTGTTTCGCATAAATTCTAAATTAGGCCACGACTGCTGTGCTCAAAACCTCCACACGCTTTCTAAAATCCATGTTTTGTCAAGTTTCGTCAGAAGTTGCAAAGGCGTCACTTGTATGGCTAGTTCCTGTGTTATCAGAATTGAACTAAAAGTTAAATTTATTACACTCAAAAATATAACAACGCAGTTATATAAATATTTCTCATTTGAGACTACACCATACTTTCTGTAATATTGTATTTCTTCTTCGCGTTTACCTGCTGTAACTCAGGGGGAAAGTTCTGGTTGTTCGTCTACTTTTGGACTCTAGTCCTGTTCCAGAAACAGTGTTGTGTGCACATCCGTTTCACAGACCTAACTCATTTGCATGCAAACTGATGGTTCCTTGCCTCTCAGGCAGATGTACTCCGACTTTGAAGGACTTATTCTATTTTAAACCTAAAGAAGAAAACAATACATGCCGTGTGTGTTACCGACCGAACATTCTAAAGACTGACTATGGAAGAGTCAATTATTTCAACATATACCAATGTTGAGCGAAGAGGGGAAAAGAAAACTGCTAGCTTCGACAAAGAAGTCATTAAACTAGCAAAGTACAGAATGCTGGAAGACGAATAAATATTTACGCTGAAGAAAAAACAAGTTAAAGAGAACTATGACACTGATATATCCAAAAGTTCACAATGGGAAATTGTAAGAAATGCATGGACTTACGCTTCAATGATAAACAGTTGCAGAAATGCCTTTTTTTTTTCTATCTTACTTCAGTACTTTACGTCAGCACTGTAAAGTTTGTTTTGTTACCTAACCAACATTGTACATGTGAGGAAAATATCAGAGAAAATTTGGCAGCTTATGTATTATTTATGCATGAAATATTAACGTCGAAATGAAAATAGGAGCTCTTGCGAAAAAAGAGGAACACAACAAATCTACGTTCCCATGGTAAGTAATTACTGAGAAATTAGCGTAAACACAACGGCATGGATTATAAAACGTATCTGCATCACCAACAGTGTGTTTGAATAACATAAGTAATTAAAAGTGACCAAATGCCGTATTTTGTTTCGGAAAAAAAAGTTGCTTACTTTAAGAAGATGCATTATTTTAGGTTGCTAAATTATGTTTGTTGTCATAAAATAACCGTATTTCGTTGTCTAGAATATGTTTATCCTTGAGACAAATCTTGAATCAAGTCTCTAAACACATTTGCATATCTTGTTTTCTTTCGTTAAAAGTTATTTACTACTGTCAGAACTACACCCCCCCCCCCACCCCCACTCCGCCTCAACTCCCCAGTTTGTGTCTGTTTCTTTAACCTTTGCTTAGTTTGAACAACATACCATGTTTTGTTTCGCTAAAAGGTGTCTGTGCAAGGCGTTGCAGATGATGATTTTTGTCCAGATCATCTGACTGTAGTAAGTACAAAGTTTGTAGATCTGAGGAAGGATGAAGGTAACATATACATAAGTTTACTCACGACGAAAAAAACATTACACAAATTAAAAGGAGTTACATATTTGAATAGGAAAACACACAAATTCAGCAAAGAATAAAGAAAATTATTAAACACTTATCTACACAAACATAACAGTGTCGTGTCATTGGAAAGAAGTGAAAAGGAAAAAAAAAACCATAGAATGAAATAGACAAGATTATGGTAGTGGCTGTTTAATTAAAAAATTTAAAAAAAACGGGGGTGGGGCGGGGGAGGTATTTCTGTGACAAACGTTCCATGTTGTATGTTCCAAAAATGCTGGGTCCTATTTCAGCTGCATTCAGTTCCCGAGTGAAGGCGTTTTCAGAGATCACTGGGGTCTTCGCTAGATCTACAGAGGGTAGCGCTTTGTGGGATATTTTCTATCTGAAACAGCCAATCCGTGGACAGATAGCGAAATAAATTGGATAAACGTCGATTCTATGTGTTGATTTTCTAGGCTTTAAACCTTTCCGTCTTAAACAACGCAGTATACGTGTAGTATTCACGCAAGAGAGAATGCTCCTGACGTCACCAAACCAGGCTAAGGTTACGTTAAGTGTCTTCCCTCTGACAGTTCGGTTTTTTTTTTTTTTTTGGGTATTTTCCCTGCCGTCCCCCACAAAAACTATAGGAATAAGCTTGATAATTAAACATACATGTAGTTACATACAATATGTCTCCCTTCACGCGAACCAGTCAACATCCTATTATGTTAGTACATTTTATGTTGGGGAGTCGCCATGGTGTAGAGCCTAGACGATCACCTGTGAATCGGTAAGTCTTAGGTTCGTTTCCTGACAGGGGCCAGAGATTTTTATTTTTAAATGACATAGGCTTCCAGGTCGACTCATCCTTGAGTGGGTACCAGGTGCAGTTCTGAAAGGCAAAGGCGGTCGACGCGATGCTGATTTTATCACCTACCATGTCCCGATCGGTCTATAAAAAATAGGTCTAACCCTATATACCCAGTACGTGGGAAAGGCGTGGAAAAGGGTTGTTTACTTGTTTTTTTTTTTACTTACATCTGAAGTTTAGTAAGCGACTCTAAAGAACTCAACATATTTGTGTTCTGCAAGGATTGCAAATATGACCCCTCTAGAAATACCCATCAGGTTAGTATTGTCATTCTTAACTCCCTCGGACACTAGCTTAGAATACGGAAGAGTTTAACAACCTCTTTTAATTACTTATGTTGAGAATGTGTGAGTAATAGAAGACCGTGGTCTAGTGGATAGTCGCTCGCCTGCGTATCGAAAGGTCGTGGGTTCGGTTCCTGACGGAAGTCGAACTTTTTTTTACAAATGATGCTGGCTCCCAGGTCGACCCAACCTTGAGTGGGTACCAGGTACAGTCCTAGGAAGTAAAAGCGACCGGCGCGATGCTGACCGCATCACCCACCAAGTGTCGCTAGTCTATAAAATATAGGTTTAGCCCCATATACCCAATAAGCCTGAAAGGCGTGTAAAAGGGTACTTTACTTAGTTTACTTTGTTAGTAACAGACGCGGCCACAAGTTCTCATACGTCAATCAGTGTTTGCTCTTGGTGTATTCAAACAATGGTCACGAACAAGATTGCGCTATCCATGTTTTCACCGACGCGCTGTACTTTCTCTTTCCATGGTTGCGTCTGTGTGATTAAGTATTGTCTAACAAGAAGCAGCAATGATTTAACTCTTTCTGTCCCACAAAATGCACTATGTGGGATTAGCTACTGACTCACTCTTTCAAGAAACGTATTGTATTGTAATATACGATATACTTTTGGTCTGAACTCACTAAAGAAATCTGACACAGTATATGCCTATTTGACAGTAAAATCTGCATTCTTTTTTTTTTCAAGTAAGCTAACATCCTTCTTGGATAAAATGTTAGTAAAAATCCATTTTCACGCTTTGGGCGCGTCGGGCATGTGGAAAGAGCACCTATATTTTTACAAACCAATCGGCACTTGCTGGATAATGTGGTCAGCATTGCGACGGCCGTCTTTACTTCCCCAGTAAATACATCCTGGTACCCATTTTAGGCTGGGTCGAGCTGCGAATCTCCAGACCACGATAAAAACCCAGGCAGCCAGCAGTGGGTTTCGATCACGGTACGTTGGAATTACGAGTCAGACTCCCAACGCCTAAGCCATGGACGCCACTCCATCTTGGGTGAGTACAGCAAAATCTTCTGGGTTAAAAGGGTTGTTTTAGCGGAATAGCATCATCATCCTAACTGTCGTAGTCAATTCATCTATTCCGTTCTATCCGCGCAATCCTTTCGGTATTATGGAGGCAATCCACTCTAGAACCGTTGGCCTCTCTCAACTGCGTTTGTCTTAGGATTCGCTTTGGACGTCCTCACTTCTCAGTCCTTTTATTTGCAAATTTAGAGCCTGCTTGGTGATTATCTGCTGTTTTTGTTGTTGCTGTTGTTGTTCTCATCCAGTACCGACTTATCTTCTTTGTTTAATAATATAATAGCATAGGAGGAGTCGCCGTGGTGAAGCGGCTAAGGACTAGCCTGCGGATCGGATGGTCGTTGGTTTAGGTCCTCACAGAGCCGGACTTTTGTCGAAAATGACCGTTGCTTGCAAGTCACAGGCATTTGTTTTAAAATGCATTTATATTTGTATATTGTAAAATAGCCTAATAAACAGTTATAACCCACTTTCGCATAATATATTTTTAGAAAAGGAGACCCTAGAACTTGTGTATTTTCCGCCCCCTACCCCTCCTCTTTAGCCGTGACATTAACTGGTGCCTTCGTTGAAGAGTTAATGTCGTGTGTCCATCTTCCCTTTATCGATCCACATCTTCTTCTGGACCCTGTCATCCATTACTGTTCGTTCTAAGCTCCCTCGACATTTTATGCGGCCAAAGTATTTCTGCTTCAGAGCTGAGACATGAACTTTGTTGTGCGAAATAAAGTATAAAACAAAGGAACCATTTCTGGACCTTTTAGGCATCTTAGGCATATTTCTTCCTCCTACTTTTCCTTCGTTTCCTCCACTTCCACTTTCTTCTTCTCCTCCTCTTCCTTCTTCTTCTCCTCTATCTTCTTCTTTGCATTTTTCTTCTTATTCTTCATTTTAATCTTCTTCTTTTTAATCTTCTTCTTCTTCTTCTTCTTCTTCTTCTTCTTCTTCTTCTTCTTCTTCTTCTTCTTCTTCTTCTTCTTTTTCTTCTTCTTCTTCTTCTTCTTCTTCTTCTTCTTCTTCTTCTTCTTCTTCTTCTTCTTCTTCTTCTTCTTCTTCTTCTTCTTCTTCTTCGTCCTCCGCATTCGTCCTTAAAAGAGCCATTGGTATGTTGTGGTGTGGTTTACAGCTAGTCTGCGACATCTTCAGCAAACTCATGATAAGTCTAATTTTACAACCGGACCTGACCACAATTTATTACCATAGCTACAAATGGATAACATAACAGCTAACCACTGTCGGCGATACGTGAGGATATATATATATATATATATATATATATATATATATATATATATATATATATATATATATATATATATATATATATATATATATATATATATATATATATACATATATATATAAGATGCGTATCCTTTACAGGACGTTGCAGAACCAACCCCAGCATTTTGTGTGTGTGTGTGTGTGTCGCTGTTGTTGTTTTTCTAAGCAAGTTTATGTACAGTAATCTGCCATTCTTTCTGGACAGTAGGCTTATCAAGACGACTGTCGAAACCAAAGCAAGGCGCAATGCCCGCAGCTGGGATCGAACCCGACACCCCGGCATTACGAAGCGCGTTAGCACAGGCGCCGACACACACATATATATATATATATTCTGTATGTGTGTGTGTGTTATGCTCGTTGGGGGAGAGGCAGTAGATCTATTCTCCCCTGCTTCCTAACAAAATGGGACACACCACCTGTACGGTGGGCATATGATGCTATACCCTTGTACAGAAATTTGCTAATAATAGATCATATTTTCTTCGACTTTTCTGTACTCATGGAACGCCTTGCGACCTCAGGGCTGAACAAGTACTTTTCAGTCTCTGATATTTTTGGGTCTATCTTTTGCATGACCGACCTCGGTTACCACTGTATCTGTATAACATTGCTCTCTGTGGGTTTACAGTTCATATATCACACATTGTTTTACTCCCCCAGTACATTCCCAATATTAGGAGCCACCGTGGTGTACAGACTAGACGCTCACCTATGGATCGAAAGTTCATGGGTTCCTTTCCTGACACGGGCCAAATTTTTTATTTCAAAAACGACCATGCATCCCAGGTCGACCCACATTGAGTGGATACTAGGTATAGTCCTGGAAAGTAAAGTAGGTTGGCGTGATGTTGACCGCATAAGCCACCGAGTGCTGATTGGTCTATACAATTTAGGTCAAGCCCTATATGCCCAAGACGCTTGAAGGTGGAGAAAAGGGCCAGACGCATGTTGAGGCAGAATCGACCTGTGAGCCAAGGTCATTTCTAAAAAAAGAAAAAAAAATCTGGATTCGAACACAAAATCTTCGGATCTTAGTTAATCGCTTGGCCCTGCACCAACGCGATCCCTTCTAATTTCTTAATACAAGAAAGATGTAGGACTTTCCCATAATTCCCCACAAACTGGCTGGCACTGGGCGTCGGGAGAAAAAAAACAGATCAATTCCTGGTCGTGACCCACATGTCATTGTTCTAACAGGAAGATCACGTGACGTCGGATCGTCTGTTATAATTATGGCCGGTCGTCTGGACCGTTTTATTACCGGGCTTTGTCGTGCAAACACGCGCTATGTTCCATATGTCCCCTTTGTACTAATTTAGACCTTTCTTCTGAGCTGCTGCTATTCTCGCCAGACATATGAATCCTAAGGTCTGATATCAGGTGTCTTATCTTCCTTTCTCATTTATATGTGTGTGTGTCTACAGACTGCCGTAGTGTTGTGTGTAGAATCTTGCTTGTAACAAATCAATTTGTTACATGTGTTCCATTTGATTAGCCCTAACTGTCAATAGAGTATTCCACTGGATTATGACACAGAAACTTGTCGAAGAGGGAATGAAGAACGACACGCATGCGCGTAACACACACACACACACACGAATAGTTTAACATTTCGGCAAGAGCCTTTATCGACAACAACAATAAAAAAAAAAGAACATAATTTTATTTTAATAACTCTTTAAAACGTTCCCGTGAATCTTGTTTTGCTTTCTACAAACCCCCCCCCCCCAAATCCTTCTCCCTCCCATTTCCGCCGCTTCGTTTTTGTCTTTTGAAGTCTACAGCTTACATAATCTTCCCCCTTTGATTTTATTCACTGTATATAAAAGTCTTTTGTCTTCTGTTGTCTGTTTTCTTCTCACCACTAAAGTCAATATGTGTTATAATTCCGTCTGTTGTCCACATTGCCGAACTACTGAGCGTAAAATTACCTAGTAAAATCATACACAACCAATAAATGCTGGGTGTTTTTTTTTCGCGGGGGGGGGGGTGGGGGGGGGAGCTGGGGTTAGTGTTTGTCGGCGGTCATTTAAGACCCTAACACCCCTATGCTATTGGACTTTTCCGGGAACCAGTGTCACCTTCTCGCTTTCCACGTGCTTCTATGAGTGCCTGTCAATGTACTTTCCCCTGGAACTAAAGAGTCCTTCTTTATTTGTACTTCGTTCTGTGAGTGCCGATCAATACACTATCTGTTTGTTTATATATATATATATATATATATATATATATATATATATATATATATATATATATATATATATATATATATACATACATACACATACACACACACACAATATCGTGACGACTGGTAGAAGATTCAGAGAAAGACCTGAGACATGATGGTGGATGGCTAAAGACAGTGGCATGGTAGAATTGATCCAGAACACCAAAAACCGAGATCTGTAGCGACGCATGAACGCCCTCGTCAGCTGCCAAGGCACCTGATGATATATATATATATACACACACACACACAAAGACACACACACAAAGACACACATACACACACGTTAGTTAAAATTCCCGCAAACCCCTTAACCCAACAAATTCAAAACTGAAAAAAAAAAAACGACTCACCAGCAAAACTGACATTCAAAAACCTCTCGGTGACTCCCAGGCCGCCTCCGCGTTTAATGTAGCTAATTTTGCAGCCGTATGTCACCTTCAGGTCCAGAATCACATCGGCTAAAAGGACAGTTAAGGATGTGGAATGGATGTTATCCCCGTCGAACCTTCCACTCACGTAGACGTTGGCGTTTCCATAGCTGTTTTCCAATCTCACTCCGTCTGAAGAGGGAGAAAGGAGAAACTTTATTTGTCTGTTTGCAGGTTTATCGTTTAGGGTATGAGGGTTAAGAGTTGTGAATGCACTTTCGTAATTCCGGGATGCCGGGTTTGATCCCAACTGCAGGCGATTGGGCAGCGTTGTCTTGCGTTAGTTACTAAAGCGGTATCAAGAGCCGGTCGTTTATAGCAATGGCAAACTACTGAATGGAAAATTTGACTAGAAAAGACAAAACGGCTATACAATGGGAAAAATTGCTGGGGTTGGTTCAGCATGTCGTGTTAGGCTAAGCAATTAAATTTATCGGGGGGGGGGGGGGGGGGGGGGGGGGGGGGGGGGGGGTTATTTATCTGTCTGTCTGTTTATCTGCTTGAGTGTTAGTTTATCTGTCTGTCTTTTGCTTGTTTCCTTGTTGTCTGTGTGATAGTTTATCTACCTGTTTATCTTACCGTCAATTTGTCGTCCTGATATTAACCTGTGTGTCTCTTTTTTTTATCTGTTTGTTTTATTTTTGCCTGTCTGATTGTATATGGCTCTAAAAGTTTTTCCTGTTACTTTATCTGTTTATCTAACTCCATTATCCGCACTGCCAGTAATAAAAGGGTAAATGGATATTGAGGGAACCGCTGCAGTTTAGCTGAGAAAAGAAAAGGAGTACAGTAATTGACTCCACAGGGATGTCATACTCGTAAATATGGCCTGATCATCATCACCAACGTCATCATCATCATCATCACTACCATTATCATCATTATAACACCACCACCACCACTGGCATCATCATCATTATCATACACCAGCAACTACTATCATCCTCTTTATCATCATCAATACCACCACCACCGCCGCCACCACCACTATCATCATCCGGTAATGCCATTGCCCACTGTATGCCACAAAGGGCTTGCAAGCTACGCCTCTATTGGGCTCTGTCCTAAGAAATTCTTTTAAAATCTGGGATGAAGTTGGAAACATTTAGCCTCTCTGTCCAACCATCTATGAATTAATTCTCTTAATCACTATACCAATATGTTTTTATCAAATGACACTTTTGTGGAAAAAAAATACTTCTCTGGTATTTAGGATTTAAACCATTGGTACAACTTACGAACTCGGGCCCAGAAAGAGAGTGACTTCCTTTGCCATTTATCCATGGTCGTGTTGTAGGGCCTGTCCTATGTTGCGGGTGTGTCACGCATAGTGAAGGTCCAGCATCACAGCAAATTTTACACGGTGCTTTCACCAGCCAGCTATATAGTATGACCTATATTCCCCAATGTGAGCGCTTTTAACGGTCCCAAAAGATGTAGAACTGGCCCTTACCCCCCCCCCCTCCCCCTAAGCCACAGTTTCAGCCTACGTCCCACTAGAGAGTACATCCGACATCCCACAATTGCATGCAGCCTATGACAAATGCGCGTAAAATATGTCCTGGTCTTGACGCCCACTAAGCGCGACACCCCTGCCACATAGCACAGGCCCTACGGCACGACCAGTGATGAATGGCAAGGGAAATGACTTTCTTTTTCTGGGCCGGACTTTGTGAGTTGTTCCAAACCATTTAATCTGGTAATCTTAGTTTCAGCTTCATGACAAACGGGTCAGCCCATAGTTGCTCCGCTGTGCCAACAAAAAACACATAGTATGTCCATCACTGTCCCTTATGGAAAACATTTGACACAGACTGCAGTCTCAGCATATGCACTAGAATACACGCATTACAGCATAAGGCAGCCATCAAAAGCGCCAACACAAACAGTCCGTCATTAAAATTGCAGTTCATCATCGACGGAAGCAGCAACTGCAAGCAGATAAGCAGTTGCACACGCGATCAATTTTGATCACATAAGGTACCACTATTTATGTTGCTAAAACACTCCAAAGGAAATCCGCAGCTCATATTGTCACACCATGCATATAACTCAGTAGCTCGGCAACAAAACTATATCCTTTCCGTCTACAAATGAAGGAAAATGCAGAGGCCACTGTCTGCCAAAATTCAGACATTTTTACACGACTAAAGACAGTGAACATGCTTAGAGTCCATTTTGACCGGAAGTTCTGAAACCTTTAAGTTATCATTCAGGATTTGAATGAAAGAAACCCTGGCAAAAAAGTACTCAGCTGCAGTGTATTTAAATAAACAGTATGCGCTCACAGCGGCGTCCGTGGATTAGGAGTTGCGAGTGCGACTCTTAATTCCAACGTACTGCGATCGAAACCCACTGCTGGCTGCGTGGATTTTTATCATGGTATGGGGCGTCGCAGGTCGACCCAGCCTAAAATAGGTACCAGGATGTATGTCCTCGGGAAGTTAAGACGGCCTGCGTAATGCTAACCACATCACCAACCTAGTGTCGATTAGTCTGTTAAAAAATGGGTGCTCTTCCCATTTGTCCGATGCGTCTAGAGGCGTCAAAAGGGATATTTACATATTTTTTTTTTAGTATACGCTCACAGATGTCTAGTAGTCACATTTGCTTCAGCGTCTGTGGTTGAGGCGTTGCGAAAGTGCGTCGTAATGCCGGGGAGCCGAGTTCGATCCCAGCTTCAGATGATTATTTGCCTTGCATTGGTTTCGACAATGGTTTTGAAAGCTTATTTTTTAAAAAGTAACGGCTAAATGCTCAACGTAAAATGTGCATAGAAACAGCAACAGCAGCAGCAGCAGCAGCAGCAACAACAACAACAACAACAACAACAACAACAACAACAACAACAACAACAACAACAACAACAACAACAACAACAACAACAACCACAACAACAACAAATGCTGGGGTTGGTTCTGCGACGTTTTCTAAGAATACGTAACTAACTAACCCACACATACAACAATCACAGCGTGTCCACCTACATAGTGCTGACATTTGCAGTACTACCTTGTACAGATCTAGCCAGTACCTATCCACCTAGTACTCTTCCACCCAGTGATCATCTACCAAGTACTCACCAATATAGTACCTACCCACATAGTACTCATAGTTAAAGTACTCATCTACCCAGTACTCACTCATCCAGGGCTGTCTTATCCAATTTGCACATGCAGCGCCACAACCTATACAGTACGCACATATGTATTACCTACACACCCAGTACTCACCTACTCAGTACTCACAATCTAGTACTCATCCACCTAGTACTCAGTTACCCAGTACACACCTATTGTGTATCTATCTACATTATACTCACACAGTAATCACCCACCAAGTACTCATTTATGGCTCATTCGCCTAAAAAGTACTCACAAAATGAAATTGCCTTAAAATTACACAACTACCGCAAATTTACCCACGAAGTAGCTCCTCTTAGTACCCACACAAAAAGTATTATACACAGCACTCATCTACATTGTATTCGCCTATAAAGATCTACCTACACAATACTTTCCCAGAGAACATTAGCAAAATTCAGGAAAATACTCCCCTTAATCAGCTTACAAATAAAATAAAAAGTAGACAATACTCCCTGACATCCTATTTACAAAGTAGCTTATGCATAGTACTTAGATATTCCACCAACACAGCACCAAATTCGTAATTTGTCAGTACGTCCCTACACAGTATTTACTAACACAGTACTCAACTACAAAGTATTGCAGTACTTAACTACAGCGTATCTGCTCACAAAGTACTCACACGTATGGTATATGCTCACACAGTACTCACCTACAGAATATTTGCACATACAGTACTCACAAACAGAGTATTTGCTCACACAGTACTCACATAGAGAGTATTTGCAACATAGTACTCACTTGCACAGAGTATCTGCTCACACAGTACTCACAAACAGAGTATCTGATCACACAGTACTGACATAGAAGTATCTGCTCACACAGTACTCACATAGAGAGTATTCGCTCACACAGTACTCACATAGAGAGTATTTGCTCACATTGTACTCACCTACAGCGTATCTGCTCACACAGTACTCACCTTAAGCGTATCTGCTCACACAATAATCCCCTACAGCGTATCTGCTCATACAGTACTGACATACAAAGTAATTTGCTCACACAGTACTCACCTACAGCGTATCTGTTCACACAGTACTCACCACAGCGTATCTGCTCACACAGTACTCACCACAGCGCATCTGCTCACACAGTACTCACCACAGCGCATCTGCTCACACAGTACTCACCTACAGCGTATCTGTTCACACAGTACTCACCACAGCGTATCTGCTCACACAGTACTCACCACAGCGCATCTGCTCACACAGTACTCACCTACAGCGTATCTGTTCACACAGTACTCACCACAGCGTATCTGCTCACACAGTACTCACCACAGCGCATCAGCTCACACAGTACTCACCTACAGCGCATCTGCTCACACAGTACTCACCTACAGCGCATCTGCTCATTCAGTACTCACCTACAGCGTATCTGTTCATTCAGTACTCACCTACAGCGCGTCTGCTCACACAGTACTCACCACAGCGTATCTGTTCACACAGTACTCACCACAGCGCATCTGCTCACACAGTACTCACCACAGCGCATCTGCTCACACAGTACTCACCACAGCGTATCTGTTCACACAGTACTCACACAAAAACTATCTGCTCACATAGTACTCACACACAAACTATCTGCTCACACAGTACTCAACTACACAGTATCTGCTCACACAGTACTTACAAACAGAGTATTTGCTTACACAGTACTCAACTACAGAGTATCATCTCACACAGTACTCACCTACAGCATGTCTGCTCACACAGTACTCAACTACAGAGTATCTGCTCACACAGTACTCATTCACAGAGTATTTGCTCACTCAGTACTCACCTACAGCTATCTGCTCACACAGTACTCACCTACAGAGTATCTGCTCACACAGTACTCACACACAGAGTATTTACTCACACAGTACTCACCTACTGCGTATCTGCTCACACAGTACTCACCTACATCATATCTGCTCACACAGTACTCACATACAGATTGTTTGCTCACACAGTACTCACATACAGAGTATTTGCTCACACAGTACTCACCTACAGAGTATCAGCTCACACAGTACTCACACACAGAGTATCCGCTCACACAGTACTCACCTACACTTACCTACAGAGTATTCGCTCACACAGTACTCACACACAGAGTATCCGCTCACACAGTACTCACCTACACTTACCTACAGAGTATTCGCTCACACAGTACTCACCTAGAGAGTATTTCCTCACACAGCACTCACACACAGAGTATTTGCTCACACAGTACTCAGCTACAGAGTATTCGCTCACACAGTACTCACACACTAAGTATCTGACCACACAGTACTCACATACAAAGTATTTTCCCACACAGTACTCACCTAGAGGGTATTTGCTCACACAGTAATAACACACAAACTATCTGCTCACACAGCACTCACACACAAACTATCTGCTCACAAAGTACTCACCTACACAGTATCTGCTCACACAGTACTCTCCTATACAGAGTATCTGCTCACAAAGTACTCACCTATACAGAGTATCTGCTCACACAGTACTCACCTATACAGAGTATCTGCTCACACAGTACTCACATACAGAAAATTTGCTCACACAGTACTCACATAGAGAGTATCTGCTCTACGCGTTATTTGCCCAGCCAGTACTCCCCTACACTGTATTTGCCAACACGCACTGACCTACTCTGTATTTTGACCACACCGCACTGCTCCACACGGTATTTACCCACACAGTACTCACCTACAGAGGACAGTGAAGCTATAATGTGTGGCGGCACTTCAGGCTGAGGTGAGTATCTCTCCAGGCTAATGTACTGGACACTTCGAACATCACTGGGTAAATGGGAGCCATTGCATTGGAGAGCAAAGAGGTTTAGTCCAGGAAATCGACTGACGGAAAAACCTGGTAATGAAAAACATCATAAAAATACTGTCATTGAGTAAATGAAAAGTTAGTTCCCCCCCCCCCCCGCCCCCGCCCCCATTCTACACACCTGTACACACTAGCTCGCTTCTGATTGGTCGACCTTCAGCCTACCTTGCTCTGATTGGTCGGCCTTGAGTTACCCGACCCTCAAACAAGGTGACGGGGATGTTCCCCAAAACGGTTGATATTGCGTGTTCTATATTTTACTATGCCAGAGCTTTTAACGCTTCAAAAACATCGACATCTGGGTCGAACACACAACCCTTTTAGAGAGTGACGAAACCTATGTTACAGACAGTCTCTCTCTGGGAATTAAAACGTAAATCCACGGGTGATCCTCATCCACACAGTGGCACTTTGTGTCACCGGGTGTTTATCGCTCTGTGTGATGTCACGCAGGGGTAAAACTTACTCACCTACTCTCTTCAATAAAATGTCGCTTGCAGTGAGAAACAAAGAGCGCTAAAGTGTTAAATAGAACCTGTGCTGTTGTATGCATGCAAAGCGAGGACAAAAAGCAGACAAGCTGGAAAAAACAACCACATTTACTGGCGGCAGAGGTGTGGTTTCTGAGAAGAATGCAAAAGAATATCATGGACGGATAGAAAAACAAACGAAGCAGTCGCGAGACTGATGAACGTCGTAAACTTATTAGAACAATAGAGGAAACAGTCAATATTTTTCGGACATACTTTTAGAAGGACTTGACTCAAGCACTTGGTAACGATGGGAAAGATTTTTGGAAAGATGGTTAGGTTTAAGTTATTCTCCCCCCAAAAAGTAGGTCACGTTTCATTCATAGGTTTTGGTCGACTTCCCTGCAGGTTACGGGTGTGCCCCGATCTGTTGTTTGCTTTCTGGGGTGTCTTGCATTTACGTATTCATTCCGAGAAAGAGAATGCTTGTTACATAGGTTGCAGCACTCTCTAAGGGGCAAAAGGGGGGGGGGGTGGTGTGAGATCCAGTTTCTCTATGTTTTTCGAGTGTTAAAAGCGCTGGCGTGCTGAAATAAACAACATGCGATATCAGCGGCATTGCGGAACACCCCCGTAACCTGGTGCCAAGGTCAAGTCGCTCAGGATCGAACTAATCAGAATTGAGCTAGTGTCTCTATGGGTGGGATCTGGGCAGCGAAACATTGCTTTTACCGGAAAGATAATTATACCATGGATTGTTTAGTCAGATGGCTAGGGCAAGACAAAAACATTGAACTAATCCGTGATTCTGGTGATCGTGTGCGATGGTGAAACATGTTACCGGCACCACGCATGATGTTGAAGACATGAAAAACAGGCGAGTTTCAGACAGGTTGCAGCAGTGTTTCCCAACCTGTGGCCCACGCGTTGATTGATTGTTAGGAAGGACAATTTGATCGTTAAGGGGGACTATTCGAAAATTGACTTGTCCAGATTTTAAATTAACCTTATGGCAATGTTACATACACAGGAAGCATAAGAATTATTAGAAATGCTTAAGTGGGGCATGGCATATAACAGGTTGAAAAACACTCGGTTAGAGTAATTAGGCATCACTTCTTTCAAATGAAAAAAAAAAAAAAAATGGAATACGCAAGGAATACAATGTAGATCTCCATGCTTTGCTTATTATATTGATTATAGCAAGGCCTTTGCTTGCGCTTAACTTCAGAAAGTGTGGAATGTCATGAAAGGTGGGTGGTTTTCAACAGAAACTGTGGAGTATCTTGAGAAGTGGGTGGTTTTCAGCAGAAAGTGTGGAATATCATGAGAAGTGGGGGCTTTTCAGCAGAAAGTGTGGAATATCATGAGAAGTGGGTTTTTTTTAGCAGAAAGTGTGGAGTATCATGAGAAGTGTGGGGGTAGGAGGTGGGGAATGGGGGGTTTCAGCAGAAAGTATGAAGTATTATGACAAGTGGGGGGTTTTCAGCAGAACGTGTGGAATATCATGAGAAGTGGGGGGGGGGGGGGGGGGTTCAGCATAACGTGTGGAATATCATGAGATGTGGGGGGGGGGGGCGGGGGGTGGGTGGGGGTTCAGCATAACGTGTGGAATATCATGAGAGAGTGTGGGGAGGGGGGGGGGGGCGGTTTCAGCATAAAGTGTGGAGTATCATGAGAAGTGGTGGGTGGGGGGGGGGGGAGTTCTGCATAAAGTGTGGAGTATCATGAGAAGGTGGGGGGGGGGGGAGGGGGAGGGGTTCAGCACATCTGGTAAAAAAAAAAAATACTGACATTCTTGACGATCTGAACATCAAGGAGGATAGACTAGTAAGCAGCGTCTTGTTACGAAAGCTGACATAATTTGTCCATATCAATCGCTCCGGCGGATTGGGGCAAAAGATATGGCATGGTACCGGGAAGGAGAGACAGAGGTCGACTAGAAGGAAGATGGACCCAGGATATAAGCTACTCCTTGGGTTGGAATGTGGTACCTGTTCTTGTTCCCGGTCCATCTGCACACTTTTTCCTTTTGATATAGGTCAGATGGGTGTCAGGTTGTATTGCTTTTCTTTTTGAAAAGAAAAGTCTGTCGTGTGACCTAGGTTAAAGGTGTGGGTTGGAGGGTTTAGGCTAGGGCCAATTCTACATGTTCTGGGGTTAATGGAAGCTGTGTCGTCGTTTAGTATGGAACACGCGACATCAGCGCAGATGTAGTTAAAGGGAGGACAGCGTGACACCCCTCAGACATAGACGAGTCTGAGAAAGTATGAATGGAAGGTCAGGTAGTGTATTGATGCGCCGGGAAACGTGAACACGGCCGAAATGTGGACAAGGTGGCAGAGTTTGAGAGAGACTGAGTTTCTCTGAGGCGGACCGTGATGAGGGCGATGTTTTGCAAAGGACCTTTCACTTGATGATGATGATGATGATGATGATGATGATGATGATAATAATGATGAAGATGGTGAAGATGATGATGATGATGATGATACGATAAGTGTCAATAGTTGAGTTAAACAAACGGCAACAGGTAACAAGTTCGTTTGTTTCAAGTAACGACGGTGTCCTAATCGGACACAAAATAGTTATGGAAATAAATTACAGACAATTAGTCTAAAGGAAATGAAAATAATCCAATTTTCCCCGTGTGTCCCGCTCTACCATATGGAGACCTCACGGACAATTTCTGAAATTGCACGGACAAATACATTTCATTACTGACACTGTTTTCGCCCTAATTTCAACATTCCCAAAGAAAAAAAATATATAATTGAAATGAACAATAATTATTATTATTCTTTGCCTCCATTTTTACTTTTTAATGTCTACGCGGCATTTGGAGCTGAATGGTTGTTCGGTGTGGGGGTGAGGGGAAAAGGGGGGGGGGGGGGGTTGTTGAAAATATCCCTTGGCGAAGTCGTTAGGTCGTTTGCTTCCTCGCCCTGGGTTGGGACTCGGGTTTTGTCGGTTTTTAGAGTCAGGTGTACTTTTGGTGGTATTTCCGTTTTTTTTTTTTTTTTAATACATGTATCTGAACATCACGGAAGACTGGCATCCTGTCTCGCAAGCTGAAATATTTTGGTCACATCAAGCACCATGGGGAACTGGAAAAAAAAAATAATAGAAAAAGCATGGTATTAAGATGGGGGGGGGGGGCAGGGGCCGACCAATATGAAGATGGACACAGGATATAAGTGACTCCTTGAGTGTGACAGTACAGAAGGTGGGAGAGCTGGCGGGAGACCGAGTTTTTGTCAGGTAAACGGTGATGAGAGCTACGTTCTGCAAAAAACCACCTACATAATGATGCAGTTTTGCAAATACAGAAGATAAGTCTATCTGACCCACGCTAAGTCAGTTCTACTAGAATGTTCCCCCAACAGACATTTTGTAGATTTAATGAAACAACTAGCTCATATGGAAACGTCTATTGAATAATCTAACTTGTTTTACTTTGGAGTCAATGTAACTGTGGATTGAAATGTAATGAATTAGCCGACAGATAGCCCAAAAGTGGAACTGACATGGTGCAATCAAATTGTAACTGAACCCACAAAAAGGCTAAGATATTAATAAGCACTAGTATCCATCAAGGAAATACATTTTTCCTCTAGACAAATACCAAGACACAAATAAACTAATTAGACTAAGACATTAATAAATACTACATCCCAAAAAAAAAAGAGAGATACACTATCCCCCTACACCGTCCCTCTACAATGTTCCTCTACTCTGTCCCTCTATTTAACGTTGAATGTTGAATTAAGACATTGCAGCACTCGGGACATTCCCATAAGCGCCCCATCACCACCTTCAGCAGCAATCGAAGCGTTCCAATTCCGATGACACCAATAAGTCTGACTGTATATCCGTCTCGCCTTTCCCTTGAGTGTTGAGCGTCGGCAAGACCACCTCTACCAACACCCTCCGTAACTTCTCGCAGCATCATCCTCGGCACTGTACACTTGCTCCCAACGGGCCCACACAACATATCGCTTGTCATACATCAGTTCACCACCGAGTGGTGCAGAACGGGCCAGTCTATCTCTCTGCTCGTTTCCCAGCACATCGGCATCACCTGGAGAAAATATCCAAAAGGACGCTAACTACCAGGGACCTTTAATGCGATGCTTGCCACTCTGCACGGAGTATGATCGTCTCCACCGTTCTCAAAATGCTCTGTGAGTCAGTTACAGTTATGCCATGTGTGTACAGCTGATTCTCAAGCCAGCGGAACGCAGCAGGGACTGCCTCCACTTCCATTCTCAAAGTAGACGTTGTAATATCATATGCCAGGTTTTTCTGCTCTCAGCGACTAAGCTCTGAGCTTTTGCTATGAACCCCCATACTCCCCTAGAGATGGACAATGTATCACGTTTAGACTAAAGAGTGAGCACAGCAGGCTTTGCCAACATATGTTCAAATTTGTCGGTGTCGGAAAACACGGAGATGTGGGAGAAGATGAAGGAGAATAAGAACAAGAAAAACACACAGAACAACAACCAGATGGAAAACAAACCAGAAGACTAGCAACACAAGCAGATAATAAATGAAAGACCGTTATTTCTGACTGAACTGAAATTAGACCACATTATCTATTAGACAAAGGGAATTATGCCTTGTTTCCTATTTCTTTGTATTGCGAGAATGATGGCAAATGAACAGTTTTTTGGTGCTTTAATAATATCTTACCCCAGCAGACGTCACAGGGCAGACCAACATTTTAGAGGGTGGTAAGACTGGGTTTCCCGGCTTCCTGATGCTTTCAACGACCCCAAAACATCTATAACTGGCCCTAACCCCAACCCACCTACGTCCCACGAGACAGTGCAGCCTAGATCCCACGATTGCATGCAGCCTATCTACCACCCCATGAAATATTAGACTGTCCCGTGACTTGTTAATTTCCCCTATTTAGGGTAGGATATTAATAAAGCACTCGTTTTAAATAAATTTCTGACGTCTAAGCTGTTTAGATTGTGTATGTTTAATTATTTCTGTATTATATTAAAGTTAAAGTTAAAGTTAGTTTCGTATCCTTTATAGGACATTTCAGAACCAACCACGGCATTTTTTGACTGTTGTGGTTTTTCTTGGCAAATTTACGTCCAGTAGTTCGCCATTACTCCTGCACTCTTGGCAGCTGGGATCGAACCCGGCACCCCAGCATTACGAAGCTCGTTCTCAACGCCTAAGGGACAGAGACCGACTCTACTGCTAGTGTTGATGCCACTACTGCTACCACTGTAGCCGCTGCTGCTTCTTCTACTACAATTAACTACTACTATTGATGATGATGATCATGAATCTGCCGCTACTCCTACCACTACACTGCAGCTAGTACTAACTACTAACTACTGCTGCTACTACTACTTCTACTGCAATATAATACTTCTTCTTCTGTTTCTCACTGATACCAGGTTGTAGCCCAGTGTCGCGGCTTTCTGTATTTGTCTTGCGCTTCTCGGGTGGCTTGACTGATGTTTTTGTTCATCACTTTTTTTACAGGTTTCAGCAAGACCATTTATTCATATCTTTGTTGGTCTTTCACTCACCTTCCTCCCAGCTGTTCTGCTGTAAAAAGTCTTATACGCAGTTTAGTCTGACTGCATGCTCACTATATGTCCGCAACGTTTAGTTCTTCGTCTGTATAGTTCAGACAATGTCTTATTCAAACTTTTCCATTTTTGCTGGTATTCGTAACCCTGTCCCTTCCTGCGTTAATGGTGACCTTGCAGAGACAGTGCATTTCACAGTTATTTTCCATTCTAGTGCTTTGTTTATTGTCTATGCTGGCACTAACAGCATAATGACTAACACTTTTACTATTACCACTGCTATTTTTTTTTAAACAGTTATGTGTTTGTTTATGTCTGCGTGTGTGTGTTGTTGGTAATTCTGTTTTTTTTTTTTCAGCCATTCACCGCAGATTTAATCTGCCACCTCTTTTGAAATAACGAGCCAACCATAACACATGTAACAGGGTCCTAGTGGTATTCAATTTTGTCGGCCTACTTTCTAAAGACTGTTTAATCTGTGAATTTTCTCAGAATTAAAATGATTAACCCAGTCTTCGACATGTCCAATCTGATCTTTTGAAGTTAATAATAATAATAATAATAATAATAATAATAATAATAATAATGCACTAAACGTATTTCACCAAAACAAAACAGATATTCATTTGTTAGCCCTCAGCTTTTGTCTCGCGTCTGCATGAAGTGAAATTCTTTTGTTTTCGCTAAATAAACTGATAATTTCGGGTCGGGCTTAAAAATGTTTACAGAAGATTTGACTTGTTTTTGTTTCCTATCAAAGATGTAGAACTGTCAGCAAGGGGGAATACCCAGGGACCTCTCATTCGCTTACGGAGTTAATGCTCTAGTTCTGGACGAACAGGGGAGACAATGAAATCAAAATAGTTTCTGGGCTTCTTCAAAACGAGATAAAAGCTTTTGTATAGATGCGTTAGATGTTTAGGGCGTAGACTTTTCTTTTTACTATGCACAATAAAATACGACGCAGTAATATTGTGAACTTGGTATGATAAAGATTGAAGGTAATATTCATTTGACATCTTTTGCCTGTATAATGATTGTTCATCAATCGGTTCCATTTGGAATGCAAATTTTCGATATCTGAAGCCCCACCCTGGCTTTTGAATATAGCCGGGCCATAAATATAGCCTAACGGCTGGAATTGGTTTCTGGGACCTCTCCACGGGTGATCCTCATCCGTATATTGGCACTTTGTGTCGCCTGGTGGGGTACAACAAGAGAGAGAGAGAGGGTATCAACATCATGTCATAAGGGGTCACCCATGACTGTTCGTTCCACTTCCGACTCTAAGTCTGAAGATTCTTAGCTCAGTTTACGAACTCCGTAGCACCGACGAGGATCCTGAAATACTTTAGGTAAATTTTTAACTCCAGATTTTGCCCGGATGTACAAGCAAAAAAGGTCAAATGACGATCAGTACGTAGATGAGGACAGTATAGGTGACACCTTGGGTAGGACAGTGTAATCGGAGAGAGAGCTAGCGGGAGACTGATGCTACATGATGACGATATGTCCATTTCCTCTAATAACTTCCCACTGTGGGTTTCGGGTTCCTATTGTGGAGGGGAACAAGAATAGACCCACTGCCTTCCCAACATGCATGTCGTAAGAGTCTACTAATTAGCGGCTTCCTGTGAAGTCGGAGTACATCTGCCTGAGATGCAGGAAACCAACACCCAGATTCAGGAACAGGACTAAGGTCCAGAGACGGACGAACAACCACAACTTTCCGCTGGAGTTTACAGCCGGTAAAGACCAAAAAAAAAAAATCAGAAAAAATCTTATAACTCTTTCACATTCAGAGAAGAGCGCAAAAATCAGAAACACGCTCTAAAATCTATGCTCAATTTACTTTCATCCGCCTCCATCTAGCCACTCACTCTGGTACGCGACCAAGTCTGTCTGGCGGTTGTCTTAATTTAATTTCGCAGTCTCTATGCTTCTGTGTCCATGGTCTGTCTTATGTCACATTTGTGTCTGTCTGGCTTTTATTGGGCCTGCTTCTAGCAGAAATAATACTGCCTTCTGTCAGTGTAGCTTTCACGGCTAATCCTTCATATGTCATTGACTTGTGTTATTGTTCGGTTATGTTCAGCCTCGGATCCTGGAGTTTTCTGGTGGAAGGGTTGCTCGCGCCAGCAAGCAAGGGTCTGGCTTATTGATTTCTTGTCTGGGAGCTGGTGTTGGGGTTGGACGTTCGATGACATTTGGGGAAAAGGAAAAGTCGGGGAAAGCACAGTTATGTGCAATTAAGAAATATTGGGAGATATGGTGTAAGGACGGTAATTTCTCCGACCGAATGTCGTAGGAGGGCTAACGTGTACTGTGTGATAGCTAGTGTCTTTACTTTCATCGAGATATTGATATGATTGTGTGTGCCCACTGGCTTTCCGTCTTTGATTTTTTATTTTCATCCTTTCTCACTTTCTCTTTCTCTCTCTGTCAATCTTTCTCTCTCTCTCTCTCTCTCTCTCTCTCTCTCTCTCTCTCTCTCTCTCTCTCTCTCTCTCTCTCTCTCTCTCTCTCTCTCTATCTATCCGTCTATCTATGTCCGTCTATTTCTGTCATTATTATCATCATTCTTCCCCCTGCTGTTTCTGAAGTATGTCGTAAAAGCGAGTAATTAGGGTTTAGCTGAAATCGAATGTTTTGAGCAGACAGCTGCTGATACCGCAGTCTAGCTGTAAATGATAAAACAGCGTGTCTTTCTCATTTGTGCTTTCTCTTCCCCTCCCCCTTCTCTCTCTTTATGTCAGATTATGTCTTTTTACATGTGTTTCATTCAAATTCGGAATGTAGATGTATAAAAGGCGAGGAACGAACAGTATGCACACAAATAAGCCAGATCTGTAAACCAGACGTGCATGGAAAACTCAAGTTATGAAACCATACCAAAGTCCATAAGTGGACGAACAACCAGAACTTTGGGGTCTGAGTTTAGAGCTAGTGTACGCTAATAAGAATACGAAGTCTAGACAGACGGAAAGATGTCAGCAACATTAAATAGGGATTAATAATAGGTGCGTGTGTTTGCTCCATGATAAGGAGGAGAATGATGATGTGTCATCATACGTCACACCGGTAAACATTTTTTTTTTAAAGTAAAGAATCCTTTCTCCCGCCTTCAGATCTATTAGGCATATAGGGCTAGGCCTACATTTTATAGACTAGTCGGCACTCAGTGGATGATGTCGTCAACATTAGCCGGCCACCTTTACTTCGCAGGACTTTTGCCTTGTACCCATTTAAGGCTGGGTCGACATGGGAGCCAAGGTCATTCTTTAAAACTGTCCGGCTGGGTCAGGAGCTGAATCCATGACCTTTGGAACTGCAGGTGAGCGTTAGCCGCTAGACCACGGCGACTTCTACGACACAACGCTTGCAGTCTATTCTACCACTCAGTTCTATCGCGTGCAGCCGTTCCAGTATCATGGAAGGAATCTACACCAGTACCCTTGACCTCTGTTATAAACGTTAATCTTCGGGTTTCTGTTGGACGTCTTCGTCTCCTAGGTGTGGGTTTTCCCATTTAGTTGCCTGTTGTTTTATTATGCATTCTCTTTTATTCAGGATGTGCCTGGCACAGCGCTGTCTTTTTGGTCTTATACAAGAGTTTGATGAAAGCTGACTGACTGAGTGAAGTTTAACCCCATCAGGATATCATGCCGTGCGATAAACACCCGGTGACGCACAGTGCCACCATTCTGATGAGGATCAATCGGGGACAGGTCCCAGATACCCCGTTCAAACCATAGGTTGGGTTATATTAACAACAAAAACTGCGTCCCTCATTTGGCGTAGATGGATGTTTCTCTCTTTCTCTCTCTCTCTCTCTGAACTCTCTCTTGTTGTACCCAACCAGGCCATCACACAAGCGATAAACACCCAGTAACATAAAGTGCCACCATGCGAATGAGGATCACCCGTGGTGAGGTCCCAGAAACCCTTTTCAGCCGTTAGGCCATTTTTATGGCCCGGCCAAATCTAGGGCCCCCGGCAAA
>CAJHNH020002046.1:152500-305000 GCA_905116865.2 Candidula unifasciata
TGACGCGGTCAAAATAATGTTAAATGAGTTATTCTAACAAAAGTACCCAGTTTTCTTCGTGAGAGTAATTTATTTCAAACTGTGTTGCCAGAGAACTATTGGTGCCTTACGCTGTTGATTGACTGTGCAACTACTGATCTGTTGTAACTGCTGCTTCCATCGACTATGAACAGCAATACTTGTGTCAGACGGTTTGAGATGGTACTTCTGACTGCTGCCTTGTGCATTTAATGCGCCTGTGTGCTGCTGAAATTGTAAATACTGTAGTCTGTGCCAGTTTGTTAGAGAAGGGATAGTGGCGGATATTCTGAGTGGTTTTTGTTAGCACGGGAACGGAGACCAGTTAGCTATGAACTTGAACCTGCCATTTCCTGATTTCAAAGTATCTCCACTGCGTATTTGATTTTCCCACCAGTTCTTATCCTTCTTCTATAAAACATCTTCCACATAGTTATTCTCGAATTGTTTGGCTGTCCATGATTCTCGTCCGCACATCAGGACTTGGTCTATTTAGCTCTAAACTATTTCGGTCCCTATCGAGGTATAATATATAATTGGATTTACTTTTATGCCCCAGTTAACATATTATTATGCTTGCACATTTTATTTTTAAGTCCGGCTGTATAATACACATAAAACAGTTGTTTCCTATAAGTGATGTGTATTTGCGCCCTGTGGGTGTAGTATACCCATTAGTTTGTTCATTTTACAAATGGACATAGCAACACAAATGTTTAAAAAATAAAAAAAAAAACATTAACAGTTTGTGGTTTAGCATTAGAAAGGAAATCAAAGTCAAAGTACTGAGATCGTGCATCTCCCCCCCCCCCCCCCCCCCCCCCGTAGTAACGTAAGGATTTAGTCAGTTGTGGACTATCTCCCAGTCCTTAAGGTAGAAGGACAGGGCTTTTGAACTGAAATGCAATAGCAAGATACTCAGAATGCATTGGATGAAGAAGAAAAGACATGCCAAAATCTCAAATATCTGAACATCAAGGTACTTTCACTAATAAACAAGAATTGACCCACTGCCTACCCAAAAGCATGTCGTAAGAGTCGACTAATTGGGAGCTTCCTTCAAAGTCAGACTGCATCTGCCTGAGAGGCAATGAACCAGCAGTCTGCATACAAATGAGTCAGATCTGTCAAACGGATGCACACGCAACACTCAGGTTCTGGAACAGGACTGCAGTCCAGACGTGGATAAACAACCAGAACTTTCCGCCAGAGTTTGCAGTTGGTGAACCCGAATAAGAACTAATAAACAGCATCTTGCCTCGTATGCTGACATATTTTGTCCACATCAAGAGCCGCAAGAGACTTGGGAAACAAAAAGCAGCCGAGAGCATGGTGCTAGGAAGGAGGGTCAGGGGTCAACCAGCATGAAGATTGACACAGGTTATAACTAACTGGGTATAAAAGTGCACGAGGCGGGAGAGCTAGAAAGAGAGACACAATTTCTTTCAGGTAGACAGTGATGAGAGCGACGTTCTGGACATGATCTGCTACATGATGATGATGACTGTGAATATATTTGGCCACAGCAGTCATCTCTGAACAACAGTGAGCTAGTGACACTGCAGGCAATAAATGAAACAGAATCCGTAACTACCTACATGCAGACTAATCGTCAAATGGGTTTTATACTATATGGCTCGGTCTCTTTCAGCAGAACGGCAACCAGCACAAACTCTATACTTTCGGCGAATATCCTCCAGGAATCTCTATAAAATCTACACCCCTAAACCGAATGACGCCGCTGTGAAACGACTCTCAGAGAGCGGGACAGGTGGCTTAACGACGGAGATCCTAGAAGACTAATGGCATCCCAGTCAATAGAACTACAACCACTCACCAGCAAGTCAACAGAACTTCAACCACTCACCAGCAAGTCAACAGAACTTCAACCACTCACCAGCAAGTTAACAGAACTTCAACCACTCACCACTAAGTCAACAGAATTACTACCACTCACCAGCAAGTCAACAGAACTACTACCACTCACCAGCAAGTCAACAGAACTACAACCACTCACCAGCAAGTCAACAGAACTACAACCACTCACCAGCAAGTCAACAGAACTTCAACCACTCACCAATAAGTCAACAGAACTACAACCACTCACCAGCAAGTCAACAGAACTTCAACCACTCACCAGCAAGTCAACAGAACTTCAACCACTCACCAGCAAGTCAACAGAACTACAACCACTCACCAGCAAGTCAACAGAACTTCAACCACTCACCAGCAAGTCAACAGAACTTCAACCACTCACCAGCAAGTCAATAGAACTACAACCACTCACCAGCAAGTCAACAGAACTTCAACCACTCACCAGCAAGTCAATAGAACTACAACCACTCACCAGCAAGTCAACAGAACTTCAACCACTCACCAGCAAGTCAACAGAACTTCAACCACTCACCAGCAAGTCAACATGACTTCAACCACTCACCAGTAAGTCAACAGAACTACTACCACTCACCAGCAAGTCAACAGAACTACTACCACTCACCAGCAAGTCAACAGAACTACAACCACTCACCAGCAAGTCAACAGAACTACAACCACTCACCAGCAAGTCAACAGAACTTCAACCACTCACCAGTAAGTCAACAGAACTACAACCACTCACCAGCAAGTCAACAGAACTACAACCACTCACCAGCAAATCAATAGAACTACTACCACTCACCAGCAAGTCAATAGAACTACTACCACTCACCAGCAAGTCAACAGAACTACAACCACTTACCAGCAAATCAATAGAACTACTACCACTCACCAGCAAGTTAATAGAACTACTACCACTCACCAAAAGGTCAACCTAACCCTTACTGCTTACAACTAGACCAAAGGTTGAATTTTGATTCCCCCCCCCCCCACCCCCCGGATTTAAAACAAGACCCCACCCTGATAGCTAGCGTCTCCATGCCTTATTAGGGAATCTGTAATAAATCACGCAGCATAGCCAATCTCTGTCTACAGCAGCGGTTCTCAACATGTGGGTGGCGACTTCTTTTGTGTGTGTCGGTCGAACGACCCTTTCCCAAGGGTCGCCTAAGGCCATCAGAAAACGCATATTCACTGAAGTTATCAAGTAGCCTTGTAAATAACTGTATGGTGAAGGGTCGCCACAACATGAGGAACTGCATTAAAGGGTCGCGGCATTAGGCAGGTTGAGAATCACTGCACTACAGTCTACGGCCACAAGTGCACTGCCCGTTAGCATTATCATCTACATTAACTCATTATCCCCACGCTAACCCGTGTCGTGTTTCATTTAAGGCAATTACTGAAATGGGAACCAGCAAATGTTTAACGATTGTAGGTTAACAGCGATTTCCCGGCAATGACAATCTTGTAGATGGAAATGAGCCTGGGTAGATACGAGTGTCGTTTTTCTTTTTAAAACAAGCCCCACTGATATCCTTCTTCTTCGTTCACCGGCTTTGAATTCAGGTGGAAGGTCCTGGTAGTTTGTCCATTTGGACTTTTGGCTTTTACCTGGATCTGAGTTTTGCCTGTACAACCGTTTTACTGGCTTTTGCCGTTCCGTGCCTCACGGGCAGATGTACTCCGACTTCGAGGGAAACTGATATCTAATTTGACGAATAGAATACAAAAAGGGGTTTTCTTTATGATCCTGTGCGGGAACAGAAATGTCTAGAAATGGTTAGAATTTTGGGCAGACGGATTAACTAAACAGATGGTTTCCAGATCTGTGGCTCGGGCGTTGCGAGCGAGCTTCGTAATACCGTGGTGCCGGGTTCGATCACAGCTGCGGGCCTTGTGCCTTGCGTTGCTTCGACAGTGTTATCGAGACGCCGACCGTCCAGAGAAATGGCAAACTACTGGTCGTAAATTTGCCTAGAAAAACCACAACAGTAAAAAAATGCTGGAGTTCTGCAATGTCCTGTAAAGGATACGCAACTAACTTACCACACATACTTAGAAATGTGTAGAACGTTTAACAGAGAGGCAGATCGAAGGACATAAAGAAGTGCATTCATATGTTTAAACAGATAGGCAGATATAATTATATAGAAACTTACATAAAGAGTTGGCCCAAAAGAACTGATACACAGTAATCGCGAGCAGTGGAATGCATAACCATTTTCATACAAGCTCATCATTATCATGTAGCAGGTCCTTTGCAGAGCGACGCTCTCATCACGGTCTGCCTGAAAGAAACTCAGTCTCTCGTCAGCTCTCCCGTCTCATGTACTTTCATACTCAAGGAGTCACTTATATCCTGTGCCCATCCTCGTGTTGGTCGACCCCTGCCCCTCCTTCCTGGTATCATGCCTAATGCTATAATTTTTTTTTCCAATCTGTCGAGGCGCTTGATATGACCAAAATATTTCCTAGACAGGATGCTTTTACTTAATCTTCCTTGATGTTCAGATCTTTCAAGATGTTATTTTCATTGTCATGATGTCATTCACAGATGCTACTTGTTTAAAAACGTTATCTTCACGTTACATATTCCCCCATATCTAGATCAAATTACGGTAGCTATGTGTTGTATTCTGGTTATGAAAAGTGTCTGGAAGCTAACGAGAAAAACTGTGAGCACCTGTAGTGGCTTCACACCGCACAGACAGATAAATACAAGAAAACAGAGTTGTATACACATGTGTGGACATTTGGCCAACAGAAAGATAGAGCAACGTAGAAAAACACACTATATATATGTATATTAGGTTTAGTAGACAGACGCCCGGCTCGGTAGCTCAGTTGGTTAAAACGGACTGCGCGGCGACCGGGTAACGAACTCCTTGTGGTCCTGGTTCACGCCCGGGGGTAGGCAGAAAAGCCACATTTCTTCTTCCAGATTTACGGTATCAATCATGGAATCAAGGCCGAAGGGTTGCGAACTCCATAGTACCGAGCCAAAGGGTTAACAACTCATGGTTTCTGGATTTAAAAAAAAAAAGCACACCTACATTAATGTAGACTTTTATGTAAACAGACAGACAGACAGACAGACAGACAGACAGACAGACAGACAGACAGACAGACAGACAGACAGACAGACAGACAGACAGACAGACAGACAGACAGACAGACAGACAGGCAGGCAGGCAGGCAGGCAGGCAGGCAGGCAGGCAGGCAGACAGACAGACAGACAGACAGACAGACAGACAGACAGACAGACAGACAGACAGACAGACGGATGGATGGATGGATGGACTGATACTGGGATAGACTGACGGATGTGTGCCATGAAAGAGCAGTTTGTGCAATATTCCGTACTATTTTGGTAATATACAGTGTTTTCACCTTTGGCAACCGCTGTAACATAATCAAGCACAAAGAAAATGAACTATTTCTACCCACAAAAAAAAAAAAATTCAGGCAATTGTTTTCTTTCACTAAATGTTGCACTACGGTAGTCTTAGAAACTCCAACTGTTCTGTTTCTTCTGTTTGCATAAGAGTGCGTGATACAATGAAAACAACCTAAACTTCAATTCTGTGTGTATGATGTCAACACATACTCACTGGAACTAATACAAAATCAATCAACATATTACTTGTAGATGGCTAGAACAATAATTGAACTCATTCAGGTATTCCAAACTCGCCCGGACGACGTCATTTAATATTTTGGGCTGCTGCATTCTCCAGTGAATGAGTAGTGGGACATTCATTTGTGTATGACAATATTTCATTCTGCTGCTTGATAGACCGTACTTATATTGTGCCTTCTGTTTGCGTCTGGAGCACAAAATAATCAGCTATCCTCCGAATAGCGGGCATTAGAGATGGCGGCCGCAAAATGTCCTTTCGAGCCGCAGTCACGTGTCAATTGGGCACTTCCGACAATTTAATTTTCGGTTTTCCGTTGACTACCGCCACCGCCGGGTGTCCCTCACGTCGCTCACGCGGCGTGGATTGGGGCCAAACTAGATGGCTTGGACTCACGAGCAGCAGTTTCCGCATCTCCTACAGCTTTGCTCGTGAGTCCTAGCCATCTAGTTTAGCCCCAATCCACCCCGCCTGAGCGGCGTGTCACGCGGCAGGGTGACTCGTTGGCGGTAGTCGCCGGAATTCCGCAAATTAAGTCACGTGACTGCGGCTCGAAAGAATATTTTGCGGCCGCCATATTTAGTGCCTGTTATTAGGAGGATAGTCAAATAATCATTCTGAGCTCAAGGGTGTAGTTTTAAACAGTAACCCTCAGTCGACTAGCGGTAATTGGTGGTGGGGGGGGGGGGAAGGGTAGACTAAGCGAGAGGGAAGAGAGAATGCAGAGGAGACAGCGAATGTAAAAGAGCGATATTTTTTAGAAAGAAAGAAAGAAAGAAAGAAAGAAAGAAAGAAAGAAAGAAAGAAAGAAAGAAAGAAAGAAAGAAAGAAAGAAAGAAAGAAAGAAACAAACAAACAAACAAACAAACAAACAAACAAACAAACAAACAAACAAACAAAGGAAGAAAAGAAAGACAGAAAGAAAGAAATAGGCACGGAACAGATATTGGCAGACATGGACACATACAGAGGAAAGAGAATGAAATGAAAAAAAAATTGAGAAATAATGAGAGTGAGCGCTAGGGATAGACAGAGAGAAAGACAGTATGAAAGAGAGACATACAAAGTAAAATAGAAAGTAACACAGACAGACAGACCGACCGACCGACCGAAAAAAAAAGAACATTTTGAGGGCCCTGAAGAATGTGACCTTCTAAGCTGTAGATTATTTAGATTTACCAAGAAACAAATAATAATAAAGACGGTTTGAAAAGGAGGTCGAAGAGCCTGATAGTTCTTTCTCTGTTAATTCATTGACATATTAGACATAACGCTTACACATATACTTTAACATATTCAAGTAATCTATCTTTCGGCAGTAAGCTCGATTGGAAAAACCCTTACTGCAGCGCCCTGTCCCAGAACATGATCTGGCAGGCAAACATGAAAACCCCATTCGGAAGTTGATAAGTCAATCCGTCAACATTGTTATCCTGAGTTTAGCTGGATGGATCTGGCAAGATATAATCAACAGCTACTTTTTTAAAAATATTATTTAACCTTCAGCGAACGTTTGGCTTTTCAACGTGGCTTCGAAAGTCTCATTTATTTTGGTTGTGGACATTTTGTTACAATTAACATAAAAAGATATTTGGGGATGGAAAGGGGGGGGGGGGGGGGAGATCCAAACGCAAAGTAGAGCCAGTCAGTTTCACATTATCACAAACATAAACAAAAGTTGTACTTTACGACAAGACAGCCTTCACCAGCACATTACATGAATATTGATAGTTTCGTCGCCCAGCTTGTGAGTTAAGTTCATTGGTGTGACACTGTGAGCTACGTGTGTTTTTCGTTGGCACAGGAGCGGAGCAACTATGAAGCTGAAATTAGAATTACCAGATTACCATATTACATGAATATACCTTAAATACAAACCATAATACACACCCATCACTTAACTGAAATATCTCGGAGAAGTTCACATGCCTGTGCCGCTGAATCGCTTACACAGATGTGATCCCCGGAAATAAATTCTTCTGCTTGCTATCCCCCAACAATGAGGTGTAGACCCAAAAACACTTACCGCCAATGCCTTTCTATTCGTCGCTATTGCCTGCAGCTCTCCCAGTGTCCTCTCCATCATTTTAACTTCACTCTCTATTGCCCCTTATCGTGCGTTTTTATTTTTTTATTTTTCCTTTAGATCTACGCCCCTGTGGGTTCCAGTGCAAAGACATTCTAGTTATTTGTTCTCATGTTCTCTTTTTACCTCTTGGTCTACTTGAACTTACTTAGTTCTCTCCAAAAGCTCAACATTAGTGATTCTATCATACCATTTAATTCCGTCTTATTTTGCGCAGACACCAGTTAATGAATGTTGTAGTTTAGTAGTTGATCTCCATGTTCCCTATTCACACAACAGTACTGATTTGCTATTAGAATCAAACATTTTAAATTTCGTGTTAGTTTTGATTTCCTTTGAGCTCCACAGATTCCTAATGCAATGAAATCTCGCTTTTTTTTTTAAATAAGTATTTTAGTTTCTCTATCAGTTTTCCCTAAATACAAGCCAGAAAAAGCTGTGAAGGACAAGGACCGTAACTAAAAAATGTTAGATAAAACTGCTGCACGTTAAGTCACCTAAAACCATAATACAGTAATCGTCTTGTGTTGGCTTTGGTGCCAACTGATTGATTTGATATTTCTCTTCTTCTGTTGATAAGATGCTGTTACATCAGAGTGTTCTTCATTTACACCATCCTTAGCTTGTTTATCAGCTCTCTCATGTATCCGGGAACTCCACAGCGGGAGTTTAAATCGTTTAAATGACAACTGACCTTTTACAGTGCTTATGTATTCCTGTCAACATTTGTCTATGTCCACTTATTTCTTCAGATAACTTATTAAAGTGTTTCAATCATGTCTCTGTGTGTGTGTGTTTATTTTTTGTTTGTTTATTTTTTTTTTATTTTCAACACTTTAAAAAACTGTTTATGGTATTTGAAATTATTATCGATATATTTCTTCTGTATTTTTTTTAACGTTCACCGGATTTAAACTCCAGCGGATATTTATGGTTGTTCGTCCACTGGTGGACTTCAGTCATGGACAAGAACTTAAACAATGCGTTGCATGGTAATTTTACAGATCTGAATTGTTTTCTATGTAGACGGTTGGTTAATATCATCTCAGGCAGTCGCACTGCGACTATGAAGAAAACAACCATAATTAATCAACTCCTACGACATGCTTCGGAAATAGGGGGGGGGGGGAAGGGTGTGGTAGGTCTATTCTGTGTTCCCCCAGTGAAGCCCGATAACCCACAGAGGGATCAAATATATCTCTATCCGTTTATTTCTTCAGCTGACTTTATACAGTGCAACATATTCTTTGTATTTTACGACAGGACCCCCATCTCAAATGCTCCTGGCCATTTCTCATCAATTTCACGGTGGCGAAAAGATGGCTAATCGCCCGTATGCATGTACGAGCGATTCTTTTTTTTTTTTTTTAAATACGTAATTTCATATTTACGCTTGCCGCTGTCTACGTTTTCTCCTTCTTCCTCAAACAATGTTTTTTTTAAGTCCCTTCCCCCCCCCCCCCCCCCATGCCATTCCAATTTTAATGTCTTTCGCGTAAATATGCATCTTCCGTTGAACTGTTGCCTGAATAGGAAAACTTGGTTTGTTCCATACTGTGTTTGTCAATCAGTGATTTATCTACCTATCTTCATACGTCTAAGTATCTTGTCTTTCGCTTCTTAGTTTCAATATTTTCATCGTTTAGTGCATCTGTAAAATCTTTTTGAAATTATTTATTTTACTGAAGAGAACGAGAGGGGTCACAGGTGACAAAACAGATGGCTTTTAAGAGGGGCATCCAAGTTAAAATCCTCACAAAAATCAAGGTTTTTTCGGGGTGAAGGTAAAAGTAAATGTGAGAGAATTACTTCACTGCATCGCTTTTTATCTTATTTAACTCAGTCTCTCTCTACAGTACAGCTAGCTGCACCCGTGAGCTTAATGGCGCCGTTGTAAAACGAACCCACGACCTTCAGAACGCGAAGCACACGGCTTGACCACTTTGCCACGGAGACCCTTCCCACCTCCCCCTTTCCTCCCAAATCCCAGGTGCACAAAATGTAACCCTAACCCCCAGTCCCATGTCCTGATCAGGTCCGTCTGAACAACATAATAGGCCCCTGGACAGTCTAGTTTGCTGGGACCCCTGCTACAACCACTCACAGGAATCACATTTATATTAATGGCGCCCGGCTCACTAGCTCAGTTGGTTAAACCTGACTGCTCATGGTTTATATATATTCACAAAATATAACTATATATCTATATATTTACGGCAAGTCACTTGATCTACGTCATGGGCTGAGGTTAACAATGAGCTGAGATTTTTTTTTAAATGACCTCGACTCTCAGGTCAACCCAGTAAACCTGGCAAGTAACGGCGGCATGCGTGATGCTGACCACATAACCCACTAGGGGATGCCGACCACATAACCCACTAGGGGATGCTGACCACATAACCCACTAGGGGATGCTGACCACATAACCCACTAGGGGATGCTGACCATATAACCCACTAGGGGATGCTGACCACATAACCCACTAGGGGATGCCGACCACATAACCCACTAGGGGATGCTGACCACATAACCCACTAGGGGATGCTGACCACATAACCCACTAGAGATGCTGACCACATAACCCACTAGGGGATGCCGACCACATAACCCACTAGGGGATGCCGACCACATAACCCACTAGAGGATGCCGACCACATAACCCACTAGTGGATGCCGACCACATAACCCACTAGGGGATGCCGACCACATAACCCACTAGGGGATGCTGACCACATAAACCACTACGGGATGCCGACCACATAACCCACTAGGTGATGCCGACCACATAACCCACTAGGGGATGCTGACCACATAACCCACTAGGGGATGCCGACCACATAACCCACTAGGGGATGCTGACCACATAACCCACTAGGGGATACTGACCACATAACCCACTAGAGGTGCTGACCACATAACCCACTAGGGGATGCCGACCACATAACCCACTAGGGGATGCCGACCACATAACCCACTAGAGGATGCCGACCACATAACCCACTAGTGGATGCCGACCACATAACCCACTAGGGGATGCCGACCACATAACCCACTAGGGGATGCTGACCACATAACCCACTACGGGATGCCGACCACATAACCCACTAGGTGATGCCAACCACATAACCCACTAGGGGATGCCGACCACATAACCCACTAGGGGATGCTGACCATATAACCCACTAGGGGATGCCGACCACATAACCCACTAGGGGATGCCGACCACATAACCCACTAGGGGATGCTGACCACATAACCCACTAGGGGATGCTGACCACATAACCCACTAGGGGATGCTGACCTCATAACCCACTAGGGGATGCCGACCACATAACCCACTAGGGGATGCTGACCACATAACCCACTAGAGGATGCTGACCACATAACCCACTAGGGGATGCTGACCACATAACCCACTGTGACAATACGCTCGGTGACTCCAGAATGCCTTTCCTTAACCTACTTTTATTCCTTTGTGTTTCGAAGTATACCGAAATAAATGGTTTTGGATACATCCCTAATCTAAGTAGGCGAAATGAACAAACATTTAATTCTCCTGGGCTGTTGGCGATATCACACACTAAAACTTTTCCCAGACGTTAAGTGTTGAGGTACAGAGATAAGACTGACCAAGCAGACTTACTGACTGGAGATTTGCACACCATTTGTTGGTGTCAGATATTTATCTCCTAGCCAGACCTTCAGGAACAGATAACAAAGGCTAATTGCCATTATCTCCCCCTGAGGTTACCTAAACTGGAGTGCCGGTCAGATCGTCAATATTGACACAGTGAGCTGAAAGTGTTGGCAGAAGAATTGACAAAGTCTGATTTTATTGTGATGACAGGTGAAGTAGACTGGAGGTGTGACTTGTCCTATTTGCTCTGGTCAGATGAATTGACCAGCTTAATTGAACCTGTAGAATGTGACCGTGGGAATTTAAACAAGTGTTGTACAGCCCTGACTGACAGCGAATAAACTTACCCACAGGGGAGGAGCTGTGACATCCTTGAATGAGAATGGTTTTAGGCGTAATGTAGGAGGAGCTTAATAAAAGTTATAAAGAGGTGAACTCTAGGTCTGGTAAATGAGACGCTGTCAAGCACATGCCATCTGTTGGGCTTAACCTAAGCTTGAGACAGAACTTTTGGCATTGTGGTATCATTTTCCAGGTAAGATCGAAATTAGGTTCAAATCTATGTTTTGTGATAGAAATCCAACTGTTTTGAACCTGTAGAATGTGACCGTGGGAATTTAAACAAGTGTTGTACAGCCCTGACTGACAGCGAATAAACTTACCCACAGGGGAGGAGCTGTGACATCCTTGAATGAGAATGGTTTTAGGCGTAATGTAGGAGGAGCTTAATAAAAGTTATAAAGAGGTGAACTATAGGTCTGGTAAATGAGACGCTGTCAAGCACATGCCATCTGTTGGGCGTAACCTAAGCTTGAGACAGAACTTTTGGCATTGTGGTATCATTTTCCAGGTAAGATCGAAATTAGGTTCAAATCTATGTTTTGTGATAGAAATCCAACTGTTTTTGCTCAAGTGTGTCTTCATCACTTTGTAGTACTCCTAAGCGGACATTTCTTCATTCTCGTAGGGCACTGTCACATTGCTTTATTTCCTATTTGATAGTGTCATGAATGTTTTTCGTGCACATGTGTTTCAATGTTGTAAAACCTAAATGTTGTTGTTGTCATTGAAATTTAATGAACTATCATGTTTTTGAAATCACAAGCGTGAAGATAACTTTGGCAATCTTTTCACGTGTGGTTAATGTGAATCTGTATTACATACAGCTTACACACTGAAATGTGTTTAACTCTCGGGAGGCTAATGCGGAGATTGATCCCGGAGAGTAAATCCACGAGATTTGTTATTTGATTCGCCCCAGAACTATTGTTAGCATTCTGGGCGCGTCGATTGTTCCAAGCATAGATTCCAGAACTGGTTCTGTCTGACTGATTGTCATTTTGAGTCTGTACGAGAGATGGCACCTGACGTAGAAGACTTGACTATCATTACAGGACGTGTAGAGGAAGGTAGAAGATGTAACAGTTGGAATGTGAGACATAAGCCTTCCAAATTGGACAGGAGTGAATGTGAGCATGAGGGAGAGATGAAATGTTTTATTTAAATAAACATGCTTGATGTTATTATAATATACATGCTTAGTGTACATCTAGAGCAGATACTACAAATATGCGCTTGTTTCTTTATTCTCCACTTCCCACATTGGGCAGGGACTAGTAAGCATCCATTCATTGGTGACCGTCCGAGTGTAACGACCTGCTTGAAGCAGTGAGGACGACAAACTGGGAAAGAATAGACAGGGTCTCAAGCCGAGAATTCTCCTACTAGAAACTAGAAGCTAAGT
The DNA here is from genome assembly GCA_905116865.2 of Candidula unifasciata. NCBI lineage: Eukaryota > Metazoa > Mollusca > Gastropoda > Stylommatophora > Geomitridae > Candidula > Candidula unifasciata. The sequence goes on from CAJHNH020002046.1 coordinate 165,502, forward strand.
TATGTACAACTTTAATGTCATCTATAACATCATCCCAACTCTACTAGCCTAAACAAGTTCATTTTATTTTAGTCAGATTTATTAAATAAATCTTTTTGACGTTGTTACAACATAGTTGAGTAAATTGTGTACTTAAGTTCAAGTGTCTTTGTGCATATTAGTTTACTTCAGCTAACAAATATTTAAATCACTTGATGGGGGCTTTTAAGTAATGCCAGGAGAGGAGAGCAGTCGGAGGGGTTAAATGAGCACCTGGATTATATTACAGTGGGTGTATCCAGATATCTATCTATCCCTTCTCCTACTCCTATGGATACAAGTACAGCAACTTTCATTTCATGGAACGAGCCACTCGCTGTTTTCTTGGCTATCCAGCACCGTCTAGGATCAACATAGCTTAGATAATAGTCCAGTTTCTCACGTGGGTGGGCATTGTTAAGGTTCAAACCCACACCCTCACTATATCAGTGTATTTACCCACGTGGGTGCGCGACAGTTGGGAATCTCGTCTCAGGGTTTATAACATCACGTAACAATTGTGTCCCTCTCTATAATTAAAACCTGACACAAGTGGCGTCCCGCCAGCGATCAAACCCGGCAGACCCTAGACTAACGAATAAAAAGTTTAATTTCATAGATTTCATTTTAAATCTTCACCCAGTTCTTAGACTAAAATCATACTTAGTAATTGGTAACTGGAAAGATTAGAATTATAATAACTGTAAAAGTAATTAATTGATGAAATCATATGAGTTAACTGTCTATAATTGAACATTTCATGAGCATCGATCAATGTTTTATCTATAGTGCTTAGTTAGAGTTGATGTATTGATGATTTTTTTGCTTGCAAATTTCATTTGATATAGATTGTAGAACATATTACATGCTGACATCATATCATTGAGATTAATAATTAGTGACTGAGTGTAACATCGCTTTGATCATTGATAGCCTTATCCTTTTGCTGCTATAGTATTCTATAGGCTGTTATTCTGGTAGGCTGCTTTGCATCATATACATCTTTGTGCGGCTGTCATTGTCTACGCTGGTGCCCAGTTCACTGTACTTTACTCTGACATATCCTTCTTATCCTGACTCGAGGAAGTATCATATTTTCTCTGGATAGACCTGATAGATAGAATGGACTTACGTACCGAGTACCAAGAAGATGTAAGGAAATTCGGGATAACTGAGGGTAGAGTAGGGGCACAGTTAGAAACATATATTAAATGCCAGATGGATACTTTTGATTATATGGTTACCCGTAATGCTGCAGAGAAAAAGCGCCAGTTGGAGCTAGAAGACTATAATAGGCAGGAACAGCTTAGGAAAGAAGAGTATGAAAGAGAGGAACAGCTAAGGAAAGTAGAGTATGAAAGAGACATACAGCTTATAAGAGAAGAATTAGAAAGAGAGATAGAGTGTATTCAGGAAGGATTTGCTGAAAGGATGCGGCGTAAGAGTGAAGAAATTCATCGGAAACTGCTACTTGAGAGGGCAGAAAAAGATAGGATAAAACAGCAAGCAGAAAACATTAGCGTTGAGGAAACTGCGAGTATATGCTAGGAAAAACCATTACCTCAGGCTGAAACTCAAGCAGGTATGGTGGGGGCTCACTATCTAACCATTGAGGTGTGCACTCCTTGGCCAACTTCAACAGCTAAGGAAGAAAACATAAAAACCGGAGGACAGTATCTCACACCTCTTATTCCTACAGAGAAAAGTGGCAATAAGAAGAACTCTTCTTTAGGGATATCCAGATCTACATTGCTGGACCCCTTTACCTCCATTCTTAAGCCTAAAAGGAATAGATGGAACAAGAAGCAGAAATCTTCTAAAGGGACCAGATCTACATTGCTGGAACCCCTTACTCCCATTACCTCAGACGAGATAAATGAGAGCGAACCTGACAGTAGTGACAAGCGTGATAACGGTTGTAACCGTAGACATAGCGGTTCGACTGTCACACCAGACATTAATGAGGACGAGGGCAAAGACTTACCCAACTCCCATATCCCCTTTGGTCCCTTCAAACAAGAAGAGGAACTAAAGCAGACTGATGTAGGGAATAACACGGAACCTGTGTCCCCTATTTCCTTGGATGCTGCCGCATGCCTAATGGAATGTGTTAGTTCTGACTTTACACCCAAAGGAGTTGACTGCGATGGCGGCAACACACCTCCTGATTTGCTTTCACTGGACTTGGCATATGAAAGCCAGACCAATGTGAATATAGCAGATGAGGAGGAGAGTTCCCTGGACGTCTTGACGATTTTAGAGACTCGACATAAACAGGACAATTCTGCTAGGCCTGTGCACGTCGATAATGGACAGACAGAAGTGTTTGCCATTATCGAAGAAGAAAATACTTTTCGTGAGCAGGGAGACAACCTGTCTCTGCTGCCCTGTACAGCTGGGGCGACAGGGATACTTCTGATGAAGGACCCTGAAGCAGAACAAGCCATGAATAGTAGGGAACCCCAACATTCTGGTCTTGTAGTACTCTTTGCTTCGAATGAAGTGACAGGGGTATCTCAGCTGGTGGTGGAAACTTCATTGCGAAGAAATCCCACCTTACAGTCTACAGGAAACCCTGAGTTTTCTTATGATTTGACTGAACTCCCTGACTTGATTTCGTGCTCTGACTCTGGACTGATCTTTGTTAAAGACAATTCCAACCTGACTGCGACTAATCCTTTTAGTAGAACACTTCAGGCTCTCCCTAGGCAGATAGGGCGCGGCGAAGTGAGGAAACGCACAGAGGTTGTCAGTCAACGGCGCAGAGGAGTCCCGTTGACAAAGCATGGATCTTTTATTATTTTCCGATGGAAGGAGGAACCTCCGGACAAAGGGACATTACCGAGCGACTGCTTGGAATACCCGCTCATTACCAGGATCAATGACAGTATTGAATTATCCTGGATGAAAAGACACGGGATGTCTGCAGATGAGTGCAGGACTTTCCACTGCCATAAAGAATACTGGAAACAGAAAACTTATGGGCAGTTATGCAAAGGAGGAAGCCACAGAGCGTGCAGATGTGCGGTCAGGGTGATCGAACTTAAGGGAGAGGCTCTGTGACAATACGCTCGGTGACTCCAGAATGCCTTTCCTTAACCTACTTTTATTCCTTTGTGTTTCGAAGTATACCGAAATAAATGGTTTTGGATACATCCCTAATCTAAGTAGGCGAAATGAACAAACATTTAATTCTCCTGGGATGTTGGCGATATCACACACTAAAACTTTTCCCAGACGTTAAGTGTTGAGGTACAGAGATAAGACTGACCAAGCAGACTTACTGACTGGAGATTTGCACACCATTTGTTGGTGTCAGATATTTATCTCCTAGCCAGACCTTCAGGAACAGATAACAAGGGCTAATTGCCATTATCTCCCCCTGAGGTTACCTAAACTGGAGTGCCGGTCAGATCGTCAATATTGACACAGTGAGCTGAAAGTGTTGGCAGAAGAATTGACAAAGTCTGATTTTATTGTGATGACAGGTGAAGTAGACTGGAGGTGTGACTTGTCCTATTTGCTCTGGTCAGATGAATTGACCAGCTTAATTGAACCTGTAGAATGTGACCGTGGGAATTTAAACAAGTGTTGTACAGCCCTGACTGACAGCGAATAAACTTACCCACAGGGGAGGAGCTGTGACATCCTTGAATGAGATTGGTTTTAGGCGTAATGTAGGAGGAGCTTAATAAAAGTTATAAAGAGGTGAACTCTAGGTCTGGTAAATGAGACGCTGTCAAGCACATGCCATCTGTTGGGCTTAACCTAAGCTTGAGACAGAACTTTTGGCATTGTGGTATCATTTTCTAGGTAAGATCGAAATTAGGTTCAAATCTATATTTTGTGATAGAAATCTAACTGTTTTTGCTCAAGTGTGTCTTCATCACTTTGTAGTACTCCTAGGCGGACATTTTTTCATTCTCGTAGGGCACTGTCACATTGCTTTATTTCCTATTTGATAGTGTCATGAATGTTTTTCGTGCACATGTGTTTCAATGTTGTAAAACCTAAATGTTGTTGTTGCCATTGAAATTTAATGAACTATCATGTTTTTGAAATCACAAGCGTGAAGATAACTTTGGCAATCTTTTCACGTGTGGTTAATGTGAATCTGTATTACATACAGCTTACACACTGAAATGTGTTTAACTTTCGGGAGGCTAATGCGGAGATTGATCCCGGAGAGTAAATCCACGAGATTTGTTATTTGATTCGCCCCAGAACTATTGTTAGCATTCTGGGCGCGTCGATTGTTCCAAGCATAGATTCCAGAACTGGTTCTGTCTGACTGATTGTCATTTTGAGTCTGTACGAGAGATGGCACCTGACGTAGAAGACTTGACTATCATTACATGACGTGTAGAGGAAGGCAGAAGATGTAACAGTTGGAATGTGAGACATAAGCCCTTCCAAATTGGACAGGAGTGAATGTGAGCATGAGGGAGAGATGAAATGTTTTATTTAAATAAACATGCTTGATGTTATTATAATATACATGCTTAGTGTACATCTAGAGCAGATACTACAAATATGCGCTTGTTTCTTCATTCTCCAGTTCCCACATTGGGCAGGGACTAGTAAGCATCCATTCATTGCTGACCGTCTGAGTGTAACGACCTGCTTGAAGCAGTGAGGACGACAAACTGGGAAAGAATAGACAGGGTCTCAAGCCGAGAATTCTCCTACTAGAAACTAGAAGCTAAGTTATGTACAACTTTAATGTCATCTATAACATCATCCCAACTCTACTAGCCTAAACAAGTTCATTTTATTTTAGTCAGATTTATTAAATAAATCTTTTTGATGTTGTTACAACATAGTTTAGTAAATTGTGTACTTAGGTTCAAGTGTCTTTGTGCATATTAGTTTACTTCAGCTAACAAATATTTAAATCACTTGATGGGGGCTTTTAAGTAATGCCAGGAGAGGAGAGCAGTCGGAGGGGTTAAATGAGCACCTGGATTATATCACAGTGGGTGTATCCAGATATCTATCTATCCCTTCTCCTACTCCTGTGGATACAAGTACAGCAACTTTCATTTCATGGAACGAGCCACTCGCTGTTTTCTTGGCTATCCAGGACTGTCTAGGATCAACATAGCTTAGATAATAGTCCAGTTTCTCACGTGGGTGGGCATTGTTAAGGTTCAAACCCACACCCTCACTATATCAGTGTATTTACCCACGTGGGCGCGCGACACCCACTAGGGGATGCCGATCACATGACCCACTAGGGTATGCTGACCACATAACCCATTAAGGGATGCCGACCACATAACCCATTTAGGGATGCCGACCACATAACCCATAAAGGGATGCCGACCACATAACCCATTTAGGGATGCTGACCACACAACCCATTAAGGGATGCTGACACATAATACATTAAGGGATGCCGACCACATAACCCATTAAGGGATGCCGACCACATAACCCATTAAGGGATGCCGAACACATAACCCATTAAGGGATGCTGACCACATCACCCATTAAGGGATGCTGACCACATAACCCATTAAAGGATGCCGACCACATAACCCATTAAGGGATGCCGACCACATAACCCATTAAGGGATGCCGACCACATAACCCATTAAGGGATGCCGACAACATAACCCATTAAGGGATGCCGACAACATAACCCATTAGGGATGCTGACCATATAACCCATAAAGGGATGCTGACCACATAACCCATTAAGGGATGCCGACCACATAACCCATTAAGGGATGCTGACACATAACCCATTTAGGGATGCTGACACATAACTCACTAAGGTATGCTGGCCACATAACCCACTATAGGATGCTGACCACAACCCACTAAGTGATGCGGATCACATAACCCACTAAGTGAGGCGGACCACATAACCCACTAAGTGATGCTGACCACATAACCCACTAAGTGAGGCGGACCACATAACCCACTAAGTGAGGCGGACTACATAACCCACTAAGTGATGCTGACCACATAACCCATTTAGTGATGCTACCACATAACCAACTAAGTGATGCTGACCACATAACCCACTAAGTGGTCTATAAAATATAGGTCTAGCCCCGTATGCCCAAATGGGGTGGTTAGGGGTCCTTTACTTTTACGTTCACTAGACTTACTTTGATTAGCAAGGGACCTCTATGTTTGTGGAGCCCACAGACAAGTTTCCAGCGGGCCCTTGCTTTAAGACGTCTCTGGTCCTAATGGCGATTGCAATAACCACGTGACCCTAAATACCACCTCTGCATACGCCGCAAAATTTGTAAATACAAGCAGTAATCAAACGATGTTTTTTTTTTTTTTTTAATGACAGCTTGCTGTGGTAGTTTCTTTCGGGATTGCAAATTCTTCTTCTTTTGCACTTGCTCATTAAAGCGCAGTTGACAACTGGTTGACTGGTTTACAGCTAGACTGCGATATACGCGTTTTTGTCGAACACATCTGATTTCAGTAAACTACTGGTTACGAGGGTTATTCCAAAATCAACCTCCGACTGACTGGTAAACACAAATCGTTTCTCACAGCCATACCATTCATTGCTTGCATCATTCAGTAGTCTTTAGCTCACTCACATCAATCTACAATCGCATTTGTTCAGTGTGTCACTAATCGCGAACTGATAAACATGGAAACTGTTATTGCCTGTCGCACCAATTGTGAAATTTGCCGTATGATTCGATTTTGACGCGGAAATGTTTTTTTAAACCGACCGCCTTTACTTCCAGGTCTTTACCTGGTATCCACTTGAGGCAGGGTCAACCTGGGAGCCATGGTCATTTTTCAGTGAAGTAAATGACCCTTCTCCACGCCTTTAGGCGTTTTGGGCCTACAGGGTTGGATCTATATTTTTTATTAGACCAATCGGCCGGTGCTCCAGCGTAGTTGATAGCGGGTTGGATGTCAGGGGACGATCCTCTTGGTATTCGGTCTCGTGTTTGAGCCGGTGGATGGCAGAAAAGTGGTATGCTTTCCAGAATAAAGTTGTACCTGGCACCGAGGCTGAAGGGCTTTAAACTAAGCCAGATGAGCTATGCCCAAGTGCTTCTCGTTCCGGAAAAAGATAGGCCAATCAGCACTCGGTGATGTGGAGGAAGCCACGGTCATTTTGGAAAACAATGTCAGCATTCGTCAGGATTTGAACCCACGACCTTCGGATTCGCAGACGAGCGTGTGGCAAGGTACACTACAGTGGTTTCTTTTCACTTTTACAATAAATGAAAATAGCTAAGGACAACATTCTAGACGATAACTTTAAAAGCCTGAGCGTTATTGAGCTTGCGAAAGTCCATTTATCTCCTGCACGCGTCCTGTTAATGGAAAAGGCTCATGAAAATTTGCAGCTGAAGAAAAAGCATTTGTTAAAACATCGAAACAAGTTTGTAACGCTCAGCTCCATAAAATGGCGGCCTATAAATCTGAACCCGGTTGCAAATTTATACATTTTAAAACAAACATATTGTCAGAACGTATTATTTCTGGTGCCGATGATTGGCGAAAAACCTGTGTGTGTTTTGTTAGATCGTCAGATCTGTTTATCATAGAAACTACCAGACTCTCATAACAAGACACGTGCATTAATAGTCGTGTCTATACGAAACCCCGTGTCCCGTATACTTTTGGTCAATTCTGGTACAAATGATATTCCATAGTCCATACAGTGTTGCATTGGTAGTCATCTCTATCCGAAACCAGGTGTCTCGTATACTTTTGATCAATTCTGGTACAGATGATCTATCATAGTCCATGCAGTGTGGCGTTGGTTGTCATTTCAATCCACAACCTTTAGTCTCGTATACTTTCAATCAATTCAGATGCAGATAATCTTCCATGGCATGGATGTCAAACTGTGCAGAATCTTTTATCTCGGACCCGGTCTACACCTTATAGGATTAGGTTAAAGTCCAGACGTCCACGAACAATCAGAACACTCCGCCGTGGTCTGCAGCCAGTGAATGCAAAGAAGAAGAGGATTTGTGGGGTCGAATCCATCCAGTGTGGAACTGAGCTCAAGTACTTTAAACGGACAGGGAAGCGTATAAGTCACTGCACTACCTGTGCTTTTGGGGCTCTTTTGTGGAGAACAAAGGGTTGATGCACTGCACCCCTAAGAAGTATGTCGTAGGAGGCGACTAATTAAAAGTGTTTCTTTCACAATCGGAGAGCATCTGCCTGAGAGGAAAGGGACAAACCATCTGCATAAATTAAACCAATTGTGTAAAACGTATGTGCCGCAAAAGTCAAGTTCTGGATCAAGACCAAAGTACAGAAGTGGACGAACAACATAATTTGCCAATTTAATCATATGAGTGATGTTCAACCCTTCTATGCTGCATACTGAGCTATTAACAGCCGCTGACCAAAAGAGTCACTAGTCGAATGAGAATGACCCAGGTACATTTCCCAGAGACCACATTCAAACGAGTATAATATACTGGGACCGCCGACGGTTGTGATGTAACCTGAAGTCCAGATAAGCTGGGCTATAATAAGAGTAATAAAGTTAAGCCATACAACCATAAAGCACCGTTACTGAGGCATCGCACATAGTCTGAAGGCCTAAAACCAGAATAAGAAAGGTACTTATCAGAGAACTGCTGTTTGCAGATGGTGCAGCAATTACCAGCCACGCGGAGGAAAAGCTGCCATGATTTCTTTCTGCATTCGCTGATGCATGGTTTTGATTTGGACTTACAATCAGCAAAAGGAAGGCAAAGGTTATGTTGCAAGGTGTTAAAGATAGACCTGCAGTCTACATTGGTGATAAAGACCTGGAGACAGTGACCATATTACCTTTCTGAGACCCACAATGAATAACAAACTATCTCTGGACCAAGAAATCTACAATAGGATGGGTGAGGCAGCAACAACAATGAGCAGATTAACAAAAAGAGTTTGGGAGAACAGAAAGCTCAGGATCAAAACAAAACACTTGTCTATCAGGATTGTGTTCTCGGCACTCCGCTTTATGGCAGTCAAACTTGGTCAATTTATTCGCACAAGGAGAAACGGCAGTTTTCACATTCGAGGCCTAAGAAGAAAACTACGCATTCAGTGGCAGGACAAGATCACAAACGCTGAGGTACTGAAAAGATCAGACATTACACTAACTTTCTCAATGCTCAGTATAGGGCGGCTCGAGTGGATGGGTCACACTTGGAGAATGGAGGAGGGAGGAGGACGTCCTTTGTGGTGAACTAAAGATGAGTAGACCTCTAATACTACACAAAGATGTGTGCAAGCAGGGCATGTATGATACAGGTACTGAGGTGGACTCGTGTGAACAAAATGTCACGGACCGTGTTGTTTGGACGGGGCAGAGGAATGAAAGGAGAATGAATGGGAAAGAAACGATTGCAGAAATGATGAGAGCGAGCACCTGAGAAGAAACACACTACACATAAATGTTGACAACAACGGTTCTGAAATCCCATGCTGTAATCGTGGAAGACTTTTCTCAACGCGGGCGGCTCTTGCTAAGGCGATGATCTGAGAGTCCCATACCATCTCATAGCGCATTTAACACTATCGTCTGGAAAGAGGGTAAGGTGCCAATCACTCATCACTGGGGCCTTATAAAACGGTTACTAAGTATCCAATGGTCTATTGTGGATGGGTCCTTAATCTGGTTAAAGTTCAAGTACAGAAGATAGACTTCAGTGCACCAGGTTTTATCCTGTATGACTCGCTCTCTCTCCGCACAACGACTAGACGCTTGCCGAGAGCATCGCACCGAGGACGATCTCCGTAGCTCCGGTGAAGACCCACCACTAGGTTAAAAAGTAACCAGTAGTCCAATGTGGGTGTGTCGTTAAACTGGTTAAAGTTCAAGTCGAGAGGTTCCACTTCCTTGTACAAGGTTTTATCCTATATGGCTTGGTCTCTCTCTGCAGAACAACTAGCGACACGACAGAGCACGAGCTCCGTAGCCCTAGCAATGATCCCAGCGTTCTCTGTAAAAATTGCTTTCATGAACTGAAGCCAACGTGAAGCGGACCCACGATCTTCAGAGCGCGAGGCAAACGGCTTGACCACATCGTCACGGAGACCTCCCCCTCGTTGAACTGGCATAAGGTAATGATACCCTATTTAGCTGGTGGCCCTTAAGAAACGCAAGTTCTTTCGACATTTAAAGGTAGGGTTGGGAGTCACCGTGGCATTGAGTGGGTACGGGGTGCAGCCCCGGGAAGTAAAGGCGGCCGGCGTGATGCTGACCACATCACCCATCTTGGGCAAATTGGTACATAAAAACACAGGTATAGCCCTATTTGCCCTATACGCCAAAAGACGCTGAAAATGGACCTTTACTTTTGTACTTCTACTTACTTTACTTTACTTTTTAAAGGTATGGTTGCCGAGTGCCAATCCAGTGAAAGCATTCTTTTAGCTCTTGTTATTTAGTCTGACCCCAGTTATCGACTTACGTCCCCTGCACGATCAATATCCATACTTTTATTAATCTTATTATTCTAGAAGCCGCACGTCTTACTCATATTTCCTATTTCATCATGTATCACGTCAAACGGTCATGCAAATATTGAATCTTGGAAGCAATGAATTCTACAAAGCAGCCAGAGTGTCGAATTGCTTTAGTCACAAACAAGAGCTGACTCAGACGACAAAACGACTCTCCTACAGGAGAGCAGGAAGAGGCAAACGGCACTAGGAACACCACCATAAGCAAGGCACAGGTTACATGTCCTATCGTAATCAATAACATAGTCTACGAGTACTATAATTTAATCAGTCAATCAGGTGTCGTCTCCACAGCGAAGTTGGCTGCAATAGATTTCTAACACACCCTTTCTCTTGTCCTGGTTGTACAGTCTCTCAGACTGCTGATCGTCCATGTCTTTATGTTGTATCGTTGCCTACCTCTTGCTCTCTTGCCTTTGACCTTTTCCTCCAGTACGATTTTTGAAAGTGTATAATGTCTTTCTAATATGTATTTTGCTGTGTCCAGAGTATTTCATCTGTATCTTTTTTTTTCTTTCAGTAATTCTCTTTTCCAATGTAACCTTTCTAGAACCGCTCGCATTGGTCTGTTTTGTTTTGTTTTGTTTTTGTTTCCATGAAATACAACATATTCTTCTGTATACCCACATCTTCAGAGATTAAGTTCAATCTTATAGTTGTTTGTTCATTCGAACAAGATTTTGCACCACATAGCAAGACTGAGTATACTTAACATCTGATGCTGCTACGGACAACTCACCACCCGAACATGCAGATACACTTTTGTGATGTGCAATGACAGTCCTCGGGCAGTTATTTAGCTTGACCTCAATTTTCTAACTTAGCCATTTAGCCTGACCTTAGTTGTATTAACAAGTTATGTAGCCTGACCTCAGCTATCTAACTTCATTATCTAACCTGACCTCAGTTGTTTAACTTCGTTATCTAACCTAAATTCAGTTATCTAACTTAGGTAGATAGGTAGGTAAGTAGTACCCCACCAGGATATTACATAAGCAATAAAGATCCGGTTACACAATGTGACACCACGCGGATGAAGATCACCCGTCTAGAGGTCCCAGAAACCCCTTTTAGTCGTTAGGCCATAACTACAGCTAGGTCATATTTATGGCCCGGCTATATTCAGGACCCCGGACAAAAGCTAGGGTAGGACTTTCAAATAAGTGCATCCCACGAGGGGACGACTTAGATACATAAAAATATCTAACTCAGTTATCTAATCTGACCTCAGTTATCTGACTTAGCTATCTAGCCTGACCTCAGTTAACTAACATAGTTATTTAACCTGACCTCAGTTATGTTAACTTAGTTATTTAGCCTGACCTCAGTTATCTAACTTAGTTATTTAACCTGGCCTCAGTTATCTAACATAGTTATTTAACCTGACCTCAGTTATGTAACTTAGTTATTTAGCCTGACCTCAGTTATCTAACTTAGTTATTTAACCTGACCTCAGTTATGTAACTTAGTTATCTAACCTTACCTCAGTTATCTAAAATAGTTATTTAACCTGACCACAGTTATCTAACATAGTTGTTTAGCCTGACCTCAATTTTTTAACTTAGTTATTTAGCCTGACCTCAGTTTTTTAACTTAGTTATTTAGCCTGACCTCAGTTATCTAACATAGTTATTTAACCTGACCTCAGTTTTGTAACTTAATTATCTAGCCTGACCTCAGTTATCTAACATAGTTATTTAACCTGACCTCAGTTATGTAACTTAGTTATTTAGCCTGACCTCAGTTATTTAATTCAGTTGTTTAGCCTGACCTCAGTTACCTCAAGTATTTAGCCGGACCTCAGATATCTAACCTAGTTATTTAACCGGACCTCAGATATCTAACCTAGTTCTGGTAATCTGGTAATCCTATTTAGCCTGACCTCAGTTATCTAACTTAGTTATTTGAGTTATTTAGCCTAGCCTTAGTCATCTGACTTAGTTTTTCAGCCTGACCTTAGTTATCATTTCAAATTCACAATTAGTATCTTTACTTTTAAAAATTGTATTATTCCAGTGACCCAGGTTTTCCCATCTGCTTTTTTTTTTTGACTATGTAAGACGTCAAGCAAATAAACATGCTAAAATTTAACGCCAGTTTCTTTTGCCAGCACAACCACAGAGGCCGACAATATCACCAGAACACACCCATACACCACCACCATCATCATGTATCGGGTGCTTTGCAGAACGTCGGTCTCATCACTGTTTGCCTGAAAGAAAATCGGTCTTTCGCGAGGTCTGCCAACCGGTGCACTTTCATATCCAAGGATTCACTTATTATTTGAACCCATCTTTGTGTCGGTCGGCACCTGCCTCTCCTTCTTGGTACCATGCCTTCTGCTGTTCCTCCACCCCCCCCCCACCCCCAGTACAAATGGCGCTTGATATGGCCGGAATGTTTCAGCTTCCAAGACAAGATATCCCACAAACACACACACCATATATTTCTGAAAACAGCCTACCACAAGACAATACAAACCTCATATTTCCAACTTTATCATTCGCGGCGGACCAGACAAGAGAAATGTACTCTGTGAAATAGATCGGTACAGGATTCGCATTTTACTGTTTTCATTCTGTAGACCCGGGCTCAATGATCTTGGGACCAGATCTTTTTTATTACATTCCGGAGTTATTTTCGCAAGACGAGATTAATTTCTTGTCTCGAATGTCGATCTCCCCAACTTTATATTACTGGTATGTCGTTGTGCGTTTTGCAAATCTCGAATTGATTCGTTTGCTTGTTTGTGTTAATAAAGAACGGTTCAAAGAAAGATGAGAACGGAGTCAAAGACGTGGGAGAAATCCTAGGAAAAGGGGAAGATGATATAACGATAGTAATGATTGACAGGGTGTAGGCTGTTAAGGGACCTGGCGTTAGTTGATAACTGTACTAGGCCTGTCACTGTGTGTTCTGCTGATGGCGTTATAGCTTAGAGGTAAGTGAAAAAAAAGGACCCTTTTCCACGCCTTTAAGCGTATTGGGAATATAGGGCTAGATCTATATTTGTATATATACCAGTCGGCACTTGGTGGGTGATGTGGTCAGCATCATGCCGTCCGCCTTTACTTCCCAGGGCTGCACCTAGTACCCACTCAAGGCTGGGTCTACGTGGGAGTCAAAGTCATTTTTAAAAAGAAGTCTGGCTTTGTCAGGAAGCGAACTCACGACGTTCCGATTCGCAGGCGGGAGTCTAGCCGCCAACGCCCCGGCGACTTCCCTAAAGGTAAGTGAAAGAGTTTAACCATGTCGTGATCTTCAAGTACTGTGTATCGATTTTGGCGGTGGACAGTGATTTTAATCGAAAAAACCCCATTCTAGCTGTTTTCAGTCGAAGGTATAAGAGTCACACCACAGACGCGATTAGGGACACACCATGTAATATACCCAAAGTGAGTTCACTGGAGCCAACCTCATTGTTGGAGAAGGCACACCATTTTCCTCCCTCCACTTTACCTTAGTAAATAGATCTACTTACCTATCGGTCTACGTACTTTCATCTACTTACTAGCATATCATCATAAGACTAACTATCTGCTGTATCTACTTGCCTTCTTGCATACCCGTATAAGTATCCACCTGTCAACACACATCTTGAAATATCTCAACACAAAATACACTTTGGCTAGAAATGACAAGACGTGCACAAATGCATTCTAACATTTTATTCGGAGCCCCTATCATGGGACAAAACAAACGACAAATTAAATAAACGACAATGTCAACATGAAGCCAGAAATAGTAATAAGAGAGCATTTTTTTTTTTTTTATAAAAAGGGTTATTATTAACAACAACAACAAAAATAATTTAGAAGAAAGTCGGAAAAGGAGTGCTATTATCAAAAATGTAATTGCCTAAAATAGTAAATAATGATATGTCGAGCATTGATATTCGCAGGATTCAGATCTCCAAAATTTGGAATAAGACCGTTTTCCAAAGTTGGGCGTCTGGTTGATCCTTAGAGCAAGATTTTATGGCAGTAACGTAACTGTATGCATGTCAATTTACTTGCGTACTTATATATATATATATATATATATATATATATATATATATATATATATATATATATATATATATATATATATATATATATATATATATATGTATGTATATGTATATATATATATATATATATATATATATTTATATATATATGTGTGTGTGTGTGTGTGTGTGTGTGTGTGTGTGTGTACAAATGCCGCTGCACAAATGAAAGGCATTCACACGAGAAACACCGCTCACAGGGCTGCACCAAGCACTAAACTCAGTAGTTCATGCAGCGAAACCGTAGACTATCGTCCATATGTTATAAATGCATTTGCAAAGCCTTGTCGGAAGCAAAAATAACTTCGAAGCTTAACATTCTGAAAGATGTAGAGAAGTAAGGAGCCCGGCCTAGGATAGTAGTTACACGAGGCTTGTCACTATATATACATCTTGTATCAAGCACATTGAGATCGCAAAGCTTTCAAGCTGGATGTAAGAGGCGCCAGTCTAGTCTCTTGTGATGGCTAAATAGAGTGGTCGTTAACGAAGCTACAGGCGCCGAATGTGTCCTCGTTCTAGTTGTCCTCATGGCTGGGTCTTGTCAGTAGTTTGTCTACTTGTGTGTAAACGAGGTAATTTTGTCTAAGGGAAAGTAGTTCTTTCTTTATGTCTGCTGTCTTCTGGACTACTATAATTCTAACATTAACGATTCAGTCTATACATCTATTTATCTCTGTGTCGCTAGGTCTGTTTTTCGCACTCTCTATCACCCCTCTCTACGTCACTAACCCACATATCCCTCCCTCCCTCTAAAACCTATCATCCATTTATCTCTCCCTCCATAATCGACCATTCAAACATCTCTCCATAACCCATAATCTATCATTCCATACCTCACCATGCATCCATCCCTAACTCACCATTCTTTCTTTCATAACCCATTATTCATCCCTCTATATCCAACTATGCATCCATCCCCTAACCCGTCATTCATCCCTCCCTAACCCACAATCCATTCCACCCTAAAAAGCCATCCATCACTCCTTAATCCACCATTCGTCACTCCCTGACCCACAATCCATCCCTCCCTAATCCACCATCCATCACTCTCTAATCCACCATCTGTCACTCGCTAACTCACAATCCATCCCTCCCTAACCAACCATCAATCACTCCCTAATCCACCATCTGTCACTCGCTAACCCACAATCCATCCCTCCCTAACCAACCATCAATCACTCCCTAATCCACCATCTGTCACTCCCTGACCCAAAATCCATCTCTTTCTAACCAACCATCAATCACTCCCTAATCCACCATCTGTCACTCCCTGACCCAAAATCCATCCCTCCCTAACCCACCATCCAAAAAAATTAAAAAGACGACCCACAAACAAATCCGAAGCACTGTTACGAAGAATTTGGAGAAAAACATCCACATAAATACAAGTGTTAAACAACACAATGAAACAAAAACAACCGGTAATTTAGTCTAAATATGAATGTGATAGTTGACACTCTTGTCTTGATAATATCTGCTTTTTTTAGTCTAAAGTTGGACATTGACACGACACAGCAGAGATCAATCTCCTCATCAGTTGAAAAAAAAAACGAAAACAAAATGTTAATATCAAATCTTATTACAAGTACAAATGGACTCGGTTTCACAATTGCTTAACACCCCATTTGAAACTTTCCTGCGTCCCTCCAGGAGGGAAGATGTGGCGGAGGGGGAGTGGTTGTAAATGAAGAAAAAAAAGGGGTGGGGGGGGGCGCCGGCTCAGTCCCAGATTTAAAACCAGTATCTGGAATATGTGAAGTTAGCTAACACTCTGTTCGGCAGAAACTGCCATCATATGAATTTTACCACTTTTGTCATTAAACTGTTGTTGTGTTTACCACCCTTTAAAAAGGAGACATTCTGAAGACCATTTATGAACAAATGCTGACATAAGACACACGATTAAATGAAATAGCATTACAAGAATGTGTGACCGTCCTATTGTATCGAAGCAGTTCAGACGGGTACGACATGACCAGAGACTTGCAAAGTGCTTCACATGAGATGACGGAGTGGTGTGAACAGACAGGGTCAAGGGTAAACCCAGATAAGGCCAGTGTTTTGTGGTGCTCTTTGAATAACAGCATCGAAAATGAAGATTTGCCTAACATATCCATGGAGGGTATTTATGTTGAAAGTAGAGATGAGCTGAAATAGTTAGCTTTGACGTTTGATCGTAGTCTCACCTACAAATATCACGTTGGGTAGACTGTGATCACGTGCAAGCGTTGCCTGGCCGCACTGAAGTCGACGGTGACGACACGCATGGCACAGAGATTTTTGGTAGCATTGTTCAACTATTTGGTCCTTTCTGTAATCGATTATGGCCTAGGAATATTAACTCATCTACTTCACAGTGTACACTGCTTGAAAGGATTCAAAATGAAGGAATGAGAATACTCTTGGGTTGTACACGAGATACCCCAATTAGAATAATGAGGTAAATGCCTGGGCTGACATCGGTCAAGTCTAGACTGTTAATTGCTCAAACCAAGGCCTATGTGCGAGTTACCAGTGATGAAAGGCATCCGCTGCGTGGTAATCTGAACGATTTAAGAGGAGACCGGTTGAAGAGAGGACTGTCATGGATGGCACTAGCTGAAGATACCAATGAGACGGCGACCTCGGTCAGGCAAATAGACAGGTTGCAGGAACGGGTCGACACGAACACTCACAACAGCAGTTTCCACCAGGTCATTATCACTTTAGGAAAAGAATGAAGAGAGAGGTGTAACGATATAGCCGAATTAGAGGTACAACAACTGATAGATAGAAAGGCTGGGCTAGATAATGTAGCAGTGTACACCGATGGTTCTTTTCTATGGGGTGTAAGATTTGGCAGGGGATTTATGGCGGAGAAAAAAAAAAATATTGAGTTTTTTTTTTTTTTAATCCACAACGTCAAGCATGAGAATGGAAGGGGAGACACTCACTGCAGAAAACTAAGTTACCAGAGGAATTATTGTGTCTGATTCTCAGTCGGCATTGCGGAAGGTTCAAAATGGACTGATGTGGCATGAGTGGTTACCAAGCAGGAAATCGCGGGGATATACTATCCAGGATATGCAGGAGTGCGAGGGAATGAAAGAATAGATTTCCTGGCTGGAAAAGAGTAAGCTACGGGAAGACTTGTACTGGACAAGGAAGATTTTCTAAAGACCATACATGAACGACTGCTGACAGAAGACACGAGATTAGATGCAATAATTTGTGCAAGAATATCTGAACGAGGCATTAAGTGTGGATCCGGCAAGGAGGGACGAATGAGATTAAGAGAACGACGCGTATATAATCAGTGTGCTACGGGAACAGTTAGTATCTATGGGTATGCCCGGTGTGCTAAGATGTCGATTCATAAATGAGCAACCGGTGAACGTGGAACTAGGAATGAAGCCGGCGAGGCGTGACGTATGCGAGGAAGGAAACGACAGTCTGATACGTTAGCCACTAATGTAACTCCGCATCGTCAAGCTTGGATAGCAACTGCTTGAAACTACTTGTTTCTTTACTAATGATGTTATGCCTAAACCCCTGGACATCCCTCACTATGTCAGTTACTTCGAGGGAATACTGGAGTCATCCTATGAAGAGGAAAAGCAACTTGAAAACTTCATGTTGTGGCAGGACAGACCAGAACTTGGCTGAGAACCGGTCTAGGAGGGAAGCTCCGACACGCGGATAGACACAGTACTGCCCTTCTAATCGGCAGTTTCTGCAGCGTGCATTGTTCCAAACGTATTGGAGTTATATCTCCTTTTGAGCAAGCTCAAGAGATAGATCACGGTGCATGCGTAACGCAGCGTCTCTACATTACTGAACCAGCTTTCAGTTCTTTCGTAATATCCCACTCAGATGACATCAAAGGACAGTCCAAAATTTTAGAAGGTGATACAACTGGGTTTCCAGGCTTTCGGATCAACAACTGGCCCTAACCTTAATTTACCTACGTCCCACGAGAGAGTAAAATAGGTCCCTCGACGGCATGCAGCCTGTCTACCGTCCCATGAAATATTTGACTGC
The DNA here is from genome assembly GCA_905116865.2 of Candidula unifasciata. Classification (NCBI taxonomy): domain Eukaryota; kingdom Metazoa; phylum Mollusca; class Gastropoda; order Stylommatophora; family Geomitridae; genus Candidula; species Candidula unifasciata. The sequence goes on from CAJHNH020002046.1 coordinate 184,067, forward strand.
CCCGTGACCTGTGGATTCCCCTGTTTGGGGTAGGATATTGAGAAAGCAACCAGCTTTCTGCTAAAGAGAGGAGGATTTCACACCAAGGCCTTAGTTGGTCTCTGAGACGTTGCCATGGGCTGTGATTCGCATGCATCCACGTAGTACAATACAACACTATCATCTTAGATTAGAGAAGGTACCAACAACAATAGCGAACTCCCTGGATACCCCCTGTGACACAGTCCCTTTACGGACACACATTTGTGACCTTTTGGACAGGAACCCGCATCTACAACATCCTTACCCCCCCCTCCCCCTCAGGACAGGAACCCGCATCTACACCATCCTTACCCCCCCCCTCCCCCTAAAAAAAACCAGCCGATATTCATTGATTTGACGATCTGAGGGTCGGGCAATAGGGGTCAAGACTTAAAACTCACCTTCTGGATTGTTGGGGCCCATTTTGAGAGGAAATTAAAAGACCCGCTGCCCCTCTATCATGCATAAAAAGCTACTATTTAGGAGTTTACCGAAATATAATATGTTGCCCTGAAATTCCCAGATTTAGCAATCCAAATGTAAGGAAACTGCTTTGTTGTTGTTTGTTTTTAAATAGGCGAATGGAAGAGGACGAGGAAGACGGAAAATAAATGGTTGAAATTCACAGTCAAAGTCAAGTCAGGGTAAAGTCAGATAGCGACTCAACGTATTAAAAGTCAACTCATCGCAAGGGACCAAAGAGTTAAATTATCACAATGATCTCAAAGAGTTAAAAGTGATGTCAACGCAGCGAACTCTTGGAGCTCATAAGTCTAATCACCTTAGAGGAATCAATGAGTTAAACAAAATCAGGCCATCGCAATAAAGTAAATGAGTTAGGTCTGCGCTTTTCTGTGATAGTCCTGCAACATTTGGAAATCTAAAGAAGAACTAAACAAAGACAAATTACTGCTTGAAAACGACTCGTAAGAAGGATGATCCAATGAAGTGTGGTTCTTGAAGAAAACAAGACGGCAAGTAGAATACCATCTGTCTTCAACCAACACGATAGAGAAAAGAGGAGGGGAAAACAGACACCCACAAAAATGAGAGACAAATGAGGACCAAATAGGGGCAACCAAAGATAATCAAAGTAGACTGGGGCATATCCGTTCACTTGATGCATTACTTAACTGGGCGGACCCGGCTTGGGTTGGAAGAGGGATAAGACATTCTATCGAATTAGATGGAATAGATTTTTTGGTTTGGGTCTAAAAGCGAATCGAGACTTTGCGTACGATGGGAGAGAGGAGGGCTGTTTCGGAATTGTACGAACTCGAGTATGAGTAGATCAAACAAAACAACAATTAGAGACAGTCAGCCTCACATTAACAGAAAGCACAAACGACTAGTGAACGTTGTGGCTAGAGAGACCTCATCAGCACAAGCACAAGGATGAGTGAGGCAGCTGCCGTAGCTAGGGGTTCATAGGTTCCAAACTGCACTGAGGTTGACTTTAATATAACTGGAATGAGCGCAATGTCTACCGAGGCTAAACATGCGTCCTAGGAAATTTCAGGGGATGTAAAGGCTGGAGGTGTGATGCTGACCAAACTATTTACGAACCACCCATTAGTCAATCATGTAACTATAGAACGTCAAATGAAAACTGTAACAGTTTGATTGAAACTGCAATATCCATGCCTTTGTCCTGACAATATTGTTGTTAAAAGATGTCAAGAGTGTAAAGCCAGGACATCAGGGATGCAGATGAACACAGTGTCGCAGCCATAATAGCCGTTTGAAGATGACCGCCCATCTTTTGACAGGCACCAAAGAGGAGCAGCACTGTGAGGAGGGATGGGATGATTCCTTGAGAGCTCGCTTCGTTTCCAGCTCGTGATAGTGGACATGGTAATCATCTTTGGTAACAGTAACATGGTTTTCCTCTTTGGTAACAGTAACATTGTTGTCATCTTTGGTAACAGTAACATTGTTGTCATCTTTGGTAGCAGTTACATGGTTATCATCTTTGGTAACAGTAACATGATTGTCCTCTTTGGTAACAGTAACAATGTTGTCATCTTTAGTGTAACAGTAACATGGTGTTCCTCTTTGGTAACAGTAACATTGTTGTCATCTTTGGTAACAGTAACATTGTTGTCATCTTTGGTAACAGTAAAATTGGTTATCTTCTTCGGGAACATTAACATGGTTATCCTCTTTGATAACAGTAACATGTTTATCCTCCTCGGTAACAGTAACATGGTTATCCTCTTAGGTAACAGTAACATATTTATCATCTTTGGTAAGAGTAACATGGTTATCATCTTCGGTAACAGTAACATGATTATCATCTTCGGTAACAGTAACATGGTTATCCTCTTCGGTAACAGTAACATGGTTATCCTCTTCGGTAACAGTAACATGGTTATCATCTTCGGTAACAGTATTATGGTTATCCTCTTCGGTAACAGTAAAATTGTTATCCTCTTCGGTAACAGTAACATGCTTATCATCTTCGGTAACAGTAACATGGTTATCATCTTCGGTAAACAGTAACATGGTTATACTCTTCGGTAACAGTAACATGGTTATCATCTTCGGTAACAGTAACATGGTTATCATCTTCGGTAACAGTAAAATAGTTACCCTCTTCGGTAACAGTAACATGGTTATCCTCTTAGGTAACAGTAACATGGTTGGCTATCATCTTCGGTAACAGTAACATGGTTGGTTATCATCTTCAGTAACAGTAACATGGTTGGTTATCATCTTCGGTAACAGTAACATGGTTGGTTATCATCTTCGGTAACAGTAACATGGTTGGTTATCATCTTCGGTAACAGTAACATGGTTATCCTCTTCGGTAACAGTAACATGGTTATCCTGTTCGATAACAGTAACATGGTTATCCTCTTCGGTAACAGTAACATAGTTATCCTCTTCGGTAACAGTAACATGGTTATCCTCTTCAGTAACAGTAACATGGTTATCCTCTTCGGTAACAGTAACATGGTTATCCTCTTCGGTAACAGTAACATGATAATCACCTTCGGTAACAGTAACATGGTTATCCTCTTCGATAACAGTAACATGGTTATCCTCTTAGGTAACAGTAACATGGTTGGTTATCATCTTCGGTAACAGTAACATGGTTGGCTATCATCTTCGGTAACAGTAACATGGTTGGTTATCATCTTTTTTAACAGTAACATGGTTGGTTATCATCTTCGGTAACAGTAACATGGTTATCCTCTTCGGTAACAGTAACATGGTTATCCTGTTCTAAAACAGTAACATGGTTATCCTCTTCGGTAACAGTAACATGGTTATCCTCTTCAGTAACAGTAACATGGTTATCCTCTTCGGTAACAGTAACATGATAATCATCTTCGGTAACAGTAACATGGTTATCCTCTTCAATAACTGTAACATGGTTATCCCCTTCGGTAACAGTAACATGGTTATCATCTTTAGTAACAGTAACATGGTTATCATCTTTGGTAACAGTAACATGGTTATCATCTTCGGTAACAGTAACATGGTTATCATCTTCGGTAACAGTAACATGGTTATCATCTTCAATAACAGTAACATGATTATCCTCTTCAGTAACAGTAACATGATTATCATCTTCGGTAACAATAACATGGTTATCCTCTTCAATAACAGTAACATGGTTATCCCCCTCGGTAACATTAACATGGTTATCCTCTTCGGTAACAGTAACATGGTTATCCTCTTCGGTAACAGTAACATGGTTATCCTCTTCGGTAACAGTAACATGATTATCATCTTCGGTAACAGTAACATGGTTATCATCTTCGGTAACAGTAACATGATTATCATCTTCGGTAACAGTAACATGATTATCATCTTCAATAACAGTAACATGATTATCCTCTTCGGTAACAGTAACATGGTTATCACCTTCGGTAACAGTAACATGGTTATCCTCTTCGGTAACAGTAACATGGTTATCCTCTTCGGTAACAGTAACATGATTATCATCTTCAATAACAGTAACATGATTATCCTCTTCGGTAACAGTAACATGGTTATCACCTTCGGTAACAGTAACATGGTTATCCTCTTCGGTAACAGTAACATGATTATCCTCTTCGGTAACAGTAACATGGTTATCCTCTTCAATAACAGTAACATGATTATCCTCTTCGGTAACAGTAACATGTATATCATCTTCGGTAACAGTAACATGGTTATCTTCTTCTGTAACAGTAACATTGTTATCTTCGGTAACAGTAACATGGTTATTGTAATCGCTATCCCACTTTTGGACGTGTTTATTGCAAGCCTCTTGGTCTGTGTCGAGCAGCGTGTAAACAAAGTCTGAATTTAATAAGAAGGTCATTCGTATATCATCAACATCACGTCATCTTCATCATAATCGTTATTGTAATCACCACCATCATCATCACGTCAGCATCATCATCATTACCCCATCATCATCATCATCACCATGATCACCACCAATATCATCACCACCATCATCGTTATCACGTCATTATCATCATCACCACCACCATCATTATCAAGTTATTGTCGTTATCACCATCACCACCACCACCACCATCATCATCATTATCACGTCATCATCGTCACCACCTCTATCACACCATCATCACAGCACCACTTTTATCTTATCATCATCGTCATCACCACCACCACCACCACCATCATCATCATCATAACCATCACCCCCTCCTCCAAAACCATTATCATCATTATGGTCACCATCATTACCATCACCCCCATCACCAACACTATCATCATTATCGTCATCATTATTATAACAACCAACACCATCATCATCATCACCCAGTCGTACCGGTATAGCTTATGTTTATGTTTATATTTATTGGACGGATCAACATCATGGCACACGGGTGTAGCTCCTAAGTGCTCCGTTCTACTTCTAACTCAAGCCTGAGTCTGAAGAATCTCAGTGCAGTACGCAAGCTTTGTTGCACCGTCAAGGATCCCTTGGGTAGAATTTTAACTCCAAATGTTGCCCGGGCAGCGCCGTGAGGCTACTCTTTTTAACTGCCAAGGGATTTTTTCTGTGCGCAACAATACACATGGGCGTCTGATTTTACTACCCAGAGACAAGGGGAAATTGCTAGAAGTCCAGGTAAAAAAAAATCTCAGCTTTCACCGGGGCTTGAACCCCAGACTCGAGGCTGACACCATATCTCGGAACCACTCAGACACCAGGAACTATATCTAATATATGGCTCTTCGTCTGCTTCTCCATTCTGCTCTGCCCAGCTCAGATCTCTCCATGTCCCGGATAGAATCCAGACCAGCAGCATTAGCCTCTATAGGCAACCTTCGTCTGAGGGTTTCTACCCGAAATCCTCGTTTCCTCAGTCAATGCTCTCAATGTCCTTTTAAAGATATGGCTGTGTTTGCGTGTTTGAGAGAGAGAGAGAGAGAGAGAGAGAGGACAGGAAAGAAAAAAGGGGGGGGGATTCGGGAGACAGAGAGAGAGAGAGAGAGAGAGAGAGAGAGAGAGAGAAGGAAGGGGAGACACAGAGAGAGAGAGAGAAAGGAGAAAAAAAGGGGAGAAACTTGGAGACAGAGAGATGTGAAGAGGAGGGGGAAAAAGAGAAAATTGGGAGACGAAGAGAGAGAGAAGAAATGGGGGAAAGGGGGTCAGAGAGAGAGAGAGAGAATGGGGAGGAGGCAGACAGAGAGACAAGAGGCAGAAAAAAGTGGAAGACAGAGAGAGAAATGGAGGAGGAGGAGCCACACATGCAGAGAGAAAGAGAAGAGCTAATAAATAGGGGGAAAGGAGACGCACACACACATACAGTGATATATATATATATATATATATATATATATATATATATATATATATATATATATATATATATATATATATATATATATATATATATATATTATATATATATATATATATATATATATATATATATATATATATATATATATATATATAGAGAGAGAGAGAGAGAGAGAGAGAGAGAGAGAGAGAGAGAAAACGAACGAACGAACTTTATTTTCAAATGGTCACAAATTAGGCACGCAGGCCTGTCTTACATTCGGCCCTTCCAAACTCCCATCTTTCACACAGCAGTTGCAGAGAGAGAGAGAGAGAGAGAGAGAGAGAGAGAGAGAGAGAGAGAGAGAGAGATAGCTGTCAACTGCATTGAGAAAAACACACTGTCGCCTCTCGGCCCCTCCCCCCCCCCCCCAATCGGTCTGTCTGTCCACCCACTCGTCTGTCTGTCTAGCCCACATATAGATGACTCAACAAATGAAAGTTTCACATTAACACAAACAAACTCAAAGTTTAGGAACTAAGAATACTAGAAATAGTGTATCTAGAGCAGTTCAACGGAAAGTGCACAACTAAATGCTTTCACTGTGACACCGCTTGGTCAACCCAATAACTGCAATCGGATCTTCCCCCACGGCAATTAGTTCACTTGATTGCGAACAAACTGGTGTGAATATAACCTGTTCTGGGATTTATGTATTTCAACGCTAATTTTTATAAAGAGCTGGGGTTTTTGCCACATTTACATGTGACAGATCAATTTGTGGTGTGTCAAACAATTAATGGACACCAGAGTGATGGGGAGAACAATGGCTGCACGTTGACAGATGTCATTAGCAGATGGATCGGAGTGTTACGAGAAAAGAGGTGTATATATTTAGAGGATAAATGCGTGTGGAGAGATTTTGTATACATAGGAAGGAGTTTATAAATAGAGAGGGGTTTAAATACAGAGAGATATTATTTAAATAGAGGAATTTATGTACCGATAAATTAATGTATTAATAAGTGGTACAAATAGAGAACTTTTATACATAAACTGTGAGTAGTTAAGAATAATGCATAAAGAGAGATTATCAAGAGAAATTACTTACAGAAAAAAACTATATACATAGAGAGAAACTAAATAGAGATAAATTGTATATAGACAGAAATTGTACCTGGATAGAAATCGCGTAAAAAAAGGTATCGTGTGTATATATATGTATATATATATATATATATATATATATATATATATATATATATATATATACTGCAAATACATGCCGAAAAACAGTTTTAACTCTATCTCTGTATAATATATATATATATATATATATATATATATATATATATATATATATATATATATATATATATATATATATATATATATAGAGAGAGAGAGAGAGAGAGAGAGAGACAGACAGACAGACAGACAGACAGACAGACAGACAGACAGACAGACAGACAGACAGACAGACAGACAGACAGACAGACAGACAGACAGACAGACAGACAGACAGACAGACAGACAGACAGACAGACAGACAGACAGACAGACAGACAGACAGACAGACAGACAGACAGACAGACAGACAGAATAAACATACGAAATTATATATAGACTAGGGCTGTACCGAATTTTCGCTTCGTATTCGCTTCGGGGCCGAATAGTGGACCTAATAACTATTCGGTATTCGGCCGAATACTTGCGGTCGGGCCGAATACGAATAGTGGTTACCTTTCACTCGTTTCTGCATACACTGCCATGGACTGAAATAACTCTCATTAACACAATAGTTGCTGTTGCCTAAGTCTGTCGTAGCGGGGGCAACTACGACCCGGTTGCGGGGTACAGCATCCAGTTTTAACATTTGGCTGTGAGTCCTGGACAATCGGTAGGCAGGCCAAACAATTTCTTGAGGCCTCAGAGATGTGGTTTTACAGAACAATACTTAAAATACATTAGACAGCAAGAAAAAAAAAACCAAGAGGTTTTGAAAGAGGTGGGAGCCCGAAGATAACTAATCACAGACAACAGAAGGAGACAGCCATTATTTTTTGGCCATGTCATGAGAAGAGGGAAAATGGAACCTGTGGTGACAACTGGAAAGATCTGTGGAAGGAGGGATAGAGAAAGTCAACGATAGAAGATTCTTGACAGTCTTGTTGCATGGCATGGAGGTGTGTCAGCACACGAACTCATACATGTTGCAAGAGATCGCAGATTGTGGCAAGGCCCACGCCAGTCGGCAAGGCACCTGATGATAATGATGCACACGGGCGTCCGATCTTACTACCAAGAGATCAGGGGTAATTTCTAGAAGTCCAAATCCACGTGAACAAATCCCAACCCTCACCTGGGATATAACCCGGAACCCTTTAGCACTGGAGGCGGATACAATGCCCCGAGCCACGCAGCATCCCTCAGCATTTACGATTGTTTGTCTATTAGTCCTTGTCGCACCTTCCCCTGCCAGTTGATCAGCTTTCTCATTTATAGGCACTCCACAATAAGACGGTATCCACTGCATTACGACTCTTCGCTGAAGGCTGAGTTGTGTCAGCAGTGTTTGCAATTCTGGTAGTTTCCTAGACTGGAGTGCTTTAAGTACTGATTTAGCATCTGTCAGCATTACCACATACTGTGCGCCAAGTTTCTCTGTTGCTATCTTGATAGCTTAAGTTTCTGCTTCATAGTTATGGCAGTACTTCCCGGTTGGTACACTGGACTTATCCCTAGTACCATCTGGGAATTCGATGTACACTTCAGCACCACCATTTCTAACTGCACTTTCTGCGGACCCATCTGTATAGACTCTGACCCATTGTTCTTGTGGATATTCTTCATCAATATAACTGAGGGTGGCCATTCTGCGTTGTACAATCTTGCTCTTTCTTGTCAAATATCCCTTTCACATTTGTCTGGATTTGTACTGTTAGTTTGCATTTTTCTCTCCATGGGGTTTGTACCGGAATACTTTTAAGTAGGCATCCAATTTCTGGAAGGTCAGGAGACTAGGGAGCTAGCCTCGTCCTTGTCAATATCGGTTGTAATTATGGCAACAAATTGTGTTGCTATTCCATAGCGTAGTGTTTGATGCTAGCATGGTATTTTTACAGTGTATGTCTGGCCGGCCAAGTCGTGTCCGTCTTATTGTGCAGGTTTGAGTTTGATTGGGTCATGTGTTCTTTACTGTGCCTTTAGTGCTACTGCCATCGACTGGGCTCTCTTCTGGTTAAATTACAGGTTAGTTTGACGTTAGTCTCCCCAAATAAAAGAGTAGGTCACTTTTCATTCAAAAGTTTGTTGGGCTGGTCGACTTTCATTAAGGTTACGGGCGTGTCCCTCTTTGTTGTTTGGTGTTTGTGATGTCTTGCATTTACGTTTTCATTTTGAGAAAGAGAATGCCTGTTGTGTTAGACCCAGTTTCTCCATTTTTTTGGAGTGTTAAAAGCGCTGACGTGCTAGTTCAGGAACTACCAATCAGAAGTGGGCTAGTGTGTATATGGTCGGAGTCTGGAGAGACTAACATTCCTATTATCAAATTACAAACGGTGTGGATATTTATGGCAGACTGCCAGGAAGATTCATCTAAACTAGCAGCTGGTTCAGAGGAGAAGTTGAAGAACACAGTTGTATACAGCCTACAAGACCGCATGCCAAAGCGATGTCTGTTTATTGTTGCTACAGACAGACAAAATAACACTGTTATTACCTCATTTTCCTGCAATCATAGACGTCTCTGTGTTTTTATTTTATTTTTAAGCATTGACCAGCAGAACGCCCTCCAGTTTTTAGACAATTCTTCATTTTCCCTAGAATTTAATATCTTGTGTCTGTTTGAATATTTTCTTTACTGTTATTAGTGTGTCTGTCTGTTAATCCGGATACAAAATGTAGTATGGACAACAGTGTAAGTCCCACACATTTGTACCATGTTGGGATTTTGTTGTTGTTTATTTTTTTTATTTGTAGCAGGTAAAATTATTGTGTCTATTGCTGAATTAACGCAACAAAAGGGCATCTATCTATCTATCTATCTATCTATCTATCTATCTATCTATCTATCTATCTATCTATCTATCTATCTATCTATCTATCTATCTATCTATCTATCTATCTATCTATCTATCTATCTATCTATCTATCTATCTATCTATCTATCTATCTATCTATCTATCTATCTATCTATCTATCTATCTATCTATCTATCTCTATCTATCTATCTATCTATCTATCTATCTATCTATCTATCTATCTATCTATCTATCTATCTATCTATCTATCTATCTATCTATCTATCTATCTATCTATCTATCTATCTATCTATCTATCTATCTATCTATCTATCTATCTATCTATCTATCTATCTATCTATCTATCTATCTATCTATCTATCGATCTATCTATCTATCTATCTATCTATCTATCTATCTATCTATCTATCTATCTCTATCTATCTATCTATCTATCTATCTATCTATCTATCTCTATCTATCTATCTATCTATCTATCTATCTATCTATCTATCTATCTATCTATCTATCTATCTATCTATCTATCTATCTATCTATCTATCTATCTATCTATCTATCTATCTATCTATCTATCTATCTATCTATCTATCTATCTATCTATCTATCTATCTATCTATCTATCTATCTATCTATCTATCTATCTATCTATCTATCTATCTATCTATCTATCTATCTATCTATCTATCTATCTATCTATCTATCTATCTATCTATCTATCTATCTATCTATCTATCTATCTATCTATCTATCTATCTATCTATCTATCTATCTATCTATCTATCTATCTATCTATCTATCTATCTATCTATCTATCTATCTATCTATCTATCTATCTATCTATCTATCTATCTATCTATCTATCTATCTATCTATCTATCTATCTATCTATCTATCTATCTATCTATCTATCTATCTATCTATCTATCTATCTATCTATCTATCTATCTATCTATCTATCTATCTATCTATCTATCTATCTATCTATCTATCTATCTATCTATCTATCTATCTATCTATCTATCTATCTATCTATCTATCTATCTATCTATCTATCTATCTATCTATCTATCTATCTATCTATCTATCTATCTATCTATCTATCTATCTATCTATCTATCTATCTATCTATCTATCTATCTATCTATCTATCTATCTATCTATCTATCTATCTATCTATCTATCTATCTATCTATCTATCTATCTATCTATCTATCTATCTATCTATCTATCTATCTATCTATCTATCTATCTATCTATCTATCTATCTATCTATCTATCTATCTATCTATCTATCTATCTATCTATCTATCTATCTATCTATCTATCTATCTATCTATCTATCTATCTATCTATCTATCTATCTATCTATCTATCTATCTATCTATCTATCTATCTATCTATCTATCTATCTATCTATCTATCTATCTATCTATCTATCTCTATCTATCTATCTATCTATCTATCTATCTATCTATCTATCTATCTATCTATCTATCTATCTATCTATCTATCTATCTATCTATCTATCTATCTATCTATCTATCTATCTATCTATCTATCTATCTATCTATCTATCTATCTATCTATCTATCTATCTATCTCTATCTATCTATCTATCTATCTATCTATCTATCTATCTATCTATCTATCTATCTATCTATCTATCTATCTATCTATCTATCTATCTATCTATCTATCTATCTATCTATCTATCTATCTATCTATCTATCTATCTATCTATCTATCTATCTATCTATCTATCTATCTATCTATCTATCTATCTATCTATCTATCTATCTATCTATCTATCTATCTATCTATCTATCTATCTATCTATCTATCTATCTATCTATCTATCTATATCTATCTATCTATCTATCTATCTATCTATCTATCTATCTATCTATCTATCTATCTATCTATCTATCTATCTGTATCTATCTATCTATCTATCTATCTATCTATCTATCTATCTATCTATCTATCTATCTATCTATCTATCTATCTATCTATCTATCTATCTATCTATCTATCTATCTATCTATCTATCTATCTATCTATCTATCTATCTATCTATCTATCTATCTATCTATCTATCTATCTATCTATCTATCTATCTATCTATCTATCTATCTATCTATCTATCTATCTATCTATCTATCTATCTATCTATCTATATCTATCTATCTATCTATCTATCTATCTATCTATCTATCTATCTATCTATCTATCTATCTCTATCTATCTATCTATCTATCTATCTATCTATCTATCTATCTATCTATCTATCTATCTATCTATCTATCTATCTATCTATCTATCTATCTATCTATCTATCTATCTATCTATCTATCTATCTATCTATCTATCTATCTATCTATCTATCTATCTATCTATCTATCTATCTATCTATCTATCTATCTATCTATCTATCTATCTATCTATCTATCTATCTATCTATCTATCTATCTATCTATCTATCTATCTATCTATCTATCTATCTATCTATCTATCTATCTATCTATCTATCTATCTATCTATCTATCTATCTATCTATCTATCTATCTATCTATCTCTATCTATCTATCTATCTATCTATCTATCTATCTATCTATCTATCTATCTATCTATCTATCTATCTATCTATCTATCTATCTATCTATCTATCTATCTATCTATCTATCTATCTATCTATCTATCTATCTATCTATCTATCTATCTATCTATCTATCTATCTATCTATCTATCTATCTATCTATCTATCTATCTATCTATCTATCTATCTATCTATCTATCTATCTATCTATCTATCTATCTATCTATCTATCTATCTATCTATCTATCTATCTATCTCTATCTATCTATCTATCTATCTATCTATATCTATCTATCTATCTATCTATCTATCTATCTATCTATCTATCTATCTATCTATCTATCTATCTATCTATCTATCTATCTATCTATCTATCTATCTATCTATCTCTATCTATCTATCTATCTATCTATCTATCTATCTATCTATCTATCTATCTATCTATCTATCTATCTATCTATCTATCTATCTATCTATCTATCTATCTATCTATCTATCTATCTATCTATCTATCTATCTATCTATCTATCTATCTATCTATCTATCTATCTATCTATCTATCTATCTATCTATCTATCTATCTATCTATCTATCTATCTATCTATCTATCTATCTATCTATCTATCTATCTATCTATCTATCTATCTATCTATCTATCTATCTATCTATCTATCTATCTATCTATCTATCTATCTATCTATCTATCTATCTATCTATCTATCTATCTATCTATCTATCTATCTATCTATCTATCTATCTATCTATCTATCTATCTATCTATCTATCTATCTATCTATCTATCTATCTATCTATCTATCTATCTATCTATCTATCTATCTATCTATCTATCTATCTATCTATCTATCTATCTATCTATCTATCTATCTATCTATCTATCTATCTATCTATCTATCTATCTATCTATCTATCTATCTATCTATCTATCTATCTATCTATCTATCTATCTATCTATCTATCTATCTATCTATCTATCTATCTATCTATCTATCTATCTATCTATCTATCTATCTATCTATCTATCTATCTATCTATCTATCTATCTATCTATCTATCTATCTATCTATCTATCTATCTATCTATCTATCTTTCAGATAGTGAACATATCGACAAAAAATAATCTCTATAACCATCTAAGACTATCGCCATTTAGCAAACGTTTAATTTTTAACAAGGCCAAATTTATTCATAAAAATCCTATCTCAAAATACTCCAAACTACCGTTTTTTCGGTTAATTAAATCAAATCCTACAAACAGCAAGCGACTAAATTTATTACATTTGCCTAAACCTTGAATAGTTTTATAAAACAAGTTTAGCATACTCCGCTGCTCATTTATAGAACCAACTGCCACTAAACCTGTACAATTCAAAGAGTCCATATTCATTTAATCGTAAACTTTTTCAATTTATGCTTAAAAGCGATTTTATGCCACCTTGATTGTAATCCATATTGCTTGTCAATTAATTATTAAACAAGGTGTATATGATATGTATTTTTGCGCTCCCGTGTGTGTGATGTGTATTTATGTGTAGGCGTGTTTGTATACGCATGATTCTGAGTATGTTGACTGCTTGTGTATCGGCGTGTTTGTCGGCGAATTTGTACGTCTGTGTCCTTGTGTATATGTCCGAATGTGTGAGTGTGTGTGTGAGCGTATGCCCACGTGTATGTGACCGTATAAATGTGTCTGTGTGTTTAAGTGTACCTCCTTGATGTGTATATATGTCTGCGTGGGTGCGTGTGTGTGACCGGATATATTTGGCTGTGTATATGTGACTGTGTCTGTGTGTGTCTGTGTTTGTGTGTGTGTGTCTCGGTGTTTGCATGTTTGATGTGACTATGTGTAAGTCTGCATGTTTGTCTGTGAATGTTTATGTGTGTTTGCGTATGTGTCTATGTGGCTGTCTGTATGTGTCTCTGTGTGTGGTTGTCTATATGTTTGTCTGCGTGTGTCTGTCTGTGTGTACGTGTCTCTGTGTGTGTCTCTGTGTGTGTTGTGTGCGTGTGTGTCCAGTGTATTTGTCAATAGGTGTCTTTGTGTGTGTTTCTTTGTGTTTGTTTGTGCCTCTTTGTTGTGTGTATGTGTCTGCCTGTCCGAATATATGTCTGTGTGTGCTGTGTATATGTGTCGCGTGTGTCTGTCTGCGTGTGTATTTCTGTGTTTGTCTGAGTGTGTGTGTCTGCATGTGTTTGTCTGTGTATGAATTTATGTGTGGGCGTCAGTATGTGTTTGTCTGTATTTGTGTGTGTGTGTGTTTGCTTGTGTGTCTATGGGGTTGTATGTATGTGTCTGCATGTTTGTCTGCGTGAGTGTATGTGTCTGTGTATGTATGTATGTGTGTGTGTGTTAGTGTGTGAGCATGAATGTACACATGTCTGCTGTGTGTCTCTGTGTACGTCTGTATTCTTGTCTGCGTGAGTGTGGGTGTGTGAGTCTGCGTGTGTGTTAGTGGGAGTGTCCGTAAGTGCACGTATGTGTCTCCGTGCATGCCTGAATCATGCATGTATTTGCGTGTAAGTGAGTGGGTGAGCGTGTGTATGTGGGTATGTGTATGCAAACGCGGGTATTTGCATGCACTTTACAACTCATGCTGTTGTGTTCTTTTATAATATTTATAATATGCATATCATCATATGATCATAACATGCTTTATTAGTATAATACAACTACTATGCGAAAGATGGTTGACTTGAAGGGCCGAAAGTAAGACGGGCCTACGTGCCCGATTTGTGACCCTTTGAAAATAAAGTTCGTTCGTTCGTTCTTTGTTTTACTTGATATATTCTGCTATTTTAGTGTAGTAGAAAGCAAAGTGGAAGTGTAGACGAGCTGCTGAGCACATTAGTTGTTCAGTTGTGTATTGTGTTAACTTGTTAGTATCTAGTAGTTGTTACATTCCTCCAGCCACCTACTGATCAACTGATCAATGTTACTCATGCACACACACACACACAATATAGACACACACATTCACAATATAGACACACACATACACACTTATACACATATAATACAAACATACACACACGTACGCATACACACACGGACGCATATACACAAATACACACACATACACACACTTTCCCACGCATACGTTTGCACGCACACGCACACTAGCAGGCACGCATGCACATAATGCATACATACATTTTAACAAAAAACACACGCGCACGCACGCACGCACGCACAGACAGACAGACAGACAGACAGACAGACAGACAGACAGACAGACAGACAGACAGACAGACAGACAGACAGACAGACAGACAGACAGACAGACAGACAGACAGACAGACAGACAGACAGACAGACAGACAGACAGACACATTTTCAACCGCTCACAATAGATTCTAAAGAGAAAAACAAACCATACAAAGACAAACATATTCCCAGTTGAACTGCCTCCAATTTCTGACAGGCGGACAGACAGACATTTACACAATTTTCTGTCTCCACACGACAAACTGACAGCTCTTGACATATTGTGTTTGCTCTTCTGATTATCTACCCTTGTTACTGATTATTCGCCCTTGTTACAGATTTTCTTTTCTTGTCATCTGAATGTGTTTTAAGCAAAAGGCAACGAGAAAATATAAATATAGACATTGTTCATTATTAATTACTTTTTTTTTTCTGTGAAAAGAATTATTTTGAATAGAAAGTCTCTGCGGAGGTGATAGAAATTAAATGAGGTTTCTTTAAAATTTTTATAAGCTCTTCTCACGTCGTTGTACTCGGGATATAATCATAGGCGGTCTGTCTCCCTCAGCAGTTCATGGTATGTTGAAATGATTATTGTATCTGAAGTTCAGGGTTGTGAAAGCGATTACATAGTTCCAGTTAGTGCTGTTGTCTCTTTGTTCTGCTAGTGACGGCAAATACTCAAGTCCTGATCATTGTTCTTTTTTTTTCAGTCTATTTCTCTTTCTTCTTCTTTTCTTCATATTTTGCTAACATCTCCTGTCTGCTCTGTCTCAGTATAACGCTTTTCTTTCTCGGACTCCTCCTTACCTTGCTTGTTATCGTACACAGATTATTCCTGTTCTTTCTTCTCTTCTTCATGTTCAGTATACATGCCCTTCTTCTATTCTTTTTTTGTCTAAGCTTTTTTTTTTCAAGTTCGATTTTATTTCTATGTTTACTTGTTTGTATGCATGGTTTAATTTTACCATTCTTTTGTTTTCTTTTTCAGTTCCCTATCTTTCCTTATCTAATTAATTATTTATCTCATTCTGGAATTCTCTCCTGGTTGTGTTTTAGGTACCTTCCAATTATTTAGTTCTGTGGGATACAGTGCACGGATATTCGTCCCGTTATCAAATGTCCCATGTCGGCATTCTTCCGAATACCGGTCCCAAATTATATACTGTTTAGAAAATCCCATTTAGGGCCTCAAGAAGTCATATAGTTTAAAATATGGAACATGAACGCTACAAACTATGCTTCGTGTTATTATATAATTTCATGGGAACCCAACTCTCGAGTCTTCGGTAGTATAGTTGTACGTGGTACGTGGGTGATCGGTGTTCGATTCCCCGAAAAGTGATAATTTTATTTTTAGCCCTTAAAAGGACAGTAGGGATGTTTTGTTGTGGTTTACAGATAGGCTGTGATATCTGCTCCTTTTACACTAACACAACTGATTTACTTTACCTCTCGATTTGCTGGGATTGGTAAGAGGGGAGGATGAGAAAAAGAACATCGATAAGAGCGATGATTGGGAGGAAGAAGAGAGGGAGGAGGAAGAGAGAAAAGAAGAAGAAGAAGAAGAAGAAGAAGAAGAAGAAGAAGAAGAAGAAGAAGAAGAAGAAGAAGAAGAAGAAGAAGAAGAAGAAGAAGAAGAAGAAGAAGAAGAAGAAGAAGAAGAAGAAGAACAAGAACAAGAACAAGAACAAGAAAAACAAGAACAAGAACAATAACAAAAAGGACAAGAAAAAAAACAAGAACAAGAATAAGATAAAGAAAAAGAACAAGATAAAGAACAAGAGCAAGATGATGAAGATAACGATGATGAAGGAGTAGGAGGATGAAAAGAAAAGGAAGAAATAGAAGAACATCTAGAAGAATAACAAACAAATTACAACTGAAAGAAAAACAGTGCAGGGAGTCGGGACAGGAAATAAAATGTTACACAGCCAGGACCCAGTACAGACTACCAAACAGAGGGACAGGCTAGCCAGCTAGCCTGGTGTCCGAAAGCCCACTTAAGCCATCACCTTGTCTGGCATCGAACAAACACCAGATAAATTGATAATGGTCAGTCGTCCACTTTAACCTCGGCCTCTGTGTTGATTTTATGGATTGGCTTCAATGTAATCCCCGTCCTTCTGTCATTCTTTATGACAGCATTTCATCTGGCCACACTTGCTGCATCACTCAGCATACGGAACGCCTGGCCGAGCGGCTGTAGATTGAATTAGTCAAGCTACAAGTCAACGGCTGGAAAAATGGAAACGTTGGGAGAAATTTTCAATGACCCGACTTTTCCGGACGTTTTGCTCCATCTTCAGTGTTAGTTAACCCGAAGTCAACAGTTCTTCCCTGGAGTTGTCTCCTTTTTGGTTGATATATCATTTTATTAATTTGTTGTTTTCGTTTTAGTGGTTTCTGTGATTTTTTTTTTTTTTTTTTTCCATAATTTTTTTTTTCCGATTCTTGTTGTTATTTGTTTCACATGCTGTTGCTGCAAATAAATTGCATGCTTTTTTCGACCTATATCGTTTTTTCTTTAATGGGGAATGGACTCTTTGCCAACTCAAGAGAGGTCGTCCTATGACGTGCAATCGCCTGCGCTCAAGGTGGACAGAAGAAACGTTCCAATGGCAACTCAAAACCTCATGGAAAGACTTCTGTATTGATTCAAAAAAACCTGGGAATTCGCTGCATGTGACCGCTGATCCTGGTGCTCCTCTCTTCATCAAGGAGCTGTGGCTCATGAAGCTGCTAGAACTGCAGCAGCAAATCAAAAAAAGACAAGTCTGAAAAGACACTGAAGCAAATCACCAGCGAGATGCAACCTTAATTGACTGTACACACAGCTCAAGAACATCCCTGCTAGAATTGGCCTGACCAGCCATTCTGCGCACTCGCAAAACCTAATACAGCCACCAGTTCTTGAAAACACTGGTCATCATCATTGTAGTTCACTAGTAACTGTTTTGCTGTTCTCATTGTTTCAGCTCTTCCCCGTGTGAGTTCCAGGGCCCTGTTATAGGGAAAGCAAGAGTAGACCCACTGCCAACCCAAAAGCACAAGAGTCGACTAATTGGGAGCTTCCTTCAAAGTAGGAGTGAATCTGTCTGAGAGGCAAGGAACCAGAAGTCTGCATACAAATGCGTAAGATATGTCAAACCGATGAACACGCAACAGTCAAGTCCTGGAATAGGACTGCAGTCCAGAAGTGGATGAACAACCAAATCTTTCCGCCAGAGTTTACAGCTGGTGAACGCGAAGAAGATGTAGTTTCAGCTCCAATCAGCAGCACTGATCTAACATAAAAGCCAACTATTTTAGGTTCAGTACTTGTCTTGTTTCATTTGAATGCTGCTACAAGTGTCCCGGTGCTCAGAAAACTTCGTGCCTTTTGTAATCAGATTTTAATATCTATATGATAATTTCTCTCTACTTTATCTACATGACGGATTTAACAGCAGTACGACTCAACATCATGCAGTGACATACCATCACGAGAAGCTGGTATATTATTTGCCTGATTTATTCTCATTATCGTATTCCACACCAGCTAACAAATGCTGGCTTTGTTTCTGAAACGTGGATGTGTATTGATAGAAGCACTAGCACATAAAACCCGCCACCTTCCTCTGTCTTTTGCTTGAAGAATAAGTGTAAGATAACTTAGTCCTGTCCATGTCTTGATGTTGTCATTTCAAACCAAACCAAACCAAGCCAGCCTGCGACGTTTCACCACTGCCAAAAGAGGCTCCTGACGTTCCGCAAATTTGTATTTGTCTCTGACATATTTATTAGTTTTTGTGTTCGAAATTCCTATTACGTAAAATGCGTCTATGGCATTTACATTCGAAAGCCTGAAGCCTCCTTTCCATTTCCACAGTGAGAGTCCAACCCTCACGTACGTATTAGAAAATAGACAATATCAGTCTTATTCATCTTCTTCTTCTTCAATCCTTCTGTCAGAAAACTTATAACAGGAAACCGCTAGCCTTTATGAAAGCTATCGTGCAATCCATATCCTCTCGTGTACCATTCATTGTGGTTGGAACAGGCCAGATTGCGTCTCTGTTGTCAGCATACAGTTGACAGTGTTGGAGCACATGCTCAGCATTTTCGGGTGCCACGCTGCAGGGGACACGTCTCCGTATTTCCTACACCGAAAAAGTTGAACATATGTTGACGAAATCTGTTGTGCCCTGTCCTTAGTCTGAATATAATAGACTGTCCCTCTCTAGAGAGGCGATGAAGTGAGTCTTGGGGAGATAATCTGGTGTGGGTATCCAGCCACCTTTCTTGGATATTAGATTGTATTAGTGTTTTCATCTCTTGGTGGGTTAAGTCGCTATTTGGTTTGTACCATGATTTTGCTCTTCCACATCCAGTGTTGCCACTTTTCTTTGACAAAAAACATCCAAAACAGAGTCAAATAATATCTAAAAACTTTAAAAATTTGAGTGGAAAACATCTAGAAAAAACATCCAAAGTGGCAACACTGTCCACATCGTGTTCAGCTAAGCCATCGCGGCTGTTGCCATATCAAGACGTCATGTAAAGGATACGTTTTGCTCCTTTTCTTGGTCATTTCTTTATTTCTTTACAGACTTTAGGACCTAGCTGTTGTGATCTCATACCAGATACGACTAATTTGCACTGTATTGATTTCATGAGTGAGATAGCAGAGACGTATCACCAGCGAAGTCCAGATCATTCATCTGTTCAGTAGGGGGTGCACTGAATTTTTACACAGTGGTAACTGTCTTAAATAATTTAGTCTATTCAAGTAAAAAAAAAAAATGCGGCAAGAGGCAGTCCTGTCTTACACCTGTTCTTATATCAGAATGTATGCCTTTGATTTCATGAATATCTCAACATTTAATTTCTTATATGTTGTCTTTCCCGGCGCGCTAGCTTAGTTTGTTAAACCAGCTGCGCGGTGACTAGGTGACAAACACCTTGTGGTCCGAGTTCACTCTCAGAGGTAGACAGAAAAGCCCCATATTTTCCTGATTTACTATATATATCAGTGATAGGTTAAGTATGGTTTGGTTTAAACAACCGATAAACAAGGGTAGTAACCCATATGTGATCTGTTCTACTTCTAACTCAAGCCTGAGTCCGAAGATTCTTAGCGCAGTGCACGAAATCCTTAGCACCAGGGAGGATCCTTAAATACTTTGTGTAGATTTTTAGCTGAATTTAAAATTGGGCCCAGTCAGCACCGTTAGGCGACTCTTTTCGTTGTCCAACTGCCAAGGAATTAGTACGTGAGCAGCAATATACACTGGCGCCCCATCTTACTACCAAAAGATCAGGGGAAATCAGTAGAAGTCCGGTGAATAAATCTCCAGCACTCGAGGCTGACCCATGGCTCCAGACCACTCAGCCGTCCATCTATCAAGGAATCAAGGCCGAAAGTTTGTAATATCCATAGTACCCAACCAAAAGGCTTTCAACTCATGGATTCTGACCACCAGAGATGGACAGAACTGATCAATCGACGGCACCTGGTATTTTTTGACCATGATAATGATGATTTTATAGTACACTAAACTTCCCTGCTCACGCGTTTAGGCGCAGCGCGCATATGGCAAGTATATATTTTTTTTTACAGACCAAACGGCACTAGGTGGGTAATGTGGTCAGCATTACGCCGGCCGTCTTAAGTTTCCCAGCATATACATCCTGGTACCCATTGTTTTAGGCTGGGTCGAGCTGCGACGCCCCATACCATGATAAAAATCCACACAGCCAGCAGTGGGCTTTGATCGCGGCATGTTGGAATTACGAGTAGGACTCTCAAAACTTAAGCCTAGGACGCCGTCAATTATGATTTTATGCCTGGCGTAATTCAAATTATCTCGTCAAGTAAATAAATAGTACATAAATTACATGAACGTCAGCCCATCATTTTAAGGACCCTTCTCCGCCCTATTGGGCATATAGGGCTAGATTTTGTATTTTATAGACTAATCGGTACTCAGTGGCTAATGTGGTCAGCATCACACCGGCCGCTTTTTCTTTCCGGGACTGCACCCGGTACCCACTCAAGGCTAAGTCGACCAATAAACAATAATAATAATAATATCTACTCTTGTCAATAAAGACTTGACCATATACCAACTGGACGAGCAGCCAATTGTGCTAGCTACTCAGCTGCATCTTCATCTAGAATTAAATTTCCTATCTCTGTAATGCCTATGCAATGCCCGCTCCCTGATTCGCCACCATCGCATATATGTTCTTGTATTTTTTAAATTATTTTTTTTTTTGGGTCCGACCACACTAAAGAAATCTGGCATTTCTGGTGACTATTTACTAATACATTTAATCTCTTTAAAGCAGAGTTCTTAAAATATGTTAGACCTGCAAGTCCAGGAAAAAAAAAAGGAATATTTTTCTCGCAAGCTAACGACAAACAGAAGCAAAATAATATATATAGCATTTCATAGAATAACTGTCACTATTGTCTGTTTCATCACTTTTTAGAGCCGTGTAGACAGGTGATCGTGAGCCTGAGCGTTTAGAGCCGCATGGCTAGTGCTGTCGCCGCGGACTGTTCAGGTTATATGGTTTAATTTTGCCCCCGACAGAAACTCCATCACCTTACTGAGGATCGAACCCAGGTCTATCTCATGAGAGCCGGACGTTGTAACCGCTCGGCCAGCCGCTTCTCTATTTCATTTATAAAACCTTATATTATAAAATTACAGTTTAATGTTTAGCTAATGTTAAATCAGCTTTTCATCAAAGGTTAGAAAATCTAATATACCTGGCTAGAGCGGTGTTTCTGAGAAACGAAGAGGAGCAATAACATTAATTAATTTTTTTTACATTTTTTAAAAATATTTTTTACTGTATCAGCTGCAGCAACATTTGGATTAGCGAAAATTCTCGCAGACCGCCACTGGATGCAGTGAATGGTTTTAGAGTACAGAAAAAAATACTTTACAATAATAGTTTTTTTTTCCCTCCTTGGATATTTCCGAAAAAAAAAAAAAAAAAAACTTCTAGAACTGAAAGGGTTAATTTAATTACTGTCCAGAAGAACAAGTCTTAGAGAAATGATTACTGCTGAATAATTAATGTTGGGACTGTCTACGCAGAAAAGTTCATAGTAATACTCATAATAAAATTATCACCGTGTGAGTTTTGCTGTACCAACAATAATAATAATAATAATCCCTATGACATTTCATAATATCAATTTTGGGCTGGGTTAGGATGAAATCCTTACAAGTAAAATAAAGTAAAGGATTATATCAGTCATCCCCATG
This sequence comes from Candidula unifasciata, assembly GCA_905116865.2. Taxonomy (NCBI): domain Eukaryota; kingdom Metazoa; phylum Mollusca; class Gastropoda; order Stylommatophora; family Geomitridae; genus Candidula; species Candidula unifasciata. The sequence goes on from CAJHNH020002046.1 coordinate 206,968, forward strand.
TGCGATGCAATTTTTCGTTTTCTGAAGCCCCACTCTAGCTTCTGTCAGGGGCCCTGAATATAGCCGGGGCATAAATATGGCCTAGCCATAGATAAGGCCTAACGGCTGAAAGGGGTTTCTGGGACCTCTACGTAAGTGATCCTCATCCGCATGGTGGCACTTTGTGTTACCGGGTGTTTATTGCTTGTGTGATTTCGAGGTGGGTTAAAAAGACAGTCAGTGAGTCAGTAGAGGATCCCTTTTCACAAGTTCGGGCGTATTTGGCATATAGAAATTATTCCACAGGGTTAGACATATATTTTGTAGACCAATCGGCACTTAATGGGTAATATGGTCAGCATCAGTCGGGCCACCTTTACTTCACATAACTTTTACCTGGTATCCATTTTAAGACTGGGTCGACTTGGGGGCCAAAGTCTTAAAAAAAAAAGTCCAGCGGCCTCCTGATTTAAACCCACAACTTTTGCATCCGCAGGCGAACCGATACACCGCTACAACCAATGCGAAAATACCACATGAGCATTCCGCTTAAAAGGCGGAAGTAACCACTGGACCAACCAGGTTTCTTAGGATTCTGGACAAATGTTAAAAATATGAAGACGCATTAACAGGCAATAATCTATCACGGATCCCACTGTTGATAACACTGAAAGCTGCAATGTAAAAACTGTCTGGGAAGGTGATACGTGCGGACCTTCATTGTGACGTGCAGAGCTTCATGCTGATGTGTGTGGTACCAAGATGAATTAGGCCAAGTAGGGGTAAAACAGTAGTTACTTCAATGCTTTCAGAATGTAGAGCTCGAACGCTATGCGTTAAGTTCCAATGGTTGTATTGATATATAAGATCAGCAATACAAGGAGAAATACATATGCAATCAATAATCAACTCGTTCAACCAAAGCTCACTCGTACATCCGTGGACGTGTTTATGTCCTTACGATAGGTCGCAGTCCGACCTTGAGATTCCAGACGATTTACTTTTCTCCTCGGACAAGTCCGAATTAAGCAATGAAAGTATACCGGCATTACTGCCGAGAATGTAGTGCTCACCAGCTTCCTGCTGAGGTCTTGGAGTCCCGGGGTAAAACGTCCTCAAGGATCCAACTTTATATAACGTTTGCTTCCGTGGGATCCCGGGGTAAAGCGTCCTCAAGGATCCCCACGTCCGTCTCCTTCGGACTATAAACATCAACTGCTTTTACAACAATAAATCATAACAACGTTACGTATTGTTTTGACGTCTTATTTGCTCACTCCGTACTGGTGCGTTCTGGTGCACATTCGCACGCGACAGAAGGTAAAGAATGCTTGGAAAGTAACGACCGTCTGACTCTCTGTGATTTTTACGACTGTCAGTGATAATAACAAAGTGTAGGGTCTGAGGTCCCCAGTAGTGACTGTTACCTTGGCACTAACGACTGTCGAGGTAGTAGGTGTCTGTAGGTCATTGCCCCAGACACTAAACGACTGCTGAGACGGGTAGTCGCAGGAACTGTCTGAGGTAGTAGTGACTGTCTGAGGCACTAACGACTGTCTGAGGTAGTAGTGTATGTCTGAGGCACTAACGACTGTCTGAGACAGTAACGAACTGTCTGAGGTAGTAGTGACCGTCTGAGGCACTAACGACTGTCTGAAACGGTAATGAAATGTCTGAGGTAGTAGTGACTGTCTGAGGCACAAACTACTGTCTGAGACAGTAACGAACTGTCTGAGGTAGTAGTGTATGTCTGAGGCACTAACGACTGTCTGAGACAGTAACTAACTGTCTGAGGTAGTAGTAACTGTCTGAGGTACTAACGACTGTCTGAGACGGTAACGAACTGTCTGAGGTAGTAGTGTATGTCTGAGGCACTAACGACTGTCTGAGACAGTAACGAACTGTCTGAGGTAGTAGTGACCGTCTGAGGCATTAACGACTGTCTGAGACGGTAACGAACTTGATCATGGCCGATAAAAACAGTTGTAGGCAACGTTCAGTCCCTTGGGACCACGGATCTTTCCCCCTGGTTTTGAGAACGGCAGCTACCATAAGCGACGCTGGAGCGACCTTTCTAGGGAACTGGAGCACGGGCTGTTCTGTTGCCCAGGCAGCAGGTACCCCATCTCCATGTTGTCGGTCATATTCAGAGATGGGGTTAATGCCAGTACAGCTTGGCACCGAGGACCTTGCAGGAATTTCTGGAACAGCAGTGTAGACATGGTTGGACCGGCTTGGGGATCCTAGGTTTTCCCCTCAAGGTTTACTTCTAGATTACTCATCCCTCCTCTCCCCCCCCCCCACCCCCTTTCCCCCGCCTCTCATGGTTACAAAATAAATACAAAAATTATATAATCATTTCTAGCTGCTTGGAAAACAAATGTACAAGCCATTATACGAATGGGTTCTTCTGCTGTAGGTTAGTAAATCACACGTAATTGACAACATACATACGCATGAAAACACACAGATACCTACACACGCGTAGAGGTGGGGGAGAGACAGAGAGTAGAGAGAGAGAGAGAGAACAAACGAACTTTATTTTCAAAGGGTCACAAATTGGGCACGCAGGCCCTCTTACATTCGGCCCTTCAGGTCAACCATCTATCGCACAGCAGTTGTATTTTACTAATAAAGAATATTATGATCATATGTGTGTGTGTGTGAGAGAGAGAGAGAGAGAGAGAGAGAGAGAGAGAGAGAGAGAGAGAGAGAGAGAGAGAGAGAGAGAGAGAGATCACATACATAACCCTCAGATTTAGTCACAACAACGACTGCACTTACCTCCCCCTTCATTTGCGCGGACGCAATCCACCAAGGCCACAAGATAGACTTCCAGAATGAAAAACAAAACACCGAATAAATGCAGAAACGTCGAGTAGCTCTCCTCAGTGATCATTCGCATCGTTACCAGTAGTTAGTTCTGGCCAAACACATTCGAATCTATCTTGCTTCTCTCACAAAAGCCATTGTTCTGTTGTGGTCTTTTGTTTGAATCACGCCATCTTGACTTTTTCTGTTTGCTCTAGCTCTGTTTAAATATGTAATTTTCTCTCCCAAATCATTTGCCGTTACTTCTGTTCCTTTGTGTTCACATACGTAGCCGGGTCTGTTGTAAATATGGGAATCTGATGAAGAGTCTCAAAGACTGCATTGTCGAGAGTTCACCTTGGCTTGCGATCCATTACTTTGTTAATAGGGATATCCTTTAGAAAATTGTTAATTTGAACAGCCTTTAGAGGAAATAAAAATTTAATGAAATACATGATAATAGTGTGTGTGTGTGTGTGTGTGTGTGTATCTGTCTGTCTATGTGTCCGTGTGCCTGTATGTCTGTATGCCTGTGTGTCTGTGTGTCTGTGTGTGAGTGTGTGTGAGTGAGTGAGTGTGTGTGTGTCTGTGTGTGTGTGTGTGTGTGTGTGTGGTTAAATTAACAAAACATGTCACAGCTATGTCGAATAACTTTGATCTGCCTTCCTTTCTCTGTCTGTCAATGTGTCTCTGTCTATCCGGTTATCTCTATTCTATATGTCTGCCAGTCTGTTTCTTCTCTCTCCCCACCCTCCTTCTTTTTTTTTTCTTTCATTATTTTTAATCCGGCTAGACGTAATTATGGTGATCATTTTAGGCTTTTTTTTTGGCATGGCACCCAATGATGATGTGAAAACTGATTTTAAAAAAAAAAGAATTTTTTCCCAGAAGGCTAACTTGGTCAACAAATGCCTGCAAAAGTCGGATGTGTCGGTGAAAAGCACAAATATCGCAGCTATGCTGTAAACGTGCACAGCGGATTTCATGTTCAGATAAACGCAGATGAAGAAAAAAAAATTTAAGTTGCTTATTTTTTAGTATTTTTAGATCCATAAAATCTACGTTGGCCATGATTATTCTTCTACTATTAAAATAAGCCAGGGATTTTTTTAAAGGATGTTATTAAATCAAAGATGTCATTTTGCGAAAAATTGACAGTTTCTGAAATTCGCACAAAATTATATTACCTGACAATAGAAGTTATAACGCATGGTGGCTCAAGTTATTCAGTGGCTGAGTACGCATTACGTTTCCAGGAAAGTTGAGTTGAGTCAAGAATTCAAATCACAGCACTCAGGGCATTCCCATACGCACGCCGTCACTATCCTCAGCAGCCAGCGCAGAGTTCCAATACTGATGGTGCCGGTTGTAGTCTGGTTGTATGTCCGTCTTGCCTTTCCTCTGAGCGTAGTGTGCCGGCCGAACCCTCTGGAAACACCCCCAGGTGCATCATTCTCTCCGACCCCTAATAATCTAGCTGAAAATCGGTTTCCAGAAAAATGCTTGTCCAACAGAAAACAGGCTTTTTTCCAGCAGGTTACACGTGACTGGTGTAAAGTGAAGGACCCTTTTCCTCGCCTTTAGACGCATTGGGCATATAGGGCTAGACCTATATTTTATAGACCAGTCGGCACTTTTTAGTGTGACGTGATCAGCATTACGCTGGCTGCCTTTACTTCCGAGGACTGTACCTGGTACCCACTCAAGGCTGGGTCCACCCGATCTGGAAAATAAGTCAGGCTTCGTCAGGACCCGAACCTACCACCTTCCGACCGACCACCGGCGGCTCCCTACTTGGCTGGTGTAGCCGTTAGCAAGGTGTCTGTGCCGTCTCCACAATGAAGGTTGGCTACAGTCCACCCCTGCTGTCCTCAGAAATATTACTTAATGGAGCCCCAGTCTCTTCCACAATGCGACTGCAATAGCACTGTCCAAAAACCATGAAAGCAGATTTCATTTGTATTTGTCTACCACGAAAAATTTAAAAAAAAAAAAAAAACCAGTTAGTTTGTATCCTTTACAGGACGTCTCAGAAAAAACCCAGCATTTGGGGGAACGGAAAAGGAGGGGGGGGGGGGGCTTGTGGTTTTCCTTATGCAGTTTTTTCGTTCACTAGTTTGCCATTTGTATTAAAAGAAGGTCAGATGACAGAGAAGTAAAAACTGTATACACGAGGGAGATGAATGGTCGTAGACCACGAGGCAGACCAAGAAGAATATGGAGAGATAAAGTCCAGACAGACCTGCAAACACTTGCTGTCACCAGATGGAAAGAGAAGGCCAACCAGAGAGATGAATGTATGCGGGTGATATCTGCAGCAATGAACCTCAAAACCTCGCAATGCTGAAGAAGAAGAAGAGTTTGCCATTGCTTCTGGACGGTCAGTGCTGGTTACCACTGTCGAAACCAACGCTAGAGAAACTGTCCGCAGCTGGGACAGAACCCGTTACCCCGGCATTACGAAGCGTGTTCGCAACGCTTAAGCCACAGACGTCTACCCCAGAAATCCGGAAATGATTCCAGAAATCAAGAAACGACCCCAGAAATCGAGAAACGACCTCAGAAATCGAGAAACGGCATTATGAAACGTGTTCGCAACGCTTAAGCCACAGACGTCTACCCCAGAAATGGAGAAACGACCCCCAGAAATCGAGAAACGACCCCAGAAATAGAAAAACGACCCCAGAAATCGAGAAACGACCTCAGAAATCGAGAAACGGCATTATGAAACGTGTTCGCAACGCTTAAGCCACAGACGTCTACCCCAGAAATCCGGAAATGATTCCAGAAATCAAGAAACGACCCCAGAAATCGAGAAACGACCTCAGAAATCGAGAAACGGCATTATGAAACGTGTTCGCAACGCTTAAGCCACAGACGTCTACCCCAGAAATGGAGAAACGACCCCCAGAAATCGAGAAACGACCCCAGAAATAGAAAAACGACCCCAGAAATCGAGAAACGACCTCAGAAATCGAGAAAAGACCCCGGTAATCAAGAATCGTAAAATTTGTATTAAAGTCAAGGAAAGTAAAGACGAGCGGTGGGATGTTGATCACAACGCATGCGAAAGTAGATTGGTCTATAAAGCTAAGAGTCTACCACTGACGTAAAAAAAAAAAAAAGTCTTTCGCTGTCCTACACTTCTACTTCTTCTTTTTTTTCGTGTTCACTGGTTGTAAACTCAGCCGGAAAGTTCTGGTTGTTCAACCACTTCTAGACTTTAGTCTTGCTCCAGAACTTGAGATGTGCGTGCACATCCGTTTCACGTTTCATGCAGACTGTTAGTTCCTCGCCTCTCAGGCAGATGCACGGCGACCTCGAAGGAAATATTGATAATTAGTTTACTCTTACGACACCTTGGTAGGGAGCAGAGGGTCTATTTCTGTTGTTCTCTAGAATTGGGCTTTATAACCCGCAAATCATTACACCTAAAACTTACTACGGCGAACTACCCGATTGACTGATCGTGTTTCCATATCCAGTGACTCAAAGATTAGTCTCACTGACTGTTAAACTGACAGGGAAAATTCCCAGATCTGTGTTTAACCTCCTTCAACCTTATACTCACACTATGTATTTTGCTATTTGAACATGACATGTTGTGTGGCATCTGGGTGTAACCAGAGGCTCTGGCCGGCTGACTACACTCAGAGGAAAAGCAAGACGGATATATAACTAGATTGTGACCGGTACCATCAGTATTCGAACTCTGCGCCGGCTGTTGAAGATGTGGATGGAGCATGCATGGGAATACACCGGGTGCTGCAATGTCCATTCTTGACTCAACACAACTTGTTTTGTGGTTAAAAGTGCAATTGCTGTGTGAAACATTTGTTTCTGATAGGGCCGAAGATAAAACGGGCCTGCATGCCCAATTTCTGACCCTCAAAAATAACGTTTCATTAGTTCATGAGTTCGTCCGTTCAAGAGAGGTTATAAATATGAACCCCGTTAGACAACACAGTGTACTACCATAGCAATGTACATCTGCAGTCATGAGTCCAATTTTGACAGCTTTGAGTTCGTGATCAGAAGGTTTGACACCAACTGACTAAAAGAGAGACTTTACGATAATCCAATCCAGCAAGATCAAATTCTAGATACCCTGTTCAGGATATCAAACTGTTGAATTAGGGCATATTACAGATACACAAAGTAACCAGATGTCCTAAGTGTGTAGAGGTGGGTTTGCTTGTCGTGATTAACACTTACAGAACATCTGTTTCAGTGTGGAGCGTTGGCAATTTAAACTTCCTGGGTTTTGCGTGCACATCCATTATACTGGCTTATTTGCCTGCAGTTGGTTGCTCCTTGCCTTTCTGGCAAATGCACTATGATATCGAAGAAAGCTGTCCCCTTAGTCGACTCCAACGATATACTTGTGGAGGCAGTGGGTCTATTCTTGTTTTCCCAACAATCAGACCACTGGACCAACATAGGGTTTAAAGCTTCCCGAATAGCAACCCACCCCCGCCTCTCTCCCTCCCTCCCATCGTTGTCATCTTTGTTTCCCTTTTACATCAAAACTGTCTAATCCATCAGCATTTTACTAATAAATAGCTGTTTAATTTTCCCCCTGCTTCACCACAATACCCGGGAGACATAGACATACACATGAGAGCAACAGCGTTACACAACGGGACACACTCTTGACTGTCACTTTCAGGGGTGGTAACTTGGAGCAAGTCTGGAGGTTTTCAGTCAGGGGCGTCAGAACTTGGGACCTACGCCCCTTCAGTTCCCGCTTGGAAAAACGATTTGGAGGGCTGGGGTGGCGAGGGAAATGATGCCACTCTTTCCGCATTTAGAATATGTGCACGTGTGCTAAGTGTCCCCACCCTTCCCTCTCCTCCTTTTTCTTATCATAAATTAGGTATACATGTTCTCTTTTCGAGAATATGTTTATATGTTCAAAATTAATTGTGTTTGTTTGTTTGTTTTAGTATCCAGAAGCCATGAATTGTTAACCCTTAGGCTCGGTATTATGGATATCTCAACCTTTCGGCCTTGATTCCATTGTAAATACCGTAAATCTGGGAGAAGTGTGGTTTTTCTGCCTACCCCCGGGAGTGAACCCAGACCACAAGGAGTTCGTCACCCGGCCGCCGCGCAATCCGGTTTAGCCAACTACTTTGCTAAGCAAAACAAACCATCCACATGGACTACAGGTATCTTCGTGGCCGTCTAGTGGTGCCCTAAACGGCTGTACGGTTAAAGTGGGTTTAATTCTCATCCTTGAGATGTAGACTATACAGACTGCAATCCTAGAGGGTGAAAATTAAAAAGAAAAAAAGCTAAACATTAGACACATAATATTTATTATTATTATGTACTTAAACAACCCAGACACCCCCCCCCCCAACCTTCTAGATAATTTATAAGGGAGCTAAACAATCCTCTACGCCAATGTTTTCTTTGTGGCGGCGCCACAGTGTGATCCGATGAGGATCTAGGATGTTGAACCTGGTACTTCTGAGCTCTTCTGTGTCCAGCTGAGTAGCCAGAAAGATGGTTGTGGGCGCTACGGGAAAGCAGTGGCTAGACAGTTTTCTGTCGGCCGTACGACTGTGCGTCGGGATCTTAGCACATAACATAACATAACCCTTGACCCATTAGGGTCGTGGAGGTCTAATAATGGAAGCACTAGCACATAAAACCTGCCATCTTTTTCTGTTTTCTGCTTGATGATAAGTGTAGATAACTTAGTCCTGTTGTCATTTTAGGTTCTTCTTTGCCCTCCTCTTCTTCGACCATCCCCCCCCCCCCCCCCCCTGCCCACACACACCATGGTCTTTAAAGTACAGTATTTGCAATGGAATCATGTCTCATTACGTTCCCAAACCAAGCTAGCTTGCGACGTTTCATCGCTGCCAAGAGAGGCTCATGATGTTCCAGGGCAGTACTCAGTACAGATTGTTAAAAATCACCTAATCTCTCAGATTTACCAGGTCACAGACTGATAGAAAGAAATGTTGTGGGAAATAAAGATAGAAAACATAATGGTAATGATATAACCCATTGAAAGTGGGGCATTTAGTTCAACTACTTCTAGCATGGGGAGTCGCCATGGTGTAGTAGCTAGACGCTCGCCTGCGTATCGGAAGGACGTGGGTTCGGGTCCTGGCGGAGCCTGGCTTCTTCAGAAATGATTTTGTCTCTTAGATCGACCCAGTCTTGAGTGGGTACCAGGTGCAGTCCTGTGAAGTAAAGGTGGCCGGTGTGGTGCTAACCACATCAACCACCAAGTGCCGAAAGGTTTATTAAACAATGGTCCAGCCCTATGTTCCCAATACGCCTAAAGGCATGGGAAATGCTATATCTACTTTCCTTTTACTTCTGACATGACAATAAGTAACTCTTGCATTGACAGCGTCGATTCACGACGATTCATCTGTACAGATGGTTCGGTGTTGATAGGAAAGAGAAGTGCCTGGTAGTTTGTAGCCAAAGCCAATGGAAAATAATTAGTGCAAGACAGCCTAGAATGCGACACCACACCATCTAGCACGAGAATGGAGGTGGAGGCGGTAACTTCAGCTCTCCGGTGGCTATAGAACAAGATGCATACACATGTTGTAATTGTAACAGACTCTGAAGTCATGCTTTGGAATATGAAGACATGGGATCTTCGAGCAGAGTGGCAAGCTTCACGGGTAGTGAGCATACTTTGGATCTTTTCTCCAGGTCATGCCGGCGTGGTGGGGAATAAACAGTCAGACAGATTGGCTGGATCAGCACCACTTGGTGAATTGATACATGACAAGGCAAAGGCCCTTTGGGAACAAGCAACGCAATCAGTAGAGAAACAAGATTATTATGTCCTAGAGAGAATGAGGCACCTGGGTGTAACCAGAGGGCCTGTACAGCTCATTAAATTCAGATAAAAGGCTAGACGAACATATAACCAGATTTTCACCTGTACCATCAGTTGGAACTCTGCGCTGGCTGCTGAAGATGGGGACGGAGCAAACATGATAATGCCCTGAGTGATGTGATGTCAATTCTTGACTAAACTCAACTCAACTGACAGCGACAAACTCAGTTGCATACATTCAAAGGAAAATCCAAACTTGGAAACTCAGAATAAAATGGGTTGACAGCATCCACCAAGCCACTTATCAAGAAACTAACTTGGGTGTACACTCTAGGACACGCTGGAGTAAAATGATACAAAGGAGTTGAAGACTGGTCGCGTTTAGGGAAGGAGGAAGAAGTATAGACAGGACAGACGTAATGAATTGGTTGCGTGTAGGGATTCCGTGACAATGGAGTCAGTGACAATGAGCCGTCTGTTAAAAACGGGTATTAAGCAAGAACAATTATACAAAACCCGTTTACAGGGCAAAGGAATAAAATGGTTTTTGGATTATACAACGTATCAACATAATGGCACAAGTGTAGTAACCCATAATTGTTCCGTTTTATTTCTAACTCAAGTCTGAGTCCGAAAATCAGAGCGCAGTGCACGAACTCCTAAAATACTTTGGGTACATTTTAAACTCCAAAGTTTGCCCAGGCAGCGCCGTTAGGCTACTCTTTTCGATTTCCAACTGCTAAAAGATTTATTTTTTTACCTGCGCAACAATATACACGGGTGTCCGGTCATACTACCCAGACAGAGACCAGGGAGAAATTACTAGGAGTCAACGTGAAAAAAATCCCAGCCTTCCCTGGGGCTTGAACCCGGGTCCTCCAGCACTCGAAGCGAACGCCATGCCCCTATACCACTCAACCAGCCAACTCCTACTGGGTACAGTGAGCATGCAGACACTGAGACGGAGCACGAAATGGGATGACCGAAATGTATGGTGTCGATACGGACAACAAGCAACCCATTAAATGTCGATTGATCTATAAACATCGAAGTCTAGCATAATTTGTTTGATGCGCAAATAACATAAAAAGGGATCTTTTACCTTTAAAAAAAAAGAGTTGAGTTGAGTTGATTCAAAAACCGACATCACAGCACTCCCATAAGTGCTCCGTCCCCATCTTCAGCAGCCAGTGCAGAGTTGAGATACTAATGGTGCCAGTAGCATTCTGGTTAAACGTCCGTCTTGCCTTTCCTCTGAGCCTCGAGCATCTGCCAGAACCTTTCGACACTCCCCCCCCCCCTCCCCCCGCCCCCCTATCAATCTCACCAGACTGTGGTGATCCATCTGCTCTTCCGCACTGTACACGCCCTCCCACGCGGCACTAACGTCTGCCTTATCATGCATCTGTATTCTAGCAAGTTCTGCAGAGGCAGGCAGGCTTTTATTTTTTTTTTTTTTTTCAAAGAAAAATGTTAAAGTTAAAAGGTTAAAGTCGAAAAGATCGACTTCACTGCATCGGGTTTTATCCCATGTGGCTCAGTCTCTCTCAGCAGAACTGCTAGCCGCTTACCAGGAGGCCCGCACAAAGAACGAGTTTTGTAGCTCAGGCGACGATTCCCAAGGATCTCCGTTAAAACTGTACTTGTAAACTGAAAGGTGCAGCCGTGAATCGAAACCAAGACCTTCAGATCTCGAGGCAAACGACTTGACCACTTTACCACGGAGACCTCACGGAGACGATTAACACCTAAACGCCCGAAGTGATACGGCCCATCTTATCAGAAGAGTTAACAAACACACACAATTTCCAAGAGGGTTGAACCTGCTCTAGGCAGCGGCTTGTATGCCGGTCTCTCTGCTTGGTGCTCTTCAGTTCGAATGCTCAAAGAGCCAGACTACACAAATCAGTCGTCAAAGAATCAGCCTTATGTGAATAAGCAGCAAATTTGCAGGCTCCCATATATGTTCTTTAGAACTCTCCGTTATTTTTCCATAAGCGGTTGGGAATCTGGTCCAAAGGAGTTAAGATTTTAGAGAAGCTGTGGGAGCCGGCTAATTATCAGGACTAAATGTCAACTAGGCACAGTTCCCATAGTGAGCTTATCAGAGAGATTGACAAACAGCTGAGCATATTCTGCAGACCTGCCCACTATACCTACACAAAGAGAAAGAAACCTGGCCTTAAGAGGAAAGTGGGCACAGCAAGCTGTGGGAACCATGAAGGACCTGCAGCTGACATGCGAGTTCATAGAAGCAACCCACCTGATGAAAGAAATAAAAGCAGGATGATGACAGGAAGAGAAGAATTAAAGACATGTACCGAGAAAGAGGATACATATGCAAATCAACAGAAGAGGAAGGATCAAGAGGAGAACCTATAAAGCACACATAGAAAGTGAAGTTAGAAGGAATATGAAAAATACGAAAAGTTGAATACTGCGTCTAAGGAAACGAAACATGAAGGATTCAAGAAGGACGGCATAGAAAAAAAGGGGGAAAAAGAGGGGGGGGGGGGGTGGATCTTCAGACAAAGGCTGTCTTCAATTTATTTAATCTTTTTTTTTTTTTTTTTTTTAATATTTAAATTACATCTTGTACCTTCTGGGCCACATCTTCCTGCTTATTTAAAAATACTTGCGTGTATTTTTCTTCTGCTTCATAAGCCCTATTTATAGAAAAGAGGCGCCATATTTACAGTAAAAAAAGAAAGAAATACATAATGAACTTTGGAATATTTTCGTAGGCGAACAAGGGAAGTAATTTCTAACGTTTAACAAGTAGGCGCCGGAAGTGATACGGTCTATCTCATCAGAAGAGTTAACCAAAATGGCATGTATGGGAATATGATTGCGCGGGAAAAGCTATGATAACAAAGCTTCCAAAACCGGAAAGACAAGAAAAGGGAGTTGTGATGGATAACGTAGCCCTAGTTAGGGCCCCATACAAAGGGTGAACGCGCATCATTAGGTGGATAAAATGTGACAGGCGGCATATATGACGCCGCCATGCGAGAACATCATAGATCGTTTGGCATATCTGGTACCCAATGACCTGAGCAAAGGAGAGAATGTAAACATTCGGAAACATGTATACGGATTGTTATGAGGTAATTCGGTTGGGAACGACACAGCTGGTGTAGAATACAAAACGTCTGAGAAGGCAAGTTTGTGTGTTTGTGTGTGTGTGTAGGGAGGGGGGCTTGTGGGTGGGGGGGGGGGGGGGGGCTTGAGTTCTTTATCCTCATGTGTAGTTTTAGCAAACTCATTTCCCCCTCCCCCCCCCCCCTCGCCCCCAACCTCCTCTATTCCCGTCCCCTCGTTGTTGCTGTTGTTGTTGTTGTCGTTGACGTTGTCGTTGTTGTTGTTGTTGCTATCTTTTTTTTTTCTTCTTCTTCTTTTTCTTTTTCTTTTTCTTCTTCTTCTTCTTCTTTTTCTTCTTCTTCTTCTTCTTCTTCTTCTTCTTCTTCTTCTTCTTCTTCTTCTTCTTCTTCTTCTTCTTCTTCTTCTTCTTCTTCTTCTTCTTCTTCTTCTTCTTCTTCATCTCCTTTTTCTTCTTCTTCATCTCCGTCTTCTTCTTCTCTTTTTTTTATTTTTCTTCTCTTCTTCTTCTTCTTCTTCTTCTTCTTCTTCTTCTTCTTCTTCTTCTTCTTCTTCTTCTTCTTCTTCTTCTTTTTCTCCTTCTCCTAATTTAAACTAACGCTTCACGCACCTTACCTTTTCTACTAATTGTTGCTAGCTTTCCCGAACCACTCTGTCTTTTAACTTTTTACATGATGATATTCCATTAATATCTCATTCTCCGTGGTGAAGTGGTCAAGTCGTTTGCCCCGCGCTCTGAAGGTCGTGTGTTCGTTTCACGGGGGCACCATCAGTTTACGATTGCAATTTTTATGGAGATCCCGGCGGATCGTCGCCGTAGCTACAAAAATCGTGGTGTGTGCCACGCTATGGGCAGGCAACTAGCTGTTCTGCGGGGAGAGACTGAACCATGTGGGATAAATCCCCGGTTCAATGAAGTCGATTCTCTCACCTAAAAAACAAAAACAAATTTAAATCTTCTTCGCCTACTTCGCAATAATTTCTCTTTCTCTTTGCTTCTCATATTCTCTGTTAACACCATTTACATTGTCTTTACCTTATCTGCTTCTAACCTGTTTTCATCCCTGGTAATATCTTTTACATTATCTTTCCCTTATCTGCTTCTAACCTGTTTTCATCCCTGGTAATATCTTTTACATTATCTTTCCCTTATCTGCTTCTAACCTGTTTTCATCCCTGGTAATATCTTTTACATTATCTTTCCCTTATCTGCTTCTAACCTGTTTTCATCCCTGGTAATATCTTTTACATTATCTTTCCCTTATCTGCTTCTAACCTGTTTTCATCCCTGGTAATATCTTTTACATTATCTTTCCCTTATCTGCTTCTAACCTGTTTTCATCCCTGGTAATATCTTTTACATTATCTTTCCCTTACCTGCTTCTAACCTGTGTTCATCCCTGGTAATATCTTTTACATTATCTTTCCCTTATCTGCTTCTAACCTGTTTTCATCCCTGGTAATATCTTTTACATTATCTTTCCCTTATCTGCTTCTAACCTGTTTTCATCCCTTATCTGCTTCTAACCTGTTTTCATCCCTGGTAATATCTTTTACATTATCTTTACCTTACCTGCTTCTAACCTGTTTTCATCCCTGGTAATATCTTTTACATTATCTTTCCCTTATCTGCTTCTAACCTGTTTTCCTTTTGCTAACCTCCGTGCTTCACTTTAGCTTTACATTTACCTTACTCCTTGTTCTTCTGGTTTTAAAAATTCTTCCAGCTTCTACTTCTCAACCTCATCCTTCTCCTGCTCGTCCTGCTTTTTCTTCTCCTCATCCTCCTACTTATTTTTCTTCTTCTTTGATGTTCCTTATCTTTATCGTTTATGTATTTCCTCAGCCTTCTTCGATCAAAGATTTAATAAAGATTTATAGAACAGTTTAAGATAAAGCAACGTAGAGGAAAGGGACCCTTTTCCACGCTTCAATGCGTAATGGGCATAGAGGGGTAGGCCTATATTTTATAGACCAATCGGCACTTGGTGGATGACGTGGTCAACATCACGCCTGTCGCCTTTACTTCCCAGGAGTGCACCTGGTGCCCACTTAAGGCTGAGTCGACCTAGAAGCCAATGTCATTTAAGATAAACGACACAAACACACAAACACACATACACAAATTACCTGCAGTGAAAATCTGTTACAATAATCAGCTAATATAAGAAGCTTTAGAGACCATGTCTGTATATTATACATAAACTGTTTTCGGGGGTATCTTTGGATCCAGAACAACTGATAGACACGCGAAGCGATCTACTAACGCCCCGGAAAAGGGTTTCACTGAGAAATTCTCGCGGGAATCAAAATGAGTCATCTAAATGTATGAGAGAGACTAACAATCATAAACTTCAGAAACAGCGAGATATTTTTTAGACAGACTGTGACATAATGAAGAATGGAAACATTTGTAAAAACCAGGCCACGAGAGGGGGAATAACGTCCTCAACTCCTCCTTCCCTACCTGTTTTTCCGACAAACAAAAATTTTCAAAAATTTTTAATTTCAA
This sequence comes from Candidula unifasciata, assembly GCA_905116865.2. Taxonomy (NCBI): domain Eukaryota; kingdom Metazoa; phylum Mollusca; class Gastropoda; order Stylommatophora; family Geomitridae; genus Candidula; species Candidula unifasciata. Next base: position 222,186 of record CAJHNH020002046.1, read on the forward strand.
AGGAATTATTAAGTCTTATACTCCTAAATTTGTAAATGGTCCAAGCCGCCCCACACCCGCACCCACCCATGCACACACGCACATACGCATGCAGACACACACGGACGGACGCGCGCGCGCACACACACACACACACACAAAATATGTTTAGAAGTTCTCCTTTTAAGTTGTATTTTTCTTTTAACTGTTTACTTTTTAACATCAAATATATTGCTATATTTATCTGGCAGTCATCACATTATTATTATTATTATTATTATTATTATTATTATTATTATTATTATTATTATTATTATTATTATTATTTTTCTTTTCCATTCAGAAGATACTGAAAATATGTTTTCCATCTGATCGATCGCCGTTTTTCACTTAAAATTGGTCACACTTTTTTTTAAATCATTACTTATTAATGTTGAATGAAAGAGTTTTTCTGTCGCTCTCACTACTTTGCTTCTTTTATGGAAACATCTCATGGGACTTCTGTAAAAATACTTGTTACCTGGTCTCTGAATTTTAAAAGTCTCTATAGCCTCGTGGCAAGAACTTAGCCTGCCAGCAAGCAAGACAGTGAATGATTCAAATCTGCATCGAACATGATTTTGTTTTTGTCTCTAAAGCTGACCGTGGTTGTCAGGCCGAGGAAGCGTAAACTTTGTTCCAGGTAGTGTCTTCGGAAGTAAAGGTAGCAGGTGTGCAGTTGACAACATCACTCACAAAGTGCCAATTGATCTATGAAAACACAGGTCAAGCAGTATATTCGCAAAATGGTAATAGATCTATAAATACATAATATAATATAAGCGGGCCGCGTTAGGGCATTCGTTAGGAGATTCGCTTTCAAATCCAGCTGCGACTCGCTGCAGTACACGGCCGGTGTTTGAAACCGGGCAGTTCCCGAGGTTCATCCAGCCTCTAGGAAATGGGTACCAGAGTTAACACTCTGGGGTAAATGGTGGAACGACGCTGTAGCTACGGACTTGCATGCGGATGGCAACACAGGTGGACAGTTTCTTATCAGCTGTCCGTACTGGTGGCAGAGCACTTATAGTTTATAACCGTGTGCAATGACGCTGGTTCACATCTCTTTACCTTTAACGTTATAAATACATGTCTAGCAGTAAATTCGCAGTGCATATTGATCTATGAATCCATAAGTCTAGCAGTATCTTTGCAAAGTGCCAATTGATCTATAAGAACAAAGATCTAGCATTATTTTCGCAATGTGTCAATTGATCTATGAGAACATAGATCTAACAGTATATTCGCAAAGTGCTAATTGATCTTTACAAAGGTCCTGCAGTGCCAATTGATCTATGAAAGCATAGGTCTAGCAGTATATTTACAGTGCCAGTTGATCTCTGAAAACACAGGTATAGCAGTATATTCACAGTGCCAACTGATCTATGAAAACATAGGTATAGCAGTATATTCACAGTGCCAACTGATCTATGAAAACATAGGTATAGCAGTATATTCACAGTGCCAACTGATCTATGAAAACATAGGTATAGCAGTATATTCACAGTGCCAACTGATCTATGAAAACATATGTCTAGCAGTGTATGCACAAAGTGCCAATTGATCTATACAAACATACGTCAAGCAGTATATTCGCCAAAATGCCAATTGATCTATGAAAACATATGTCTAGCAGTGTATGCACAAAGTGCCAATTGATCTATACAAATATACGTCAAGCAGTATATTCGCCAAAATGCCAATTGATTTGTGAAAACGTAGGTCAAGCAGTATATTCGCAAAGTGCCAACTGATCTTTGAAAACATACAAGGTCTGACAATTAAATAATGAGACTGATTTTATTACGGCCAAGACAAATGTACCATCTATGAAGGAAAGCATTGAATCCAAAGAAGCAATCTTCATCTATAATCTGGCAACTTTGCATCTCCGCCTGATAAGCAGACGACAAACAAGCCGCCATTTTACTGACCTAGTTAGATGTGCATTATTACGAAATCAGCATAGAGCAAAAAAAGCTAACATTAAATTATGTTTAAAACTCCGAAAAAGCGCCATCGCGACAGTTCATTTGTTGCCACACGTTTATGGGGATAATTGTTTATTTACTGCACAGATTTTCAGCTGGTATTCCCTATTCAAAAGTAATGTAGAAATGATTACTAATGCAGCTAGACATGGATGCCTAATTTATGCTTAGTGATAAACTCATTTCAAACATCACAGATCGGATATAAGAAGATCGTTGTTTTACTGTCAGGATGATATCAGATGAACCTTGTGGGTGGTAATAGAGAGACCCTTCGTAAAGTTTTAGTGCAAGATTTTGGGCCAAGAAAAATAAAATGCTTGCAGGTTTGTACCGCTTTCGTTTTCTGATGACCAAAAACATCAGCGAGTTGAGTACCCACGAGCCATCACCAAAACAGGTATTTTTGGCCCCAAAACAAGAGTCTGTTCTCAACCATCCACCCTATTCCCCAAATTTGTCTCCATGTGATTATTTTATATTCCCAAAATTAAAGTTACATTTGAAAGGTCGCTTTTTTTGACGACACTGATGGCATCCAAAGGGCCGTAACATCGACTTTAGGGGCCATAGCAACAAAAGAACTACAGTGATCGTTCCAGTGTTTGTTAGAAGGTACTACTCACTGTATCAATGCACAAGGGGCTTACTTTGAATAAAATACAGGTTATATCTTCAAATGATGATTTTTAAAATTTTTATGGAATTAGTCTCATTACTTAATTGTCGGACCTTGTACGTCTAATAATATATTCGCAAAGTGCCAACTGATCTATGAAAACGTGGGTCTAACAGTATATTCGCAAAGTGCCAACTGATCTATGAAAACGTGGGTCTAGCAGTATATTCGCAAAGTGCTAATTGATCTATGAAAACATACGTCTAACAGTGTATTCGCCAAAGTGCCAATTGATCTATACAAACATAGGTCTAGCAGTAAATTCACAAAGTGACAACTGATCTATGAAAACATACGTCTAACAGTATGATAACAAAGTGCAAACTCATTTATGAAAACATACATCTAACAACATATTCGCAAAGGGCCAATTGATCTATGAACGTGGGTCTAGCAGTATATTCGCAAAGTGCCAATTGATCTATAACAACAAAGGTCAAACCGTATGTTTACAAAGTGCTAATTGATATGTAAAAACATAGGACTAACAGTGTATTCGCCATAGTGCCAATTGATCTATGAAAACATACGTCTAACAGTATGTTAGCAAAGTGCCAATTGATCTATGAAAACGTTGGTCTAGCAGTATATTCGCAAAGTGCCAATTGATCTATGAAAACATACGTCTAACAGTATGTTAGCAAAGTGCCAATCGATCTATGAAAACGTTGGTCTAGCAGTATATTCGCAAAGTGCCAATTGATCTATGAAAACATACGTCTAACAGTATGTTAACAAAGTGCCAATTGATCTATGAAAACATACGTCTAACAGTATGTTAACAAAGTGTCAATTGATCTATGAAAACATACGTCTAATAGTATGTTCTCGATGAAAGCGTCGACAGGGCTTTTAAGTATAATTCTTTCTTGATTTAAAGCATTCTATAATTAAATGGCAACCAGTAAATAATATGAAATGAATTCAAGAGGAGTGAAGAAATAAGAGAAATATCTGGTCAACCAATTGTATAATCAATTATAAGACAGAGAAGCTGGCGCTGCACTGGGCGCATTCTAAAAAAGAGACGAACAGAATCATCAAACAGGCTCTAATCCATCCATCCATTAAGGAAAAGAAAAACAAACACAACATCGACCCCATTTAACCTACTGCAAGCAGTTATAATTGTGGTCTGGTTTCTGTGTGCCTATTATGTTGGCTAAGAAATGTTAATTGCACTTAAACTAGTACTCTGTTACCTAGGGAGGGTAACATAGGGCTGTTCGGAAGGGAGCTGGTGTGGGAAAGCGGGACTGAGGAAACGAAGACCTCTTTTAAAAAAAAGCCTAAAGCGGACGTCGATGACAGAAGCCAAAGGTGCTGTACTAGATTCTGTACTAGGCAAGCACAGGGTAGAATGCGTCCTTTGTGACATAAAATGGCAAGATATGACAATGGAAGAATGGAAACGAGCAGGTAGATAGACCGGCCGGTTCTGCAGCACTTGGTGGTGAACTAATGTATGACAAGTTAGACGTTTTGAGGGACCACTGCGGATGCACAAATAGATCATTACGGTCTGAGCAGATTGTAGCCGCGAGGAGTTCCCAGGGGATCTGTCGACGCTCAACAATCAAGAGAAAGGCGAGACGGATACACGGTCAGACAGTTACTGGTGCCATTGGAATCGGAACTCTTCGTTTGCTGCTGAAGATAAGGGCAAGGGATAAGGGAGTTTTCCGAGTGCTGCGGTGTAGATTATTTATTCAACATTCAATATATAATTGTTGCACAATAAACGTACTGCCGTAACTCCAGCGACGAGCTCCAATGTTTTCGGAAACACCTGCACTCGTGTAGGCTATTTCTTTTTTCTTCTTGATTTCATCCGCTGTAAACTTCAGCAGAAAGCTCTGGATGTTCGTCCACGTCCGCATTTAATTCTTGTTTTAGAACTTGAGTTTTGCGAGCACATCCGTTTTTATTGGCATACAGTTTTGTGGTTCTTCATCTCTCAGGCAAATATGCTCCAACCTTGAAAGAAACACCCATAAGTAGTTGTCTCGTACGACATACTGGGAGCGGTGGATTCATTTATATTTCTCCACAATGGGAGCTCTGTAACCAGCATGCGGAGGTGGGTAGTCTGAGATCGGATTCTGAATGAACCATTGAAGCATGAGGCAGAAGCTGAATTCGTGCAGTAGGAGACGACTCACTCACGGCGGAAAGTGGGAGTGGGTGAAGCAGGGTGGGAGTCTGCTCCTCCTCTTTGAACTGTCATTATGACCTCAGAGTGTTCGTCTGCACCGTGATGTCGCCTGCTTAACACTCTAGACATCCTTAACAACAATACTGACAGGTTACAACAGAACGGTATGGCTAGTGTATTTTTTTTTAAATCACATTTTTAAGGTCTTCTTTTGAAGGGCTCCCACCCCACCCGCACTATGTTTATTTGCACTGTTATTATTATTATTATTATTATTATTATTATTATTATTATTATTATTATTATTATTATTATTATTATTATTCATCACTGGGACAAAGCTTTGGTTATTTAGGGCACCCTACTAAATGTGTAAATGGGTCGTGTTTTCCCTTTCCCGATGTTGTGCTTCCATTCCTCGACTCAAACAAAAGCTCGACTTCCAAAATTCTTAGAATGTGCATGATGTGGGAGGAAAAACAAACACCCAAGTGTCGACTTGGAAACTAATCAGCCGCATACTGATACCAGGAATATGTTACCAAAAACAGGTCGTATTTATAGGAAAACAAAATAATCAAATGCAGGGGTTCTAGAAAGAGGTTCTGCGAATAAAAAGAGAATATTTCTTTTTCTTCTTCTTCTGACTTTCTAGCCCCCCCCCCCCCCACCCCCACCTATCCCTGGAAAATAGGCCCTCGACCATCCCTAATGCTGCTTTGCTCTTCTCCGTGAGTTTTTTGGTCTTCCTTTATTTCTATGTCTCTGTGTGTTCCCGTGCAAGAACTTTCTTTCTTTTCTTTTTTTTTTTTTTTTTTTAAATTTTAGGGTCACAATAAAAGAGATAATTCTCTTTCAAAAGCCATGAAAGTGGAAGGAAACGCTGGAGGCAAGAGAGCAAGAGGTAGACAAAAAAATAAGTGGGAGGACAACGTCAAGAGAGGGACGAATAGCAGTCTGGGCGAGTGTACAGTCAAGACAAGAGACATAGAGCGTATTGGAGATCCACCGCAGATAACTTTCATTGTGAAGACGGCACCTAATTGATTCACTGATTGACCAACATTAGACCAAGCTACTATTAAAAGAAGCAAAGAAGTGCTACAGTGCAGGGGATATATATATATATATATATATATATATATATATATATATATATATATATATATATATATATATATATATATAAACAAATACAGGCCAAGGTTCGTATTGACAGTCCTCGCTGTGACGAGAGGGATGGCATAGAGAGAGAAAGAGAGAGAGAGAGAGAGAGAGAGAGAGAGAGAGAGAAAGAGAGAGAGAGAGAGAGAGAGAGAGAGAGAGAGAGAGAGAGAGAGAGAGAGAGAGTTAAATGGGGACATTTTACTAAAGGCAGCAAAATGCGTCTTCCCGACTTTAAACATTTTAGTACTATCCCCAAGTCCCCTTCCACTTGTAACAGAAATTCTCAGACAATCTACATCTTTTCTACGGCCCTCTTCTACAGCTGTGTGAATTCTGCAATAGTGAATCCTCGCCCTACGTACCAGCCAGGGAGGGTTGTACGAGACCAGTAAACAGCTAGGGATAACACGTCAGACGACATTTATGACCTGCAGTAAAGAGCCTTAGAGACGAGGTCGGCATCAGCTTGGGCCTCAAGTTAGGGGATATATCTTGGGGTAGACTAGAAAGATTAAATGCCAGTGTCAGTAAAGAGAGCATTCAGCAAGAGATAGTGTGTTAGCTGTCTCTTTGTACTTTGTCTATACTGAAATACTGGATTCATTTTTAGTCTACAAGCTTCATATTAGATGATGCATTGCTTCTTATTAATAATAATTATCCCCGTGTGGGTTTTGGGGCCCAGTTGTGGGGGAAAACAAGAATAGACCAACTGCCAACCCAACAAGCATATCTGAAGAATCGACTAACTGGGAGCTTCCTTTGAAGTCGGAGTGCATCTGCCTAAGAGGCAAGGAACCTACAGTGAAAAGGGAGTGCAAACATGTAATTTTGTGTCGGTGTATGGATGCTCGGTACGATGGTAAAGACTGGTGACGTGATGCCTATAATCCCGGCTAACGGTCACTCTAGAATCCAGCAAGACGGCAACGACGAAGAATGATTGAATAGTTCTCCCCCCCCCCTTTTTTTCCCCTCTGCCCCCCCCCTCCTACCCATTCTAGATACACTATGAGAACAATTCACACTCCCTTCCCCCAGAGAGCACTTGAATCTGGAACCCCACAAGGCACAACAATCCTCATCGCCGAACATTTGAATCTCAAAGCGTGAGATGGGTATTCCAGGGATCTGGTATTTACCTACACCGGAGCCTTGCGGCGAACTCAAACCGGCACAATCGGACCACACTATAACAAATGACGGATACAATCATTGTGAGGCTTCACCTAAAATTTCACACACATCTCCATGACACGATTAACCCGTTCTTATTGCAGGAAGACATCTATAAAACCACTATGGTCACATGCGGAATGCTTTCACATTTCGGATCATCGAAACCCAACAACTGTTTTCAGTAGTGTTTGGCAAAGTAAAATACTCGAAATTTCAAAACTATAATTGGTGGTCCAAAGGACGTTATGTTCAGAAGCTCGCTCTCCTACGCCGTGTCATACTTCTTCTATTTGAAGAGCCTCCCCTCATCTTGGTTGGCTGGAGTTTATTTGCTTCTCTTTTTGACTTATCCATGGTTGGTTGGTTTTTGTGGCTATGGTTTTTACAGGATGAGGTAGCCAACCTCACGCCCAACCCTACCCTTAGTCGCCTCTTACGACATGCCTGGTAGGGTGCAGTGTCACTATTCTTTGCTTCCCGTGAGGGCCCCGGTGACACACGAGCGTCCTACGATATACGCCTGGCCAAATCAGAAGCAGATGAAACCAAGGAGGAAACATCAGAAATAAAAGGGCAAGAATAACACATTTGACACCAGGATAGGAAATGAGATGTCTGACTTGGAGGAAAGAAGCATCAAGCCCAGAGTCGGCACAAATACCAGAACTTTAGCCACGAAAGTGGGGCAAAATAAACAAGACCACAAATATAGCCGGAGACTGTTAGCAGCTTCGGCTTGCTAGCAGCATGTTGAATGTTGGTTGATTTTTTGATATTTTTCTTGAAAGAAATTGAAATTGGAACAGTCTGCATACAGATGTGTCAGATCTCTAAAACAAATGTGTCAGATCTTTCAAACAGAGTTGTCAGATCTCTAAAACAAATGTGTCTGATTTCTAAAACATGTGTGTCAGATCGCTAAAACAGATGTGTTTGATCTCTAAAACAGATGTGTCAGATCTCTAAAACAGATATGTCAGATCTCTAAAACAGATGTGTCAGATCTCTAAAACAGATGTGCCAGATCTCTAAAACAGATGTGTCAGATCTCTAAAACAGATGTGTCAGATCTCTAAAACAAATGTGTCAGATCTTTCAAACAGATGTGTCAGATCTCTAAAGCAAATGTGTCAGATCTCTAAAACAGAGTTGTCAGATCTCTAAAACACATGTGTTTGATCTCTAAAACAGATGTGTCAGATCTCTAAAACAGATGTGTCAGATCTCTAAAACAAATGTGTCAGATCTCTAAAACAGATGTGTCAGATCTCTAAAACAGATGTGTCAAATCTCTAAAACAGATGTGTCAGATCTCTAAAACAGATGTGTCAGATCTCTAAAACAGATGTGTCAAATCTCTAAAACAGATGTGTCAGATCTCTAAAACAGATGTGTCAGATCTCTAAAACAGATGTGCCAAATCTCTAAAACAGATGTGTCAGATCTCTAAAACAGATGTGTCAGATCTCTAAAACAGATGTGCACGCAAATCTGAGGTTCTGGAACAAGACTAAAGTCCGAAAGTGGACGAATATCAGAACTGTCCGTCAGAGTTACAGCCGGTGATCGAGAAGAAAAAGAAGAAGCAGAAGATTAATATTACGAGAATAATAGTCCACTTTGTATGGCGTTGGCAGTTTTGTCCACAGCCTCCTGTCTTGACACAGTTCTTCCATGCTATGACGTCACACTGTCCAGCATGTTTTCTATGTGTGTCCCTCTTGCTCCTTGTTCCTTGAAATTTCCCGGTTTCCTGCCTCTTACGACTTGACCAAAGAACGTAGATGGTCTCGTTCTAATGTGCACAGTCAGATCTCGCCGTGGGTTTCTTTCAAGACATCACCATAACTCTGTTTATCTGTCGAGAGTGTTCTCACCATTCGTTTATTAAAACCACATCTTCAGTATTTCCAAATAACTTTTCCCTTATCTCCCACCTGTCCATGATTCACTTCCGTATATCAGGATAGGAGTTGTATACATACAAAGATATAAACTCAAAAAGTAAAAATTAAACTGACCCTTTTTCTGCGTCTTCTGGCGCATTTGGCATATATGGCTACGCAGATAGTTTATAGACCATCCAGCACTTGGCGGGGGATTTGGTCAGCATCAAGCTGGCCTTCGTTTACTTCCCAGGACTCTACCTGGTACCCACTCAAGGCTGGGTCGACCTGGGAGCCAAGGTCATTTGTGAAGATTGCCCGGCTCCGTCAGTATCCGAACCCACAGCCTTTCGATCCAAAGGAGAGTGTCTTGCCACTACACTACGAAATTCAAAATGAGTTCTTGGAAATGGCATAAGAAGTAGAGGTAGACGGCGCTATATTCGTCGGTATAGCTCGAATGCCCGATGTGCCAGAGGCACATAATGGTCCCGTATGTTTACATCATCATCATCGTGTATCAGGTCTTCTGCAACACGTCGCTCTCATCACGGTCTGTCTGAAAGAAACTTGGTGTCTCGCCTGTTTACCTGTCTCGTGCACTTTCCAACCCAACAGGTAATTTATATCCTGGGACCATCTTCGTGCTGGTCGGCTCCTGCCCCTCTTTCCTGGTTCCGTGCATTATATTTTTTTTCCTAGTAAGGGGAGATACCGAGATAAAAATGTCTGTAAGGAGAGAGATTGAAGTTAATAGATAAAACTAGCCTAAGGGTGAGAGATCACTGTGAAAAGATAAAACTAGCTATAAGAAGAGAGATCTAAGTTCAAAGATAAAACTAGTTGTAAGGAGAGAGATCGATGTTAAAATATCAGACCATCTGTAGATATATATATATATATATATATATATATATATATATATATAGAGAGAGAGAGAGAGAGAGAGAGAGAGAGAGAGAGAGAGAGAGAGGTAGGTGGTAATAGATAAATACTAGTCATAATGATAGACACCAAATTAATAGATAAAACTAGCTAAAAGGAGAAAGATCGATCTAAAAAGATAAAACTAGTTGTAAAATAAAAAGCTGAAGGTAATATATCAAACTAACTGTAAGGAGAAACACCGATGTTATTAGATAAAACTTGCTGTAAGGAGCGAGAACGATGTTAAAAGAAAAAGATAAAACTAGCTGTAAAGAGATAAGATTTCTGTTACAAGGAGGAATTAAACCATTTCAGGAGAATCGAAATCAATACTGATATTTCATTGTATAACAGTATTTAAAATTAATTAGAAATTACAAATACATACAGCAAGCTCTGTGTAATTTAACCATAGACAAACTGGCGTGAGTACCAAAATTCAACATACTTGTATTCTCAAATTTACTTATCGATTACTAGAACTTGCGATATCCAGAGAAATAACTATTAATCTTCTAGAAGATAACACGTGCGAACACAAACGATGTCAAACATTTAACAGTCTTACAGTCAAAGACGGAAAAAATAGACTTCCATTCTGTCTGAACAAATATCTACATGAGCTCTCCGTGTCGCGGTCATTCTCGGACAAAGCGCCGGGCGATACCAGAAAAATGCCGTTACATTCTCAGTTGGTGCGCCCTGTTGGAAGAGAAATCTATGGCAAGCGGTGTTACCATGTTCTTGTATTGGGATCATGTTAAATCCGTCTATATGTCTGTCTATTTATCTGTGGATCCATCTAACAAATCACCCATTATCTATCTATCTATCTATCTATCTATCTATCTATCTATCTATCTATCTATCTATCTATCTATCTATCTATCTATCTATCTATCTATCTATCTATCTATCTATCTATCTATCTATCTATCTATCTATCTATCTATCTATCTATCTATCTATCTATCTATCTATCTATCTATCTATCTATCTATCTATCTATCTATCTATCTATCTATCTATCTATCTATCTATCTATCTATCTATCTATCTATCTATCTATCTATCTATCTATCTATCTATCTATCTATCTATCTATCTATCTATCTATCTATCTATCTATCTATCTATCTATCTATCTATCTATCTATCTATCTATCTATCTATCTATCTATCTATCTATCTATCTATCTATCTATCTATCTATCTATCTATCTATCTATCTATCTATCTATCTATCTATCTATCTATCTATCTATCTATCTATCTATCTATCTATCTATCTATCTATCTATCTATCTATCTATCTATCTATCTATCTATCTATCTATCTATCTATCTATCTATCTATCTATCTATCTATCTATCTATCTATCTATCTATCTATCTATCTATCTATCTTCTCTGATTCAGATGACGCTCTTGAATATTGGCTGAAAACCTTCTCTAGTGTATTTGATAAGCATGTGCCAGTTAAGGAGGTCCGTGTAAAACATCAAACTAAATCCCCTTGGATCACGCAGGAGGTAGTTGCAATCATGAGAGAACGAGATAGGGCGCATAAAAAGAAGGATATAATCACATACCGGAATCTGCGAAACAGAGTCCAGTATACCATTCGTAAGGAAAAAAAGAACTTTTTTAAACAGCTAATAGTAGATAAAAGAAACAGCAAAGACATATGGAAGGCAATCAATACATTGACAAACAAAAGTACTTCCACGCGTTTGCTGACATCTAATATAACATCGAATGATTTCAGTAATTTCTTCGAAGCCAATATAGAAAATGTAAAAGCCACAATGCCAAACTGTCCATGTGATTTATCACTGCTATCAGCATTTTGTGAAAATAAATGCCCTGAAGACATTCCTTCTGACATTCCTCTCATGACAGTTGCGGAAGTTTTTATACATTTCAACAGTCTCAGAAACAATAATACGTCCGGTTTAGACGGAATCAGCAATAGGATCCTTCGTAGTGCTGCCCCAGTTATTTGTGAGTCGATGACCTTTATTTACAACCAATGTCTTGTCAAAGGCTACTTCCCATCTGCATTTAAGATTGCCAAAGTGTATCCACATCTAAAATCTGGTTCATTAGATAGTAGTATTCCAGGTAACTATAGACCAATCTCCCTGTTATCATCACTATCGAAACCACTAGAGAAACATATTCATAATGTAACTTTTCAGCACCTAGATCACAACAAACTTATAGTGGATAACCAATCAGGTTTTCGACCAAACTATTCTTGCCATACTGCTTTAACTAACATGATTGAAAAATGGCACCATAATGTTAATGATGAGAAAATATGTGGCGGAGTGTTTATAGACTTTAAGAAAGCTTTTGATATGATAGACCATAACATTCTTATAAAAAAATTAGAAACAATGAAATTTAACCCTAGACTATTACAGTTAATAAAATCCTTTTTGTTAAATAGAAAACAAATAATCTGTTACAATAAATCACTATCGCAAGCCACTGAATTAAATACTGGTGTACCTCAAGGCTCGATTCTCGGTCCTCTGTTATTCAATATCTACATAAATGACCTTCCTTTATGTCTGTCGTCGTCCTGCGATTTATTCGCAGACGACTGTACCATCTATGCAAATGCTCAAACATGTAATTTACTAGAGTCCTCATTACAACAAGAATTAAATAATGTAGTCCAATGGAGCAGTGCAAACCGTATGCAAATAAACATTAATAAAACCAAATCTATGCTCATAACGACCAGGCAAAAACTATACAGTTTAAATTCTCAGAGAACGCTTCAACTCTACATTGGGGGCACTCAAGTAGAAAATGTAACTGAGCACAAGACACTGGGGTTGGTAATTGATGCAAATCTAACATTCAACTCACACGTACAAGCACTTGTGAAACAAACAGCTAAAAAGGTTTACCAGCTTGCAAAAATTAAAAACTTTCTTGATGAACACACAAGAAAGATATTCTATATTTCTCACATCCAGACACAGGTAGACTATTGCTCTACAATATGGGATGGCTGTTCCAGCTCTGTTATCAAGCGACTCACATCACTGCAAAAGCGCGCCATTCGCTTAATTAGTAACAATCACGGAACACTGAGCTCCGAAACATATAAAGGTCTTAGACTACTACCGCTTCGTGAACGTTTACTTTTCAATAAGGCAAAATATACTTACAGAATATTATCTCAAAAGGCTCCATGTTACTTATGGCCGTTGTTCAAATATAATGAACGCCATAGTAAGCGTCTAAACATATTACACATCCCTAAACCTAGGATAGACCTTTATAAAACAAGTCTGTCATATTCCGCAGCTCAATTGTGGAACTATCTACCACAGCAAATCAAAAGTACCACTAGTCCATATACATACAATCGGAAACTGTTCGAATATTATCTGAGCACCGATTATATGCCCCCATAGAAGATAAAACATATGTGAAAAATAGCGCTCATCTTTCTTAGATTTGTTACAACTAATACGTTTTACTGTAGTTAGAAATGTGCACATTCCAGTGCTTGTATTGATTATTTTTATGCTATTGCTAACTTTTAATATTAATTGATGTGTGAATGAAATGATGTAAGAATGGAGGGAAACCTCGAAGGGCAGAATGTTAGACGGGCCTGCGTGCCCAATTCTTAACCCTTTAAAAATAAAGTTTGTTCGTTCGTTCGTTCGTTCGTTCTATCTATCTATCTATCTATCTATCTATCTATCTATCTATCTATCTATCTATCTATCTATCTATCTATCTATCTATCTATCTATCTATCTATCTATCTATCTATCTATCTATCTATCTATCTATCTATCTATCTATCTATTTCTCTGTCTGTCAGCCTGCCCGTCTGTCTGTCTGTCTGTCTATCTGTCAGCCTGCCCGTCTGTCTGTCTGTCTGTCTGTCTGTCTGTCTGTCTGTCTGTCTGTCTGTCTGTCTGTCTGTCTGTCTGTCTGTCTGTCTGTCTGTCTGTCTGTCTGTCTGTCTGTCTGTCTGTCTGTCTGTCTGTCTGTCTGTCTGTCTGTCCGTCTGTCCGTCCGTCCGTCCGTCCGTCCGTCCGTCCGTCCGTCCGTCCGTCCGTCCGTCCGTCCGTCCGTCCGTCCGTCCGTCCGTCCGTCCGTCCGTCCGTCCGTCCGTCCGTCCGTCCGTCCGTCCGTCCGTTCGTCCGTCCGTCCCTCTGTCTGTCTGTCTGTCTGTCTGTCTGTCTGTCTGTCTGTCTGTCTGTCTGTCTCTATGTCTGTCTGTTTATAGACCACATTACCCAGCGAGTACCAGTAGGTCTATAAAATATAGGTCTAGCCCTATGTGCCATCACACCTAAAGGCGTGGAAAAGGGCCCTTACTTTACGTTTACTTTACATGTTCTAGAAGCTCCGAATCTCCCCTCTTAATGCCACTGGAATCTGGGGAAAGTCGGCGTCTGTGGCATAGGCGTTGCCAACGCGCTCTGTAATGCCGGGGTGCCGGGTTTGATCCTAGCCGCGGAGGTTTGTCTTGCATTGGTTTCGACAGTGTTACCGAGAGCTGACCGTTCAGTAAGCAATAGTAAACCTGATAGTAAAATTTGCCTTGAAAATCTACAACAGCCCCAAAAGGCTAGGGTTGGTTATGCAACGTCTTATAAAGTTAGTATTTTCTGAAGAAAACAGTGTAATTCTTAGAACAGAAGGAGATACTGTACCACTGCTTGATGACAAAAGAGTTGAAACCCTTTAAAAAATAAAAATACCTACTGTATTTACTTTTAGAAGCCAAGAAATCTCTCCTCTCATTATCATGGGAAACGGTAAAATAGGGTAATTCTTAGAACAGAAGGAGATAATCTAACACTTGCTTGATGACAACAGAGTTGAACCCATTTGAAAATAAGTATCAACACTACGTGCTCTTTATTTCAAAAATAACCTTGGTTCCCAGGTAAACGCAGACTTTAGTGGCTATCGGGTGCAGTCCCGAGAAGTAAAGGCGGCCGGCGTGATGCTGACCACATCACCCATCTTGTGCCGATTGATCTATAAAAATATAGGTCCAGCCCTATATGCCCTATACGCCTAAGGCGTGGGAAAAGAGTCCATTACTTTTATACGTGCTCTAGAAGCTGAGGAATCTCTCCTCTCTGTGACATGGGTTCCCAGGGAAATAACACCCATCAAGTTTTCCGTTTGCTCATCACTCTAACGAACAGCACCCTGGCAATCTAAGGTCACTGCTTTATTTGTAGCCTGTTTCCGCCATCCACGATACCCTCTTTTTAAACAGATGACCTTTAACACCATCCATGTTTGATGAATCGGGTGGCTGTTATCAGTGGGTGCCCTAATATGTTTGACTTTAGAAGAACATGACGGGATTTGATATTGATTATTTCAGTAACAACTGGTTGGTCATATTCACAACTGAGTGGTCATATGAACGAGCAGACACGGCATCATGATTGTAACTGACACAGAAAGCACGTTGAGGAAGGTGAGGACGGGCATGCTTCGTGCAGTGTGGTGCGCTTCGTTTCGGAAGTCATGGGTGAGGTGCATTGTCTGGATCTTTTCTCCGGGGGATGCCGGTATGTTGGGAAATATACAGGCCGACAGACTGGCTGGCTCTGCACAACTTGGTGGAACAGTGATGCATGATAAGGAGGTTCGTTTCGAAGGTCACGGGTGAGGTGTATTGTCTGGATCTTTTCTCCGAAGGATGCCGGTATGTTGGGAAATATACAGGCCGACAGACTGGCTGGCTCTGCACAACTTGGTGGAACAGTGATGCATGATAAGGAGGTTCGTTTTGAAGGTCACGGGTGTGGTTTATTGTCTGGATCTTTTCTCCGGAGATGCCGGTATGTTGGGAAATATACAGGCCGACAGACTGGCTGGCTCTGCACAACTTGGTGGAACAGTGATGCATGATAAGGAAGTTCGTTTCGAAGGTCACGGGTGAGGTGTATTGTCTGGATCTTTTCTCCGGAGATGCCGGTATGTTGGGAAATATACAGGCCGACAGACTTGCTGGCTCTGCACAACTTGGTAAAATGCTGATGCATGATAAAGTAGAAATGGTTAGGGCTCTGTGGGAGAACGTGTACCATTCGGAGAAGCAAATGGATCACCACAGTCTGGTGGGAATCCTGCAGCGGGGCGTTTCCGGGGCATCAGGACAAATCTCGATGCTCAGAGAAAAGGCAAGACGGACGTATAAACAGAATGTTATTGGCACCATTGGTATTGAAACTGTGCCCTGGCTGCTGAAGATAGGGACGGAGGGCTTATTGAAATTCCCCGTCTGCTGTGATGTTGTTCTTGAGTTAACTCAACTCAACCCAGATTTCTTATGGATTGTTTAATTAACATATAAGAACTGTCTTGCTTGAGGCTGTGGCTTAGACGTTCAGAAAGTCGTTTCACAGTACAGTTTTCAATGTTTATTAGAGTTCTTTTCTCGCTGTGGGTGATTTAGTAAGGAGAAAAAGACAACTTTCTGGTTCTTAGACAGCTGTACGAGAGTCACACCGTATTTAAAGATTGTGGTTTCAGCAAGTAATATTTATATAGTTAGCAATGGATATATTGTAGACAACCTGCAATGTGGAGATGATACTAAATGTTGTGTACAGATAAAGTAAAGTAAAAAAAAAAAGTAAAGTTCCCTTTTCACGCCTTTCGGCGCATCGGGCAAATGGGCAGAGCGTCCCATATTTTTACAGACCATCAGCACTCTGTGGGTAATGTGGTCAGCATTACGCCGGCTGTCTTTACTTTCCCAGGACAGCCCATCCTGGTACCCATTTTAGGCTGGGTGAACCTGCGACGTCCCATACCACGACAAAAATCCACTGTGTACAGAAAACATTTACCAATTTCATAACGTTGACAACCTTTCATCTGATCGAACTATCAATCGACGGGTTTGCTCCTTCTGGGCGGCTACCTAAAAGTTTCCCATACCACCCTGAGAGGAAAGAGTCTCAGTCTAGATGGGGTACCAACAAGGCAGATCCCAGATACCCCGTAAAATATGAAACAAAGTTGTCTTAAAGCACCATCAGAACAACTGCACCCGCCAGACTTAGTCTTAGTCAAGCTTTCAACTTCACTACAATCGGGTATCCCCACACTTGTTCCGTTTCTGTGCCAGTGCTAACTAAATCCAGAAATACACGCACACTGTAAAAGCAAATTTCAATTGCTAGATGGGCCAAAGCCAACAGTCGCTACCAGATATGCAGTTTGTCGTTGATGGAAGTAGTCGAGTGAGACAAATTGGCTCATTTACATACTTAGAATTATTACAAAAGGCATTTCACCAGCTCACACGTAAACCGGGTACCGGCCATATTGAATACCACGACACAACCGCTGCACGCATGAAAGGCATTCCACAGGAAAAAACACAGCTCACAGGGCTGCACCAAGCACTAAACTCAGTATCTCAGGCAGCGAAACCGTCGAGATCACCGTCCAGATATGGAAACTGCATTAGCAAAGCGCTGTCAGAAGCAAAAATAACATCGAAGCTTAACAGTCTGCCATGCCTTATTCTCCATTTTCACCGGAAGATGTCACCTGCAGTTTTGTGCGGGTAAGGACACCAATCCTAGCCTAAACCCCCAGCCCACCCCTCTCCACCCACACATAGCCACCTCACATCTCCTCTTCCCCCAAGGAGAAACGATACATGATAACAAGTTGTGCTCAGGAGCAGTTTCTAATGTCATCCTTGGTAAGCATTAAGTTAATTAAAGGAACTCGCGCCTTAAGGCGTGTAGGTCCCCATATATTAGGACCAATCAGCGTTTGGATGGGAGATGTGGGTCAAAACCAGTTCGGCCTTAAAATTTACACTGACGACATAATGGACAGCTTCTACATTCATACATACACACTTTTCAAATAGCAAATTTTTCTTAAATGGAACTGGTTTGGAATCACTCGAAGACATTATGGCCTATTTAACTGAGACTCTCAAAATAAATGCAAGTTTAACAAACATTTCGGGCTTTCAATACCAAAGAACCAACCATGTATCACTGCATTTACTCAGACGCAGCAGTCAAATGACAGCACGTGCTCGTATGTACGTCAAAATGACCGCATTTACTCATATGCAGAAGACAAGGAATGTGACTGCACTTCCTCATTTTTAGAAGTCGATGTGCCTGTATTTATTCATATGTAGCAGTCGACGTGACTGCATTTGCTCTTATGTAGCAGTCGATGTGACTGCATGTTCTTTTGTGTAGCAGTCGATGTGGCTGCATGTTCTCATATGTAGCAGTCGATGTGACTGCATTTACTCATATATAGCAACTGATGTGACTGCATTTACTCATATGTAGCAGTCGATGTGACTGCATTTACTCATATGTAGCAGTTGATGTGACTGCATTTACTCATGTATAGCAGTTGATGTGACTGTATTTACTCATATGTAGCAGTTGATGTGACTGCATTTACTCATGTATAGCAGTCGATGTGACTGCATTTACTCATGTATAGCAGTTGATGTGACTGTATTTACTCATATGTAGCAGTCAATGTGACTAAATTTACACTTGTGTGCTAGCCGAAGTGAATTCAGTCATATGCACCAGTCAAAGTGACTGAGTTTGTTCAAATGTTGCATTCAAAGTGACAGCATTTGTTCAAAGTGACAGAATTTACACATATGCAGCAGTTGAAGTAAATACATTTACTCAAATGTAGCAAAGTGACCGCAGACAGACAGACAGCAAACAGACAGACAGACGGGCGGGCGGACGAACGACAGACAGAGAGACAGACAGACAGAGAGACAGACAGACAGAGAGACAGACAGACAGACGGGCGGACGAACGACAGACAGACAGACAGACAGACAGACAGACAGACAGACAGACAGACAGACAGACAGACAGACAGACAGACAGACAGACAGACAGACAGACAGACAGACAGACAGACAGACAGACAGAAAATCCTGTGTGTCTGAAGCGGCAAGTCAGGGCCCCAGACTCCCTTATGATCGGACATACTAATCCTATTTAAGCGCGCAGAGATTGCTTGGGGTAGCCACATGAAGGGAACCTATCTTTCAATTATATCTCATTCCGCAGTCGTTGGAGGGCATTGCACGGTGATCGTATCATGTAATGTGGGAGATTTGTTCTTGCATTTAGCCTAACTGATATTGGCAGTTTGTCCTGGCTTGTGGTATCTTTTGTGAAGCGAAGTTGTCGGAAAATCACACTTGATATCCCTTAGTGGTACCCTGAGAGTTAGTTCTTTGCTTGACTGAAATGTGTGTCAGCGTAAAACTGAAAATATTAATCCGCCCGGGACTGAATTAATCCACCGGTGTGTATGCGTGTGTGTATGTATATGGTATGATAGAATAAGTCACTAATGTAGACCATTTTGAGAGAACTAAACAAGTGCTAGTGGACCAAGAGATAAAGAAAAGACGCAGGCGTTAAATAGGACACACGTTGAGATACCTTGAGAACCAAATAACTAGAATGTCTTAGCACTGCAACCCACAGGGGCATAGAAATAAAGTAAGACACACACACACACACACACACACACACCACACACACGCACACACGCACACACGCACACACACACGCGCACGCACGCACGCACACACACACATACGCACACACACACACACACACACACACACACACACACACACACACATAGAGAAGGAAGCTAGAGAGTGACGTTTACAAGGTAGGAAAAGTTATAAATCCGAACCTAAAGTATATAATCGAACGTTGCAGCTATGGAGCCTTCTTCAGCACATACATAGAATAGACAATACTACACAAATACACAGTCACTTATCTTCGTATCTCGTGGTAGCCAGGTCGATGTTAAGACAATATCTAGCAGGCACGTGGGGCCTTGAAAATGGATATCCGGGGATGTGCCAGAGGGCTCAAGGGTGGAAAGGATATAAGGAGAGCTGCACGCGATAGCGAAGGATAGAACGCCTTGACGTGACTTGGTTGAGGCCTATGCTCCACTGGGAGTTAGAAAGGCAGAAGAAGTGTATGCGTATCGATCAAAAATTCACAGTCCACGGCGACAGCACTAGCAATGCGACCCTAAATCCTCAGGCTCAACCCCCCCCCCCCCCCCCCCCGTTTGTTGTCACCTTTTTTTTCCTTCTTTGCCTACACCAAAAAAGGTGTAAGTACAGACAATATGGGCAGTACATGTGTTATAACAGTCTAATCGTGCAAGAATAATTTGTATCAGTTATTATATTAATCAGTCAATACTTTATGCGTGTTAGTGTGTGTGCATGTGTGTGTGTATGTGCACGCGCATTCGTTTTAGTACTTCTGTGTATACCCATCTTTATGGATTAGTATATATGACTGTGTTTCAATACTTCGTCAGACGTATTAGTACTTCTATACAGACATCAGTATTTTTTTTAATCGACTTCCCATCCAATATGGCGAATAGCAGGCTGACCCGAAGATGCTCTGAAATGTTATTTGTTTCAAGCCAATTTTTGCTGATATAAACTCTCTGTTTCTAGACAGGAAGTGAAAAAGTTCCATCGCCCAGCTGCTGAGCAGAGGGCTTGGTGCGACGCTGTGAGCTGTTGATTTCATGTGGGATGCTTTTTTCTGCTGTGCTCGTGACGGCTTTGTGTTGTGAAGTACATCTAAGAACCACTCGTGGCCGATTACGTTTGACATGGCATGTATTTATGCAGCTTTGTTGGTGCAACGCCGGCTTTCGTTATTGGCAGTCTTTGTCAACAGTGAGTTGAATTCTGGTGGTGGATCACACCCAGATTTTTAAAAGGAAATATGATTAAAATTTGGAAAAAAAATCCTAAGCATCTTTAACAAAAACTTAGAGAAACCCCTATGGATGAATCAATGTGCCAAATAACACATCTTCCTTGAGTATTACCATATATCGGAAGAAGGGTGGGGCCACTGAAAAGTTGAAAACCACTGTACTAAAGCAATAGACTAACAGCCTAAATTCAGCTCCTTGGGGGTCTCGAGGTATGGTGTCTGCCTTGAGTGCTAGAGGCTCCAGGTTGAATCCCCGGTAAGGGCTGGCATTTTTTCACGTGGACTTGGACTGCTGGTAATTCCCTCTGGTCTCGGGGTAGTGAGATGGGACGCCCGTGTGCACTGTTGCACACGCAATACATTCCTTGGCAGTTGCAGATTGAAAAGAGTAGCCTAACGGCGCTGTCCGGGCAAAATTTGGAGCTAAAAATCTACTAAAAGTATTTCAGGATTATTGCCAGTGCTTTAGAGCCTGTGCACTGTGCTGAACTTCTTCAGAATCAGATTTGAGTTAGAAGAAAAACGGAGCACTTATGGTTTACTACCCATGTAAAATGATGTTGATCAGTTGTTCAAACTTCAAACCTCACTGAGCCCCTTGTGATCGTGTGTGTGTGGGGGTGGGGGGGGGGAGGGGCAGGCAGCAAATGCATTGACCCCCACCCCTCTTCTCTCTCTCTCTCTCTCTCTCTCTCTCTCTCTCTCTCTCTCTCTCTCTCTCTCTCTCTCTCTCTCTCTCTCTCTCATGATTTAACATTCTGACTAACTGTCTCTCGTCCGTCATTATTAATAGTTACCACTTCTTGTTTTAATATGTATATACTTTCCCCGTAACGCTGTAGCATGCAGAAATAATTCACGGGGAAGTAACCCATGGTCAAAAGTTCTATTAATACGGACTAACCCACTCAATCCACCACCTTGAGTCGATAAGAGCAAATATTCAACCACCGAATACACCATACCACTTGAAAACACAAACGCATACCTACGCACAAACGCACGCACGCACGCTTGCACTGCACTTTGCCGTTTTCAGGCAACGAATAATTTACGCCCATAGTTTGAACTCATTCTCTTTCTGCGTCCATTTCTCTCCACCCCTAACGATTGATCTGGCCGTGTTTTTTCTTTCAGTAATGGGGGATTAGGTCAGCCAATGGAACTCATCTTTATCGGGATGCATGCTGGTACATGATGTGATCTGCCCACTTAATCTTACATGACAGGACATTTATTGGCGATACATTTGTGCATTCTCCCATAAACAGATCAACTCCGTAGGCGAAATGATAGATCGGCGGGCCTCTTCCAGCATGGATGGATGTTTTGATACAGTTATAGACATATGGTTACGTCCTTGATTGTTATGTGTTTTTTTTTTTTTTTTCTTTATTGTTATTTTTGGTTCGTCTCCTTTCTTTCTTTCTTTCTTTCTTTCTTTCTTTCTTTCTTTCTTTCTTTCTTTCTTTCTTTCTTTCTTTCTTTCTTTCTTTCTTTCTTCTTTCTTTTCTTTTCTTTCTTTCTTTCTTTCTTTCTTTCTTTCTTTTTTTTTTTTTTTTCTTTCTTTCTTTTCTTTCTTTCTTTCTTTCTTTCTTTCTTTCTTTCTTCTTTCTTTCTTTCTTTCTTTCTTTCTTTCTTTCTTTCTTTCTTTCTTTCTTTCTTTCTTTCTTTCTTTCTTTCTTTCTTTCTTTCTTTCTTTCTTTCTTTCTTTCTTTCTTTCTTTCTTTCTTTCTTTCTTTCTTTCTTTCTTTCTTTCTATCTTTCTTGCTTTCTTTCTGTTCTTTCTTTCTTTTTCTTCTTCTACTATTTGTTCTTTCTTTCCTGCTTTCTTTCTTTCAGTCGTAATTGTAACTGACTCACACAGCATGTTGAGAAAGGTGGAAACAGACATGCTTCGTGCAGAGTGGCAAGCATCGTAATCAGAGGTCCTGGGTAGTTTGCTTCTTTGGAATTTTTCTCCAGTTATTCCGGTGTGTAGGGAAACGAGCAGGTATATAGACTGGCTGGTTCTGCACCGATTGGCGTTGAACTGATGTATAACAAGTTAGATGTTATGAGGGCCCTTTGAGAGCGAGTGAACAGTGCTAAGGCACAAATAGATCATTACGGTTTGAGGCAAATGCAACCATGAGTAGTTACCAGGGGATCTGGATGACGCTCAATACTCAAGGGAAAGGCGAGACGGATAAACGGTCAGACAGTTACTGGTGCCATGGAAATTTGAACTTCTCGCTTGCTGCTGAAGATGGTGACGGAGCGCTTATGGGAGTTTCCCAAGTGCTTTGATGTCGATTCTTAATTCAGGTCTTAGTCTTAATTTCATTGGAGGTTTTAATTTCACTTCAGTTGGGTCACCCCATACTTGCGTCCCACCTAGGCCACTCAGAATCAAATGAATTGTCTATCATTGGCTCATGTGGAAAAACTGGTCAACAAACAATTAGTCCCGGCACAGTCCAGAAATATACGCGCGCAATACATGCCTATGGCAGTAATACTGTACGGCAATATCAGTTAGAATCAGGCGCCAAAGGTGCTGAAGGTGCCACCACCCTAGCAGGTGCGGCGTGGTGCCGTTCTAGGGCTGCCTGCAATGCATGGTGCTGCTTGTCGCTGTCCACTGCGTCATGTCATGTAAAAAAAAATGTATTTTAAGGGAGTGAACATTTTATGTTAAACTTTTTATGTATTTTCTTATAGGAAAAAAAAAAACCAGGAAGTTGTGGGGTCAAGACCTTGTGTTGGTGTGTCAGCTGAGGGGATTTAGGGGTCATCGAGGGTGTCGTGAATTAGAATACAATGGGATAATTATGACAAATGGACCGGGTGTGGTATCTTGGGATTAGGTGTGGGTGGCTCATGGTCTTAGCGGCAGCTATGGGTGGTTTGATATATGGATGGGCAAACATGTCGTAGGTGTATTATTGTTGCTAGTATAGGTTGTTTATATCCCTGTTATCGTCAAATGGTGTGGGTGCACCTTTCTTTACTTTATGATTCCGTTCCCTCATGGCCAAATCCACAATGCTTCACGTGTATTCCAATCTTCATTAGCAAATATCCGTATGTTACATATTATTCACATCATGAAAACAAGATACAGATGCGATAGTTTTCTTATACATGCAAACATGTTAAAGAAAGTAGGAACGATGCGAATCATTGTCACACCTCATAACGGTCTACTACCCACTGATTGCATAAAAAATAATTAATGTTTTATTTACTAATTATTTTTACTTTAAATTATTTTTAAAACTCAGAAAAAAACGCTATTGCGACAGCTGAATTGATGCGACAAGTTTATGAGGATAATTGTTTATCTCGTGAACAGATTTTCAGCTGGTATTCACGATTCAAAAGTGGTGTGGAAATGATTGCTAATGCAACTAGGCCTGGACGGCCAATTTATGTTCGTAATGAGGAACTCCTTTGCAAAATTTCGAGAACGGATACAAGAAGATCGTTGTTCGACTGTGAGGATGATGGTAGATGAATTTGGTGTTAACACAGAGACTATTCGTAAATTTTTAGTGGAAGATTTGGGCAAGAAAAAAGTTGCTTGTCGGTTTGTATCCAACACCTGGATTTTTTCCTTCTTCGTGACAATGCACCAGCTAAAAGGGCGGTAGCTGTACAGGGATTTTGGAGTAAAAACAGATGCGTGTTCTCAACCATACACCCTATTCCCCAGATTTGTCTCCCTGTGACTATTTTCTATTCCCAAAATTAAAGTTGCCATTGAAAGGACGCTTCTTTAACAATATTGATGGCATCCAAAGGGCCGTAACATCGACTTTAACGGCCATGAGGATAGAAGAAGTACAGCCGGACCTTGTCTTTATATAAATGCTCTGCCAAACATGTAGAAATCTAAATTAGTCCTCACTTTAATCGTTTCGTCCCCTTGTGTGATGCAGTTTTTCATTTTATGAAGCCCTACTCTGGCTCTTGCCAGAGACCGCAATAGAGCCCAGCCTAATCGGTCTAATGGCTGAACGTGAATTCTGGGACCTCTCCACGGGTGATCCTCATCCACATGATGGTACTTTGTGTCATCGAGTGTTTATCGCTTGTGTGATGTCCTAGTGGGCTAAAAGAAGATAGATAGTCCTCACAGCACGGTTACTAAGACATTACTTCAAGCACGACTGTATTTGTTTAATGTGGAACATTGAATAAAGAATCGAAATGACAGCACTCGGGACACTCCCATAAGTCTCATAAGTGCTCAGTACCCATCTACGGCAGCAAGCGAAGAGTTCCAATTCCGATTGTAGCAGTAACCGTCTGATTGTATATCTGTTTCATCCTTCCCCCGAGTGTTGAGCGTCGGTCAGATCCCCTGGTAACTCATCGCAGTGCCATTCTCCTTAGACCGTAATGATCTATCTGCGCCTCCGCACTGTTCACTCGCCGCTCCCAAGGGGCCTGACTATGAGATTTAGTCGACGTTGGCAGAGTTAGGCTTGAAAGTCGTTCCCGTGTGGGATGGAGTTGTTTTTTTTTTTTTTTTTTGTTATTTGAAGCTCCACCCTGGCTTCTGCCGCGGGCCCTGAATATACCCCAGTCATAAATATGGCCTAGGCCATAGATATGGCCTTACGGCTGAAAGTGGTTTCTGGGACCTCTCCGCGGGTGATCCTCATCAGCATGGTGGCACTTTGTGCCACCGGGTGTTTATCGCTTGTGTGATGTCCTGGTGGGGTACAACTACCTACTTACCTCTTGGATAAAACTGGTGTCCTTCAGAAAAATGGACCTAATTCTAATAGACTAGTGCAAACCTGGTCGAAGTAGATCTATACGCAGCACATAGATATAAATTTTGGCCACATGGCGTTTCAGTGGAAACCAACTGTATTAATCAGTGGAGGACATAAGTCGTACCACAAACTTCATCGATAGAAGCCTGTGGCTTTCTCATCTGAAAATCACTGGCAGAAACAACAACAAATGAACAGGAAATACAAACAGCGACTTTGACAAACTGGATATGTCCTTACTGAACGGTGACACTTTATTTATTCGTGACACTCATTAATTATGACACTTTAATCAGCTAGGTTACTATTGAATTAGTATACGGTAATCGAATATAACACTACTAAATCATGCCACTTTAATCAGCTATGACATAACTGAATCATGACACTAAAACAGTTATATCTCTATTGAATCACAACATACTTTAGGTTAAAAACACAATGGATAATTTTCCGAAAAAGGAATTTAAAAAGTTGCAAGTCGAAAAGATATAAATAAAAGTGCGAAAAAAATGAATATTGAGGGATAAAAATGAGACAGAAAAAGCAAGCTGGGGAAAGAAAGAAGGAACTCTGATTTCTCTTTAACATTTACTCACGCATCCTGGTTGTCATGAGTTTGTTTTTACACACAGAAAATATTACGGTCATGCATTGAAGCACGTTTCGGCAGTTGGGCGATTCTTTCACGCTGCACACCAAGTTTGCTATAATGTAGCGGGGATTCCCAAAACGTTTGTAGTAAGGCACTGTTCTAGCACGTAAGGACACAAAAAAACCGCCATATTTATTTTGAGAATATTAAGATATGTCCTATGTCCACTAGATCATGTATCATAACATAACATAACCCTTGAACCATTAGAGTCGTGGAGGTGTATTGATGGAAGCACTAAAACATAATACCCACAATTTGTCTCTATCTTCTGCTTGATGTGTATAAGTGTATGATAACTTAGTCCTGTCCATTTCTTGATGTTGTCATTCCAGATCTTCTTTACCCTCGTTTCTTTGACTACCCCTAATATTCCTTGAAGTACAGTCTTTGCAATCGAATCACGTCTCACCACGTGCCCAAACCAAGCCAGCTTGCGACGTTTCACCACTGCCAAGAGAGGCTCCTGATGTCCCGCAAACTTGTATATTTTGTCTCTGACATATTTATTAGTTTTGAGTTCTAAATTATCAGATATCGGGTTGTATTAGAATCGTAGAGCGTTACTATATAACTTGTTTTGTATTGTTGGCCATAGAACGAACGAGCGAACTTTATTTTCAAAGGGTTAGGAATTGGGCGCACAGCCCAGTCTAGCATTCTGTCCTACCAGACTACTCCTTGCATACAGTTTTCATTTGTATCTCATTTTTGTTGCATGGCTAATCGCCGCGACAATACATCACCGACAAAAGAACCAAATCTCATCGCAGTACCTGTTGATTCACCTTCGTCTCGTCAAAACGTGTCCGATTAAGCGCAGCAGGAGATACTGGGGCTTGGCGTCATGGCCCAGGTTGGCCCACCTTCCGAGATTGTTTAGGATGGTAACGGGCCGAAACAGTTTAACAACGTAGGATCTTTTACTGACGACCGGTAGACTCCTGCTGTGTATGCCCCCCTGTGGATTTTTCTTTTTATTATTGTAGTTACAAAGGCTTGAATGCGCTCAACTGACACTTCATTTTTAAACAGTAAAAACTTTCAGTAACAACTTATACATCCAAAGTTCTTAACATACTACAATCTTTTAAGTGGGCATATATTCTGTAATAAGATAATATTCAAAAAATTTCCGATGCTATGTATAGGGGTTACTGGCATTTTTGATTTCCTGTGGAAGATGGTTCCACAGCTGAGCTGGAGACAACGCTAAGCTTGTTTTGAATCGGTCTATTCTAGGCTTAGAGATATGCATTATGTCAAGGCGTTTGTTAGATATCGCAAGATTTTTAAACAATTGCCAAAGGTAACATGGAACATTTTTTTAAATAATTTTTGTGAAAAAGTTTAGCTTTATTGAATAGTAGACGTTCCTGGAGCGGTAATAGCATAAGTTCTTTATACAGGTGTGAACAATCGCTTCCATGATTATCAGCTATTAAACGCACAGCCCCTCTTTGGAGTGATTTCAGCCGTGTGATGACTGAAATTGCACCTCCATCCCAAATGTGAAGCAATAGTCTATGTGGCCTGAATAGGAGGAGTACATAATAATTTCCTAGTGCTTTCATCCAGATATTTTTTATTTTATTTTTTATTTCTGCTAGTTTTTGTTTCAGCTGTTTGTCTAACAAGTGTTTGTACATGGGAGTTGAAGGTAAAATTGCTATCGATGATCAGGTCTAAAGCTTTTTTTTTTTTTTTTCGATTCTGCATAGAACACGATACAGAAGAAATAATGTCATTTGAGGACAAAGATTTGCCCCTTTGAAATACCAAAAGTATGTGAACGTGACGATTTAGCAGTTTTTGCCTGCACAACAAACAGGACACCACAGACAGCAATGTTATACAGATACAGTTGTATCATATCCAGGGGTCGACCACGCAGAACACAGGCAGTAGAAATATCACAGACACTGAAATGTACTTAATACGAAGCGAACAGAAGGGACCCCTCCAGAGATCTCATTCTGCCCTGACACCGAGAGGTATTCCATGAGTAGAGATAAAAAGAAGAAGAAGACTACGGTAGTAATATGTTGCACACAGTCGAAACGTGTATAGACGGTTTATCAAAATGCGCGCCCGCTCTCTCTCTCTCTCTCTCTCTATATATATATATATATATATATATATATATATATATATATATATATATATATATATATATATATATATATATATATATATATCCCACACACACCCGGTCTCTCTCTCTGTCTCTCTGTCTCTGTCTCTGTCTCTCTCTCTCTCTCTCTCTCTCTCTCTCTCTCTCTCTCTCTCTCTCTCTCTCTCTCTCTCTGTCTCCCCACCCCGCCCCCCTGTCTTTTTTTAATGCAATGCCTTTCCACTGTACCGAAAGATACTACCCCTCCATTACCAACCCCAGTCTCCCCTTTTCCAATCATGAGACAGTAAGTCCCACCTTGGTAAACACCGGTCTAGTTTGTCAACAAAGACTAAATCTTTCTAGTTCACTACAATTTATAACATCAATGTCTTAAATAAGGTTTTTCTTTTACCAGAATTCACGGCGCTTTCAACAAACAAAATGGACACAGCAAAAGTGATTGTCACCAGCAAAAGAGGGGATAATATTTTTTAACAATACATTTCTATTAAGAAGACACACACACTTTTCATCTTTATCCTTATCATCATTATAATCATCGCCTTTTCTTCAGCTTCAGTCTTCACTATTGTTGCTGTCATTCACAGAGACAGTGCTAAAGTTGCCACAGTCCTGTATAAAACAAGGTCCCTGGTGCAATGTTACCATCTTGCATAAGGTTGCCAGCCGGATCATCATCTCGCATTACTCACCTTCTTGAAAATATGGCAGGATTTCCTACTGATTCCTAATTGCCCGTTATGAGATGGCCATTTGTTTCGGCATTGATGTATGGGAGTCGATGAATATGCCGGCAGCTTCGGTGATCTCCGAGACCTCTCTCTTCTTCGTCTGACTGCTTTCTACCATTGACGTGTTCAGGGGAGTCGACCCACAGAAGCGCACATAAATTAGAGGTGTCCAAAAAAAGGGATGGGTGGAGGAGGAGGGAAGATAAATACATAGATATGGATGGGCCGAGACTAGAAAACTGGAATGATCTGTGATTGTGGTGATCGTGTGTGATGGAAAACCAGGAGAGCCTACGCTTATCGACACGGCACATTATGACGGCATCAACGCTTGTGGAAAACTATAATTCCAGACAATCAAGTGGTGAGGAAAAGACGCCGGCATTGGCTAGGACTAGGTCCGCAAAGTCTTACATGAATACCAGGTAAAAGTCCTGGGAAGTAAAGGCGGCCGGCGTGATGCTGACTGCATGACACACCGAAAGCCGATTGGTCTCAACAATATAAGTCTAGCCCTATATGCCCCGTACGATTGAAATAATTGAAAAGGGTCCTTTACCGTACTTAACTTTGCCTGGCACTCATGATGAGACCAAATATTTGCGTATTTTCTCAAGTCACAGCGGCGCAAAAGAAGTAGAGACATACCAACACACTGATAAAAGATAAAGAGATATGAAGACGTGGATAAATAAAATAGGAAGACACAGCAGGGACGCCGACACAAAGAAAATATGGGGCCACAAAGTCCTATAATTTTCTAAATAGCGGGTGACGGGAGGAGTTCACGTGACTTTAGCCTTTCCAAATGGGCAATAATAATAATAATAATAATAATAATAATATTTATTATTACTATTTGCTCCATATATTTGAGAAACATAAAATATACAAATAAATACTTGAAATAGAACATTGTCAGTTGCAGCCAATATCGAGTGTGAGGTCGACACGAAGTAAAATAACAACAACTGTTCCTTTGTTCTTCTCACAAAGGCAAGACGGAACGGCAGCTGCAAGAGGGCAAATCTTGATATGAAGTAGAAGCTGAGGAACTGATCCAAGAAGCATGCCGTGGAAGGTCAGGACAGGCATGCTGCGTGCAGCATGTCATGCTTCACTTTGGAGGTCACGGGTGAAAAGAATTGTCTGGATCTTTTCTCCTGTGTGTGCCAGTGTATTGGGAAATAAACAGGCAGATAGACTGAAGGGCTCTGCACAACTTGATGGAATACTGATGCATGATAAAGCAGACGTGATTGGGGCCTTGTACTCCGGAAGAGCAAATGGGTAACCACAGTCTGGTGAGAGTGATGCAAAGAGTAGGGAGGACGGGATCTGGCTACTACTCGACGCTCAGAGGAAAGGCAAGACGGACGTATAATCAGAATGCTACTCGCATCATTAGTACTGAATTAATCAAGTAACAGAAAGTATTGTGGACGTTACTCATAGAAAGAAGTAGAAAGATAGAAGAACACACTAGACAACATAAAAATCGAAAGCTATAGATACCGTGCCGGGAATTGAACCTGTCACCTCCAGACGGCGTCTGCGCCTCGCCATGAATACAAGTGCACTAAGATACATGGTCAACTAGGCACCCCCAAATAAAGGTGCCTCATTGGCCATGTCTATCGTACAGCTTGAAATCCACGACTATGGAATACGGACATAATTCATTTCAACCCATTGAAATGGCACCATAGGTTACAGAAAATTATATTAACGAAGCAAATGTCGAATAACAATCACAGCAACAATTTACGAACACAGTAGACCTTATTGCCTTGTCTAGAAAACACAAACATTTAAGAAAGGTATTTAGTGCTGGAACTTTGCGCTGGCTGTTGAAGATGGAGACGAAGCCCTTATGGGAATGCCATACCTGCTGTGATGTAGGTTCTTGAATCAACTCAACTCGACTCAAATAGTGTTAAGCCCCAGGAGGAAGCGAGGACAACAGTAGGCTTCAGATGATCAAAAAGGATGGCCTTTCACGAATTGTTCAGGCCATTTCATTCCTGACACTTTCAGGGTCAGATCCACCGAGGCCATTGACTCACAGTGTCTTTCTCCTGATGTGCGTTCGCATCCCTTTGTCTACTGTTGAAATTGTCTGTACAGTTTAGGATACAAGTCCCTTTGTTGCGTGTGCACACCTAGAAATCATTATGACCTCGGGAAGGCGAAGCTAGTGTACTGGTCGACTGGTCAATGTCCTACTTGGCTGACTGCATTTCCGGCCTCTATTTACCACATTGTTTCAAAGGGTGGGTTCAGAGTAGGTACGTGC
Source organism: Candidula unifasciata (assembly GCA_905116865.2). Taxonomy (NCBI): domain Eukaryota; kingdom Metazoa; phylum Mollusca; class Gastropoda; order Stylommatophora; family Geomitridae; genus Candidula; species Candidula unifasciata. Next base: position 253,587 of record CAJHNH020002046.1, read on the forward strand.
TACGAAAAGAAATCGTCACGTTCAACCAAAATACCCGAAGGGGGAGCTTTAGGTTATAATTGTGACTAGGTTACGTGTGCCATATAAAATGGCTTAGAATTGCACACTACCAAGAGCCATGAAAAGGATTCCTGCAGTGTTGATGCGATGAAAGGAGACAGACTCAAATACTGTCCCGACCAGCGACGAAGTTGTCTACCGGCGAGTCGATGGGCGACCCGGTCACCGATAGGGTGAGGGTCGCGAACCTGAGAAGTCAAGGCTACATTGCTGGGACAGTCACCACAAACTGTGCTGATTTTTATTTTTGCTTCCCCTCCCTCTTTCTTTTAAATTAAAAGAAAAATATTCTCCATAACTTGTGCTCGAATCTGGGCGTCCTGCGTGAGCACTCAGGGCCCTAATCTCTGGGCCAGCTACTCGTCTTGGCTGTCATGGCGTAGCTGACCTCCACACACACAAAAAAATTCTAAAGAAACAGAAATCTACAACTTAAGCTAAAATAGGTAAGAAGGTTGTGTATACCATATATCCCTACTCACGCTGAAACAGCGTCGGTGCCAATATTGAAAGAAACAATCGATTGCTAAGAAGCCAGACAAACTTATCACCGCCACACGTTCCATCGCTAGCCAAGTCAGATACTCTACAGACAATAACTGCACCGGGAGAGACCTTTCTGCCAGCCTTTTTATAACAAAAAAACAAATATAGTAGATATTTCTCTTACAAGCATCGCTAATTTGAAAGCAGGACACGAGTGGCCATGCGATTGTGAATTATTCGTGCTGAGGAATGCGTCACCTAGCCCGTATGCCAGACTATCGCCTCCCAAAGAGAGTATTTTAAGACGAGCTCCCGCAAGGGAAGAGGTCCTAGGGAGGACAGAAAAAGCGCTATAAGGAAATTCTCTAAACCCCTCTCAATTCTTTTGGAATCAACACAGCAACGTGGGAGACTGCTGCACAGGACCGTTCGAGATGGCGTACATTCCCTCAGGCATGATGCATCAGCCTGTCAGGCAGCAGAGGTTGTACAGGCAAAGAAACGGAGGCAGACTAGAAAAATCCGCATCACTAATCCCACACTTACTGCGGCTTTCACCTGTTGTCCGCACTGCTTAAGAACTTCCTAGACTCATATTAGACTAATCAGCCACCTTCATACTCAGAATCATTGATCATTACTACTTTGGATGACAAGTGGTCTTCATCACTCGTGATGGACGAACCATATCCCTGCTTATAATTACATGGTGAACTACTTCGGGTAACCGCTGCGGATGCTTAATGATAACTTCTATGGAGGTAAAATTGGATATCTATTTTAAGCCTTATTACAACCAGGCATCTGCGGACAACATGCCTCGAGACCACGCAGACCCCAAGTTGGGCTAAGTCAGAACCTAAACATAAAATCTTCGGATCCGCAGGCGAGAGTCTATCAGCCTACATCAGGCGGCGACACACACAGAGAGGGGGCTGCGTGGTCTCCAAGTCTGGTGTCCGCCTCGAGTGCTAGAGGTGCCGGGTTCAATCCCTGGTTTTCACGTGGACTTGGACTTCTCTGGGTAGTGAGATCGGACGCCCATGTGCATTGTTGTGCACGTAAAAAATCCCTTGGCAGTTGGAAGTCGAAAAGAGTAGCCCGACGGCGCTGCCCGGTCAAAATTTGGAGTTTAAAATCTGCTCAAAGTATTTCAGGATCCTCGCCCGTGCTACAGAGCTTGTGCACTGTGCTGAGCTTCTTCGGACTCAGACTAAAGTTAGAAGTAGAACGGAGCACTTATGGGTGTGCAATGATGTTGATTCCTTGTTCAAACTTCAAACAAAACATGGAGACATGAAGTTTAAAAATTGGGAAGTACTTGGGAAGAGATGCATGCGAAAGCAACAAATAGGAAGACTTCATTTGAGTTGGTTGGGGGTCATTGCTCCACTGGAAAATAAGGGGCACTTTCTTCTTCTGGGTCTTCCTTTCTTTATTTCTACGCCCCTGTGGGTTGCAGTGCGAAGACATTATTGTTATATTGTTATCAGGTTTTCTCAACGTGTGTCCTATCCAACGCCAGCATCTTTTCTTCACCTCTTGGTCCACTGGAACTTGTTTAGTTCTCTCACAAAGCTCTACATCAGTGATTCTTTCATACAGTTTAATTCCCTCTATTCTGCGCAGGCATCAGTTACTTAATATTTGTATTTTATAGGTAATTGTCTTAGTTGTTCTCTATGAGTACTGCATGCAAAGATCATTGAATAGGTCTACAGCTGGTATCCAAAATCTGAATGGACACACGTATACAGCGATGGATCACTGGAGGTAGCAGGTAAAAAAAAACAGAGGAGCAGGATCGGTCATCATGCAAGATGAGACCACAGAAGAAACGTCATGCGCCTCTGGAAAAACTATCAACAGACTTAAGAGCAGAGCAGCAAGCATTTAGTGATTCAGCCAAAGGACTAGAGGAAAGAAAAATCAAAAACAGCAAATGTGTTTTCCTTTGTGAAATCATGTCAGTTCTCCAGGCGACTCAGACAGATCCGCATGACGACATGGAAAGAGAACTGACTCGCCAGCTAAACAGACTCACAGAAAACAATCAGATCGTTCTCTTGTGGATCCCGGCGCACTGCTGCATACCAGGAAATGAGTTAGCAGACAGACTCGCGAAACATGAAACAACAGAGAAACAACACGCCCATCCATTGCCGTTACCAGAAATCAGAAAACCTATCACGGGAAAATACAAGATATTGTGGAGAGAACAAACTAACAGTAAACATCTACAAGACCCCATCAGCAAACTCAACAGAAAGCAACACACAACAATTTTATGTCTAACAACAGGACACTGCAGGCTAAACTACCACATGCATAAAATAAAGATTGTACAGTCCCCACAGTGTGCCTGTCAAACAGGACCACAAACACCTGAGTACATTCTGCAGACTTGCCCACTCTATATACAACTTCGAAAAGAGCAAAGTGTGCAGAGCAAGCTATGGGGAACCATGAAGGACCTGCTACTGACATGCGAGTTCATAGAGGCAACTCATCTGAAGGTCTGATCTGAGCATACGAAACAGAACACGAAGAAGAAGTTCTCCATGATTCCCCTTCCATACAACAGTAGAAGAAGAGGCAACAACACAAAGAAAACATCAAAACAGTTTCAGCGGGATGAGGGTCTCTTAATCAGCCTAAGCTTTGTTTATGTGATTAATAATAATATTAGTGGTAAGAATAATGTGCTGAATGGGAAAATAAATAAATAAAATGACTTAAATAAGAGGATATATGTTTTTTTTTAACTCAAAAAGGACAACTTCTATTCACGAGGGAGGCGGGAAGGGGCAACTTGGCCACAGATAATTTTATGAAAAGGGGAAGGGGAACCGGGGAATGGGGTCGAGCGTGCGTGCATGCGCACGTGTGCGTATGCGCACTTTATGAGTGAACGTTGAATTTAACACACACAAAATGACAACCCCGCGACCTGTCAATAGTTGAGAGCAAAATAAATTTAGGCCTGCTAAATGACATGTAAAGTATTCCTGCCCCGGTGCCGTTGGGTGGGAGCGAATAATATGCAGCCGCACAGAAGTTAAACATAGGGAGAACAAACAAATGGGACATTTAAATTTTCCCAAAAACACACATAGAAAACTCGGGCAGACATTCGCACCATTTGCAATATCCCGCTAAAAGACACTCTGGGTTTTGTACGGTAGACCAGTTGTCTCAGCAATGTCTGGTGTGATTTCTGTTGATTTAATGTGAAAGTGGTTTAGTTGGCCTCGTCGAAATGGATACTAATGGAAGGGAATGAGTTTGTATTAGTAGTGATGAGGTATAAGTGGTGAGTTAGAGATTGGAAAGATAGATGGGAGAGAGATGGTGTAAGAGAATGAGTGTTTAAAAGAAAGTGAGAAGGGAAGCCCAGAAAGAGTTGAGGGGTGGGGGGGGGGGAGAATGAGAGCAAAAAGCAAACGGTCAGAGCGAAAGCAGAAAACAGAGAAAGAATGAGCCAGAATAGAAAGACAGGGGGGCAAGGGGAAAGGGGGAGGGGTTAAGAAAAAGTTAGTGTGCAACAAGTTTAGATTTTTTTTTTTAATTATTGATTGTCTAGCAGAATTTCCAGTCCGCTACACATGGGGGTTGAATGATACCTGTCTAAAGCAAGTTAAATAATTTTAATATCTACGAAGTAAATCAAAGATCCAAACTAGTAACCAAGGCGCTAATAATATGAAATGGGCAGAACTATACGGTATTTCATATACAACAGTAGTAACCATTTGAGGCTGGGTCGAACTAGGAGCTAGAGTAATTTAAAACAAAAAAATCCGGCTCCGCCGGGATCTGAACGCATGGCCTTGCGATGCACAGGCAAGCGTCTGACCACTACACCACATATATATGTGTGTCTATCAAACACGTATACATGCAATTTCAGCTCTGCGTATGTGTATTTGTACATGTGTGTATATGCAATCACGTATACGTCCATTCACACGTGTGCGGCCGAGCATTGTGTTATGTATATATATATAGGTTATTGATATCTTTGTCTATATATGTGTCTGGATGTGTAAAAAGCATACCAGCCCCTTTCCCAAACAACAGTCACTAGGTACAGCTCCAATCCACTAGTTTTGGCGCAATTAACATTTCTTAGCCAAGAAAATTGGCACACACAAAAACCAGACCACAGTTATAACCGATACTGCGAGCAGTATTACTTTGTTTTTCATAAATGGGTGGATGGATGGATATTGTCATTCTCTTTTCGTATCTTCTTGAATGTGCCCAGTATAGCGTCACCATCATACACTACAAAGCACAATAAGTACACAGTAAGTATGGAGACGCCATAAAGCGACCTTTGGTATTGATGATTTATTAATATCCTCCCCCAAACAGGGAAAATCCACAGGTCACGGGATAGTCGAATACATCAGTGGGTGGTAGATAGGCTGCACGCAGTCGTGGGACCTAGACAGTACTCTCTCGTGGGACGTATGTGGGTTGGGGTTAGGGTCAGTTTCATATGTTTTGGAGTCGTTAAAAGCATTATAAAGACGAGAAACCCAGTCTTACCACCCTCTAAAATATTGAACTGTCATGTGACGTCATCTAGGGGTAGGATAATAAATCTCCTTGGTATTTATATTTTAATTAAAATTGATAAGTAATACATCAATAATAATATTTTTCTACATATCCATTACTTCAAAATTGAAACGTACCCCGTGAACTGTTTTGGTGGACGAACGAAATTAGCTCACGTGCATTTGGCTTGGCTTGCTTTGAAAGAAATTGTCACGTTCAGCCAGCATCCCGACGGGGAGCTTTAGGTTATAAATGAGGTTTGAGGTTTGAACAGCGGATCAACATCATGGCTCACGGGTAGTAACCCATAAGTGCTCCGTTCTACTTCTAACTCAGGTCTGAGTCCGAAGTAGTTCGGCGCAGTGTTTTCTAACTGCCAAGGGATTTTTTACGTGCACAACAAAACACACAAGCGTCCGATTTCACTACCCAGAGACACGGGAAAATTACTAGCTGTCCACGTGAACATAAACAATTCCAGCCTTCACCTGGGTTTGAACCCGAGACCTCTAGTACTCGAGGCGGACACCATAACTCGAGACCACCCACGCCCTAGGTTATAATTTTGACTAGGTTATGTGCGCCTTATACAGTGGTTAAGCATCACTCGCTACTAAGAAGCTCTTGCAGTGTTGAGGCGATCAAAGTAACAGCCATAAACACTGTCCCGACCAGTTACGAAGTCGTCTAACTGTCATCCAAATGGACGACCCTGTCACCAATGCATGGCTGACGACCGTAACAATGGCTTATATTTGTGGTATAAAATATTCCGAGCACATGAGCACGGTAGTTGCACACGCTGTACTTTCATTTTCTTTATATATCAGGAAATTTGTCGGCGCCTGTGGCTTAGTCGTTGAGAGGGCGCTTTGTAATTCCCAGGTCATGAGTTCAATCCAAGCTGCAGACAAAAAGCGTTGGTTTCGACAATTGTATCCAGAGATGACCTTTTAGATGGGAATGACAAACTGATGAACGTGAAACTTACCTTGTAAAACCATAATTTTTGTTGTTAGGATGTGCTGGTTCTATCACAAGGCAGACCAAGAAGACGATGGAAAGATAATGTCCAGACAGATCCGCAAAAAAAACTTGGTGTTATCAACTGGAACGAGAAGATCACCCAGAGAGACCAAACAAGAGCACGACTTTTGGGGTGGACTATAGATTTTCATAAAGTAAGAATACTTTGCCACACCATTAGGCGTATTTGGCATATAGGGCTAGATTTACAGAATAATTTATACCTAGTGGGTAATGTGGTCAACATAGTTTCTTAAAAAAGGGACAATTTGTGTACCGACAGAACAGCGGGAGAGCACCTAAAAATAAAAACAACGTTGACTGTGCTGGTGAAACATAGGTTTAAACAACGGATCAACATCATGGCACAAGGGTAGTAACCCAAAAGTCCTTCTTTCTACTTCTGACTCAAGCACGAGGTCGAAGAATCTCAGCGCAGTGCACGAACTCTGTAGCACCGGCTGAAATCCTGAAATTGGGAAGATTTTTAACTCCACATTTTGCCCGGGCAGAGCCGTTAGGCTAATTTTTTTTTTCAATTTCCAATGCCAAGAGCTTTTTTACGTGCGCAGCAAAATACACAAGCGTCCGATCTCACTACACAGAGACCAGGGAATATTACTAGAAGTCCACGTGAAAAAAATCACAGCCTTCACCGGGGTGTGAGTCCAGGACCTCCAGCACTGAAGGAGGACGCCCGGCCTTGAGACCACACAACACATCAACACTCCCCTTCCCCACGTGCCACGATGTTGATCCATTGTTCAAAACCTCAAAACCTCTTTCACTGCCATACAACAAAACACACCAGGCGTATCGTTTCATGGCTCTCTTTCTGACATGTAATCCAAACTGACATGTTCTTCAAAATAATTTTCAGCTGCTGAAAAGGAGCTTTTATCTGGCTGATCCTGTGTCAAATCCCTGTTGTCCGTCATCCATCTGCTGGTATTAATGTTCCCATATGTTCGAATTTTGGACTGCTTAACATATTTGTTCTTTGTTTGTTGTTATCTTGTCATAATCGACATCACTGCATACTGGGCAGTCCCATGCGCGCCCAGTCCTCTGGTGTAGCAGCCACTCAAAAGGTATCTCTATTTATTGTTTCCATAACAATTTGGTTATAATATCTCCTGTCCTTAAATACTTTAAATTTTGAGTTTAAAATCTACCCAGGATCCTCGCCGGTGCTACGGAGTTTGTGCACTGCACTAAGATTCTTCGGACCCAAGCTTGAGCTAGAAGTAGAAAGGAGCACTTATGGGTAAGTTCCCTTGTGCCAGGATGTTGATCCGCTATATAAACCAAACCATATAAACCTATCTTGAGAAAACGCTGAAGAGCAGGCATTGCGCAGAGCTTAACACACCAAGGACCTCTTTCTCAACCTAGCAAGCTACCTGTCTCTCTCCATCTTCCGACCTAACTATAAAATATCTTGGCACCTTCGGGCGTTCTAAATTTTTTGCAAATCTTTGTTACCTCCTCTAAAAAAAAAAAAAAAAAAAACGGCTGCGCACAAGTAGATTGTGACAGTCGTCCTGTTGGGGCCTTGTTTTAGGTCGCTCAGTGTGCGGGACTGTTTGTTTCGCGGTGGTGTGGCTGAGGACTGACTTGGTACTAGCACAGATGAACAGTGCAACAGCTAGCGGATAGCCAACTAAAACAGGAACCAGGACCCATCAAAACCAGAACTTAGGCAACAAATGAACAAACTCAGGTGTAATTGCTCACCACAAAGGAAGATAAATAAAATAAGATAGCAAAGGAACCGTCCTTGATAAAGCAGGCCATCAGGCGGCTAAAAAAGGACTAAGCTTGGAATTTTTGTTTGATTTTATACGATACGACGATACGATACCTATCTTAGGCTGTAAAATGGCATAGACATCCTTCACCAATAATAAGAAGAACTCCACAGGGGGAAGCATGTACAGCAGGGATCCACCGATCAACAGTAGAAAGATCCCTCGTCGACGATTGTTTCAGCCCGTTACCATTTCAATACAATCTTGGAAGGTGGGCCGACCTGGGTCATGACTCTCAGGCCTCAGGTCCTTCCTTGTTACATGCACATTACCGGATGATTTCGGACAGGGTTACTTTACTATTAGCCTTCCATTTTAGGATGCATTTTTTTGTTATTTGAAGCCCCACCCTGTCTCTTGCCAGGGGCCGCAATATAACCAGGCCATAAATATGGCCAATTGACTGAACGCGGTTTCTGGGACCTCTCCACGGTGATCCACATCCACGTGGTTTTGTTTTTACTGCTCCCATATGTAACTAAATAGTTATAATTAGAATGTGTCCAATATGCACTAAAATGCTGTTTCAACATGGCGGTGAGGTGGTGGTGGGGGTGGGAAAAGGTTGGGGGGGGGGGTAATTAGAGATTCTGGAGGATATTCAACAGCGAGGATGAAACACAGGCGGACGTTTCATTAGACAGTAACTGGTACAATTAACATGTGGTCTCTTCGACGGCTACTGAAGAAGGGGACAGAGCACGTGTGGGAATGCCCTATGACAGTGATGTCAGTTCATTCATTCATTCACTTATAATAAAGTAGGTTAACAAAGTCAGTGACACATCGGAAGCTACTGGCTCATTTGGGAAATATTTAAACAGTGATTTAATAAATTAATCGGCGATGTACTTACAGAGCAATCGATTGGTTAGTTCCTTCCAGAATATAAATAATATCATTTTAATATGATGAGGCCTAAACGGATGTGGGAAGAAAAGAAACATGTAAACTGATTATAAAACTTGACACATGATAACAAATAAAATAATAAAACTATTTCTTTTAATCATTTTATCATTCACCAGCTGTAAACTCCTGAGAAACGTTTTGGTTGTTCGTCCACTTTTGGACTTTCTTGCTGCAGAAGTCTAGTCTTGCGTGCACATCCGTTTTACAGATTTGACTTATTTATATTCAGACTACTGTTGCCTTGCCTCTCAGATAGGTAATCTGAAAGGAAATACTCCTCATAACTGAACATTTACATCATGCTTTTTAGATGGTAGTGTCTCTATTCAACCCCCACCTCCCAACCACACTCCGCACACGCACAGAATAACAGAGCCCCGGAACCCACACGTGGAGAACTAACGAGCAATTTAATTTTATTTTTAAAGGTTTACGAATTGGGCACTAAGTCCCAAAACACATTCACCCGTTTCAACCACTCATATTTAACACACCGGTAGCATTATGTATAATGCTTGTTAAGTTTCTTGATATAATGCATGTTAAGTTTCTTTATATAATGCATGTTAAGTTTCTTTATATAATGCATGTTAAGTTTCTTTGTATAATGCATGTTAAGTTTCTTTATATAATGCATGTTAAGTTTCTTTATATAATGCATGTTAAGTTTATTTATATAGTGAATGTTAAGTTTCCTTATATAATGCATGTTAAGTTTCTTTATATAATGCATGTTAAGTTTCTTTATATAGTGAATGTTAAGTTTATTTATATAATGAATGTTAGGTTTCCTTATTTAATGCTTGTTAAGTTTCTTTATATAATGAATGTTAAGTTTCTTGATATAATAAATGTTAAGTTTCTTTATATAATGCATGTTAAGTCTCTTTATATAATGAATGTTAAATTTCTTTATATAATGAATGTTAAGTTTCCTTATATAATGAATGTTAAGTTTCCTTTTATAATGAATGTTAAGTTTCCTTATATAATGCATGTTAAGTTTCTTTATATAATGCATGTTAAGTCTCTTTATATAATGAATGTTAAGTTTCTTGATATAATGCATGTTAAGTTTTTTTTTTTTTTTTATATATAATGAATGTTAAGTTTCTTTAGCAATAAACATAACATAAAACGTTGTAACCTGAGTCACTGACAGCAATGATTGGATGCGTCACATGGCTGATTGCGTGTAACGTTTTTATTCAGCTTCCGAATCTAGCGATCCCAAAGTGAGTCACCGTTCGGAACAGATATAAATGCTGATATCTGTAATTAAGTGCAAGAAGTGGGCTACAATGTTTAACATACATGCAAACGTTGTAACAAGGACGTTGTAAGTGAGGCCACGGTTTAAGAGAAAAACGAACACAGATTTGATGGGCTGTAAACGGATAATTATCTTGGCTGCATTCAATCAATCAGATGCCGTCGTCTCAGTAAAGGTTGGCTGCAGTAGATCCCCAACAAGCTCTGTTTTTTAAACCTAGATGCACGGTCTCTCAGGCTGCTGTTCATTCCTCTTTCCATAGTTCCCCAACATGTATATCGCTGTGTGCTTCGTATTGGCGTGCCTTTAAATTTTCCCTTCAGTACAGTTTTTAAAAGAAACTTATGTTTTTTAATGTGCCTGAAATATTTACATTCTCTCTCTCTCTCTCTCTCTCTCTCTCTCTCTCTCTCTCTCTCTCTCTCTCTCTCTCTCTCTCTCTCTCTCTCTCTCTCTCTCTCTCTCTCTCTCTCTCTCTCTCTCTTTCAGTACATTTATTTCCAAGCCTAGTCTTGCATGTGTCTTCTCAATGCCTTATTTACGAAGGTTCCGGTGGCTAGGTCACACCTTGAGAATGGAGGATGGCGGAGTCCCTAAGGACATCCTCTGTAGTAGACGGGTAGAAGATGTCAAGGCCGGCCTCTACTACGATATAAAGACTGTGCAAGCGGGACATGAATGATACAGTGGACTCGTGGGAACAAAATGCCGTGGACACCAGAAATGGAAATGAGAATGAAGCAAGAAATGACTGCAGAAAGGATGAGAGCTGAGTGTTTGAGAATAAACAGACTAAACAAAGGTCCTGAAATCGCCTGATTCCTGTGCTTTAACTGAAGAAGACTTTTCTTAACGCTTAGGGGGTGGGGCGGGGGCAGGGTGTCTTGCTAGTCACACTCGCCATCGCTATGGGTTTGAGTCCCATGATTCCTCATAGTGCAATAATAACAGAGAATCTCTGAGGCTAACACGACTGCGTGACCGTGGAATTAAGCTTGATGAAGCACGATTATGCTACCTTTCAGATAATGACAGAAGATGCTATAGCCTACTCCTCATGGGAACAATCAGTAGAGGTACCGTGAAGTGACTGCTGCATCGGAGGTCTTAGCACGCATGGGGATGTCGAATGTGCAAAAAACCTTGATTGTGATAACATAAAATAACATAACAGTATCGTCTGCAAAGATAGAAAGGTTTCAATCAGTCTATCATGTACCTGTGTATTTTTTAACTTTTGTTTCCAGGAAACGTAGCGACTACATTATGAAAGGGGTAACATGGGTGCTACATTGTTTATTTTGCCTTTCTAGCTCCCAATGGAGAATAGGCTCTCAACAAATTCACGCTAAGTCATTCTTTCCTTGACTATGCTATGCAGCTCTATCCATGCCCCCCCCCCCACTCTTTCTTTATTTCTATGCCCCTGTGGGTTCCAGTGCAAAGACATTTCAATTATATTGTTCTCAGGTTTTCTCAACTTGTGTCCTATCCAACACCAGCGTCTTTTCTTCACCTCTTAGTTGGTTCACTGGAACTTGTTTAGTTCTCTCCCAAAGCTGTATATTAGGGATTCCATCATACTATTTAATTCCCTCTTTTCTGTGCAGGCACCAGTTAATGAATGTTTGTAATTTATTAGTGCACAATAATAAGAGGCCGCGTTAGCGCTGTTGATAGGAGACTCGCCTTTCAATCCAGCTGCGACTCGCTGCAGTCCACGGCTTGTGTTCGAAACCCGGCGGTTCCCGGGGTTCACCCACCCTCTAGGTAATGGGTACCAGCGTTAACACTCTGGGGTAAATGGAGGAACGTCGCTGTAGCTACGGAGTTACGTGCAGACGGCGACACAGGCGGACAGTTTCTTATCAGCTGTCCGTAATGGTGGCAGAGCAAATATGGTTTATAACCGTGTGTAATGATGCTGGTTCAAATCTCCCACCTTTACCTTCACCTTTTAGTGCTACATAAATAAAAGAATAACGCAACAAATGTACTGCTGTGGTTTAGTGTACAACAATTGGTAGCGACTGATTGACTGACCGACGTTCAAATCCCACCAGGACCGCACAGCGAGCGTTGAAACACCCTGTGACACAAAGTGCCGCCATTCGGATGATAATCGCCCGGGCGTAAGTCCCAGAAACCCTATTCAACAGTTAGGTTATAGTTAAGGCCCCCTGATGACAGCTATGACGAAAACCATGGATAATGAAGAGGAGAAATACTAACATTCTAAAAGATCTGAACATCAAGGAAAACTGGCTCATAAACAGCATCTTGTATCGAAAGCTGAAATATTTTGGTGATATCAAGCGCCATGGCGGATTGGAAGAAAATAAGAGCAGAAGGCATGGTACCAGGAAGGAGGGGCAGGGGCCGACCAACACGAAGATGGATACAGGATATAAGTGAATCCTTGAATATGTAAGTACGCGAGGCGGGAGAGCTGGCGAGAGACCGAGTTTCTTTCATGCAGTCCGTGATGAGAGCGACGTTCTGCAAAGGACCTCCTACATGATGATGATGATGATGATGACTACAGCAGGGGTGGTGTTTTAAAGTGACAAAACATTGTGTCCCAGATTTGAGCCTATTAAGGCAAGCGTTAGTGTCTAGATATGAAAGCGGAGACAGGCAGAAAGAAAAGATAGTAAACATTTGTATGTTATGAAGTGGACTAATAACCAAGATTAGGAGAAAGTGGGTCGACTTAATTATGTCGGTATGGTTCGGTCTTTTTTGGCTGAATATCTAGTCTCACTATAAGGTCATCGCACAAAGCTCGAATTTCCCAACTCCAACGGAGAGCTATTGGGATACTATACATAGCTGTACCGGGAAAATAGAATTGTAGATCCGAATATGAACCTCCACAATTTTTAGGCTGAGATGTAGTCCGCACGCGCGCGTGCGCACACACACACTCACACACGTGTACGTGTGTGCACGCGCGTGCGTGGGTTCAGGTGAAGAAGAGTAAGAATAAGAAGAACACAACGATACATCTTAATGTACACTTTAAGCGGTACAACAAACTGTATGTGTACAAACACACACACACACACACACACACACTCACTTGTGTAAGTAAAGCAAAGTAAAGGACCTTTTTTCCACGCCTTTACGCGTACTGGACATATAGGGCTACACCTATAATTTTTAGACCAGTGGATGGACCTCTGTGGATGATGTGGTCAACATCACGCCGGCCACCTTTACTTTCCAAGACTGTACCCGGTACCTACTGAAAGCCAATGTCCTTTTTTTTAAAGTACTGCATCAAGACCCGAACACACGACCTTCTGATCCGCAGGCGAGCATCTAGCCGCTATGTCACGGCGGCTCCCCCACACTCATGTAGTTGTGTGTGCGTGTGTGTGTTGATTAAAATACATAATAATGTGCTTTCCCCCCCCCCCCCTTATTTTTTGTCATCATTTCATTTTTCTGATTCTTCTTCTTCTTCCTCCTATTCCTCTTTCTCATCCCCCTCTATTTACTCTAGAAACCCCACTAAAGTTTAATCCCAGCATCTACAAAGTATGTGCTTAAACAAAAGTCGTTGACACAAATGAAATTATGTATTGGCAGATTTCAGACAATTCTTAACTAATAAACAGAACTTTCCCCGTAACATTGTGAAGTATTGACTTGTAAAATGTTGACTAACTGAAAGGCGGAGAACTTTTAACGTAATCCAGAACTCCTGGACTAAGATGATTCAGTGTTTAGATTGGCGACAGTTGGCTTAATATTCTAAGCCTCCAGGAAAGATTTGGATTCCCGATGTAATTCGAGGGGGTTTAAAGGAAAAGCCTGAGAGTGTGATAAAAATTATTATAACTTTGAAATTGTGTTGTAACTAGGTCTGTACCGAATATTCGCTTCGTATTCGCTTCGGGGCCGAATAGTGGACCTATTGTATATTCGGTATTCGGCCGAATAGTTGCGAATAGTAGTTACCTTACGCCCGCTTTTGCATACACGACCTTAATACTGACAACATGGAACGATTGGTTTTGTTGAAAGCTAATGCAGCTTTCTCGCATTAACTAAGCTGTTAGTGACAATTTCCAAGTTTAGTTACTTGTTATAATACTTAGGATTCTTTCATTCCTAGTTATTAGTTATTAATTACCACAGACTGACTGAAGGATGCAAAACATAAAATGTTTTTTTAATGTTTACTGTACTGTACGAATACTAACTAGACATGGAAAGAATATAAACTCTGGCCACATTCAAGTCGATAATATGAAAATGAAACCAACAGAAACAAATGTGAAAACTTTATGTCAAATAAAAGTTCAGCGCACATTTGACATTATGAATGTTTTTGTTTTTTTTTTTTAGATATATTTTATACACTATTCGTATTCGTATTCGGCCGAATAGTTGGTCACGCTATTCGTATTCGGCCGAATAGTGAAAATGACTATTCGGTACAGCCCTAGTTGTAACCTGTCAAAATTGTTTTCAGCTCTGTTAGTACCATAAGAGACCCAGCCTAAAATGGGTACTAGGATGGGCTGTCCTGGGAAAGTAAAGACAGCCGGCGTAATGCTGACCACATTACCCACAGAGTGCTGATGGTCTGTAAAAATATGGGACGCTCTGCCCATATGCCCGATGCGCCGAAAGGCGTGAAAAGGGATCTTTACTTTACTTTTACTTAGTACCATAAGAACGTTTCACAAGTGATGCCAGTAAAGAAATACCCCTATTTAAAATTCACCAATGCGGTAATATAACAGTGATAATTACAACAAGACCTGCCATATTTTATGTGTGTAAAAAAAATGCCAATTACTGATTTTATATATAACTTCTGCGGTGTAGGCGGGGGGGGGGGGGGGGGGGGGGGGGGGGGGGGGGGGGGGGGGGGTCCTTTGAGCCTGAGGATTTACGGTCGCATGGCTAGTGCTGTCGCCACGACTGTGCAGGTGAGAGTTTTATTTTGCCCCCGACAGAGATTAAAAAAAACACAGCCCTACCGAGGATTCGAACCCGGGTCTCCTGCATGATAGCCCAGCGCTCTATCAGTGTGTGTAAGTTATGACCAAAAAATAATTACTTAAATAGTATTATTAAAAATAATAAAAATAATAATATTAATAATAACAATAACAAAAGAGTACAGTAAGGTAATTAGAGGATTCAGCAGTCAGTGTTTCCCACATCATGCGTTATTTGGGACTCAGAGTGTGAAGGATGTCAAGAGTGTTAAGCACGTGATATCACGATGCAGAAGAATACAGTGAGTTTATAATGGTAATATAAAGAAATGTAGTGGGAGTCACAGAGGCGTTGGTGGCTGAACACTCGCCTGCGAATCGGAAGGTCGTGGGTTCGCGTCTGAACGGAGCCAAACGTTTTTTTTTTTATGACGACTCCCAGGTCGACCCAGCCTTGAGTGGGTACCATGTTCAGTTCTGGGAAGTAAAAGCGGTCGGCGTGATACTTATCACATCATCCACCAAGTGCCGATTAGACTATAAGAATATAGGTTTAGTCCTATTTTCCCAGTACGCCTAAAGGCGTGGAAAAGGTACCGTTACTTGTCTATGGAAATTCATTGACGAATGAAGCATTTGACAACATCAATAGGGAATCTCTCTGGAAATTGATGTGGCACTATGGAATCCCACAGAAAATTATTAACTTAGTAAAGGCAACATATAAAGACGTGAAATGTCGTGTTCTTTATGAGGGAAAGGTAACAGATACATTTGAAATAAAAAAAACAGGTGTGCGACAGAGATGTCTTTTCTCGCCTCTCTTATTTTTACTGGCTATAGACTGGATTATGAAAACAGTAACTGCTAACACCAAGAAGGGAATTCAGTGGACCCCTACAAAACAACTTGATGATCTGGACTTCGCTGGTGATATTTCTCTTCTGTCCCATTCACGGAATCAGATGCAAGATAAATTAAATATACTTGATGCGAGATCACTGCAGCTTGGTCTGAAAATCCCTAAAGGGAAGACAAAGATAATGAGAATAAACCAGGCAAATAGTAATGTGGTCTTTCTTAATGGCACCCCACTCCAAGACATGGAGTCGTACACCTATCTGGTCAGTAATGTAGATAAAGATAGAGGAACTGATAGAGATATTAAAATAAGAATACAAAAGGCAAGAGGAGCTTTCATAGCAGTAGGGAATTTGTGGAGGTCAAAAGAAATTAAAAGGTATACTAAACTAAATTTTTTAAATTCTAATGTCAAATCAGTACTTTTGCATGGGGTGAAAACATGGAGAACAACTAAGGCAATTACTAATAAATTACAGACATTCATTAACTGGTGACTGCGCAGAATAGAGGGAATTAAATGGTATGATAGAATAACTAATGTAGAGCTTTGGGAGAGAACTAAGGCTCCAGTGAAACAAGCGGTGAGGAAAAGACGCTGGCGCTGGATTGGGCACACACTGAGAAAACAGGAGAACAGCATAACCAGAATGTCTTTGCATTGGAACCCACAGGGGCATAGGAATAAAGGAAGGCCAAAAAAAAACATGGAGAAGAGAGTAGGAGAATGAAGTTAGAAAGATGGGGGGGGGGGCATGGGAAGAGCTCCATGCAATGGCGAAGGATAGAACGATTTGGCGTGAGTTGGTTGGGGGCCTATGCTCCACTGGGGGGGGGGGGGGATAGAAAGGCAGAAGAAGAAGAAAAAGATAGCGATACATGTCTGTTAGTCCAGCAGGTGTGAGTGAAAAAGGAAGTTTCACAACGGCGTCACTTTTGTGACATCCTGTTTACATCTGGCTGTGCCTGACCTGGTCGTTTTTCCTCTCAATCTCTTCATCTGTCTGTCTTCACACGTGTGGGCCTATGCTACTCACACTTCTCATATTTACTCCTTCAATTGTTCGAAAAGCTTGAAGGCCTTTTAATAAATCAAATGTCCCCCCCCCCCTCTCTCTCTCTCTCTCTCTCTCTCTCTCTCTCTCTCTCTCTCTCTCTCTCTTTTATTCAATATGTAGCCACATATTAGAATATTAGCTTCTGCCAGTGTTCTGTCACTCTTGTTGGGTGCGTCCATATGTGTCCCTGCTGTCTGCTCTCTCTCTTTCTCTCTCTCTCTCTCTCTCTCTCTCTCTCTCTCTTTCTCTCTCCCCTTTGTGTGTGTGTGTGTGAGTGCGTCCGTATGTGCTGACATGCACAACGAGTTTGCAAATGCAAGATGCTATATTTGCAGAAGACGTTAGAAATTTGTCCATAATTAAATAATTTGGCAATATTACTTCTTAACTTGCCGATGATAAAGGTGTTGGTGATGACAATCCCGATGATAATGATGATGACTGAGTATGATATATACTCACCCCCCCCCCCCCCGAGAAAAAGCATGTCATTAAGTGGACTACAATGTGTTTCTTTCAAAGTCAGAGTGCATCTGACTGACAGGCGAGGAACCAAAATCGTGCTTACAAATAAGCTAGATAGGATATGCTAGCACAACACAAGTTCTGCAACAATACTTAAAGATAAAGATGGATGCACAATTAAACTGTCCACCGGATCTAATAGCCGGTGAACGGGAAGAACAAGAAAAAGAACGCGGATGATTATGATGATAACAGAGATGACGATCACGATGATGATGATGACAGAGATGATGATGACGATGATGATGACAGAGATAATGACGATAATGATGACAGAGATGATAATGACGAAGATGATGACAGAGATGTTGATGACGATGATGATGACAAAGATTACGACAGAGATGATAAGGTCGATGATGATGACAGAGAGGATGATGACGATGATGATGTTGATGGTTATCGGGAAAATGGTGATATCGATGAAGAGGATGATGATAATGATGGTGTTGGTGGTAATGATACCGATAATGATGAAGACTATACTGGCATTGATAATATTAATCGGGATAATGTTGACAAAATTGATAACTGTGATGATGATAATGACGATTGCAGCTGATAAGCGATATGATAACAAAGCGGGTAATGCCTACGAATACAGTGCTTTCAATGTAGCTTAAAAAATTTATAGCTCTGAGTGAAAAAAAAAAAAACATTGCGAAAACACCTAAGATACAGAATTAAAACTTTGTTTACCACCTGCGAAATCAGGATTTGACGACCCAATCATGCATGATTCCCCCATCATTCTTTGGTCCCTCAACTCCAATCAATCATCATCGGACATTGAGCCTTTCTGCTTTGTGATTCGGCTTCCGGTCAAAATGGAGGCCAGGCACGTTACTGTTTTTTTTTTTTTTAAGTCGTGGCAAAATTTTACTTCTGACAGACGGTGGACGTTGCCGTTTCCCCTATTTGTAGACTGAACGGATTTAGTTTTGTCGCCTAGATACTGAGTTGAGTGGATGTGGCGACATTGTGAGCTGCGGATTTCATTTAGAATATTTTTCGACTGTGGCGAGCATGGGTTGTGAACTGTAAATTCAGAAAGTGGCGAGTGGCAAGTGGCCTGTTGCCACATAATTGATGGTGCCTAATGTGATTAAAATTATTCGCGTGTGCAACTCCTGGCCTGTTTGTACCTGCTGCTGATGATCGACTGCATTTCTAATTACGGACTGTTTGTATTAGCACTTCTGATGGCTGCCTTATGCGTTTAGTGCGGGTGTATGCTGGTGGAAATATTGAGAAGGCAGAGTCTGTGTCAATATCTTCGCAATGGACAGTGATGGACATAATGTGTGGTTTTCGTTGGCACAGGAGACGAGCATCTATGGGATGACACGTTTGCTGTGAAGCTAAAACTAAGGTTAGCGAGATTTCTTTGTGATTCATAGGTCAAAAGTCATAATGATGATGATTATAGTGGAACCGCAGAAATCGCCAAGAAAATGACAAACAAAAAGATAGACATTTTGGGAAGACTGACACATAATAGTGGGAAGACCATACACTACTCGGGAAGAAATGATTGTAAACATACACATGGAGTGGCACTGATGCTAACTAAATAATTAAATAAAATCTGTGAGTGGATATAACTACATGCTCTGGGTCCAGATTAGCGAAACTTATAGTCATACAATGCTACCCATCTACAAACAATGGAAGTGATAAGAAGAAAAGACGAATTTTATACCCAGTTAGATGAACTGATAAAGGAAGTCTCCAAACATGACCTACATATAGTCATGGGGGACTTGAACGAGAAGGTGGGAAGGGATAACATAGGACTTCAGCCATCATGGGGAAACATGGGCTAGGAAAGAGAAACAATAATGGAGAAAGGCTGATCGACTTCTGTGTCCACAACAGTTTAGTCATTGGTGGAAGAGTCTTCATGCATAAAGATATCCACAAGTATACATGGACGTCATCTAATGGCAACAAGAGGAACCAAACTGACCACATACTCTACAATAAAAAGTGGAGGACTTCGAAACAAGATGTATTTGCTAGAAGCAAACCTGGCGTCGGAAGCGATCACAAAATTGTGATTTGTAGATTGAATCATAAATTAAGAAGAAGCAAGAACAAGATTTAAGTCCATTATTTCATTCAGCCCAGCTCAGGACATTAAAAGTCAGAAGACTTTTGTGTTGAACCAAGAAATCAGTTCAAGGTGTTTAACCATCTACCAGACACAGCAAATATTGAAGAAGAATGGGCACAGTCTAAAAATGCGTATTGTAATGCAGCCCAGAAAATACTCGGGTTGAAGAAATATGTGAAAGAAGAATTGATATTTAAAAAAATTTGGTCAAAGATAGAAGAAAGATAAATGCAAGAAACAAAAAGCACACTAGAAAAGATGGCAACAACATATGTAAAGAAACAAAGAAAATCTTAAAGAAAGACCAAAAGGAATACTTCGAACTGATAGCTGCCAAAGAGAAAGAAGCGGCAATGTCAGGTGATACTAGAACATTGTTTAAAGTAACAAAGGTTCTTAGTCGGAATCATTTTAGCTTTAATGAAGGAAACCTGAGAGACACAACAGGAAAAAAAATCATAACGGAAAATGGTAGGGTTGACAGATGGCAAGAATATTTTACCGAGTTGCTAAAAGAAAAGCAATAACTAGGCTCTAAAATAAATAGCAATGGAGACTGTTTGACAGAAATTAAAAGGAGGGCAGCCATAGCTTAAACAGCCTAAAAAGTCTATGGTTAAGCACCAGCAAGGATATCACAATTATAATTTTGAGAGCATGCATCTTTCCTGTAGCAACATACGGATGCGAGTCGTGGACTATCTCCCAGTCCTTAAGAAAGAGAATAAGGACTTTTGAGCTGAAATGCTATAAAAAGATTATCAGAATACCTTGGACAACAAAGAGGAGAAATACTGACACCTTGAAAGATCTGAACATCGAGGAAGATTGGCTAATAAACAGCATCCTGTCTTGGAAACTGAAATATTTTTGTCATATCAAGCGCCACGACGGATTAAAAGAAAATTATAGCTGATGGCATGGTACCAGGAAGGAGGGGCAAGAGCCGACCAACACGAAGATGAACAGAGGATATAAGTGACTCCTTGAGTATGAAAGTGAACGAGGCGGGAGAGCTGGCGAGAGTCAGAATTTCTTTCAGGCAGACCGTGATGAGAGCGATGTTCTGCAAAGGACCTGCTATACTATGATGCTAAATAGGCCACCATCAGATGTTCTAGTGGAAACAGTAAAAGAAACTGTGGCCAACTCACAGAAATGGATATTGGGTCAATCATTGTTAAAGTAATTGAAACAGCAGCATGCAGTATGAAGAATGGGAAGGCAGCAGGTGAAGACCCAACTAGTGTTGACATCTTAAAGGCAGTACCACCATTTACAGCTAAAGCATTGCATGGAATATTCAACTCTCCCGTGTGGGTTCCGGGGTCCCATTGTGGGGAAAACAAGAATAGACCCACTGCCTCCCCAAAAGCATGTCGTAAGAGTCGACTAATTGGGGAGCTTCCTTTGAAGTCGGAGTGCATCTGCCGGAGAGGCAAGGAACCAACAGTCTGTATTCAAAAGAATGAGATCTGTAAAACTGATGCACACGCAACACTCAGGTTCTGGAGCAGGGCTGCAGTTCAGTAGTGGACGAGCAACCAGAACTTTCCGCCAGAGTGTACAGCTGGTGAACGCGAAGAAGAAGAAGAAAAAGAATATTCAACCAAATATGAATAAATGAAGTGGTCACGACAGACTGAAACAATGGGTAATCATCCCACTACCGAAGAAAGGTGATCTCTCACACTGCAACAACTGGAGAGGCATAACATTTTGTCTGTACCCGGAAAGGCATTCTGTAGGGTGTAGGGTAATATACAACAGAATGAGGACGTCAACAGAGTTTTGTCGGAAGATGAGGCAGGATTCAGAAAAGGAAGAAACTGCTGTGATTATATTTTCACTTTAGAATGGAATATATATAAACTTTATAGACTTTGAAAAGGCGTTTATTAGTCTAGACAGAACAATGTTGCGGAGGAACCTTGCTGCGTATGGGTTACCATATACAGTTCTAAACATATTTAAAGGACTCTACGAAGGATACCAATACAAAGTGAAACTAGGACTCATGGATCAGAATACTCCACATCAGGAGTCATTAGGAGTCCGACAAGGGTGTATTCTGTCACCTTTTTGTTTCTCACAGTGAAAGATTATGTTACGAAGAAAGCAAACACAGGCACACAGACGCGCCTTTAGTGAAACCTTCTCTAACATCTGGAACATTTGGACTTTGCAGATGGTATCTGTACAATCAGCCAAAGTAAAAAACATCTGCAACAGAAGACAAATACGATCACAGAAATAGCAAAACAGGATTGAGAATCAATGCCAATAAAACAAAACTAATAGAGATAAACCCTAAAAGTGAAAGACCTATAGTAATAGATAATGGAAGTTTGGAAACAGTAACTGACTTCACTTATCTTGAAAGCAATATCTTTTCGGATGGAAATGTAGTGGTTGAAATCAAGCGGAGAACTGCAAAGGCAAATGCTGCTTACAACAGACTTCAGAGTGTCTGGAGATCAAGCATCTACGGCACTAAAACTAAACTCAGGATTACAAAACATGCGTAAGGAAAATTCTCCTCTATGGAGCAGAAACATGGAAAATAGACAGAAAGACGTGAAGAGGTTTTGAGGGAAGGCTTCTCAGAAGATTGTTGGGATTCAAATGAGCAGATAAAAGAAATCAAAAAAGGAAGATGGAGGCGGATTGGACACGTCCTCAGAATGAAGAAAGAGACACGGTCGAGACAGGCAATGCAATGGACACCACAAGGACAGCGAGAAAGAGCCAGGCTCAAAGGCACTTGGAGGCGAACCTTTGAGGCTAAACTCAAGGCTACGAGAAGGGGGATAAATGGAGAAAGAGAGGATGGCTCAGGATCGAATTGAGTGGCGATGATGATTGATTGATTATGAGAATGATGATGAGGATGATGACTGAAAATTTATGATTATAATAATATTAAAGATAATGGTAGTGATCATGATAATTATGGTTATAGATGATGGCAGACAGATATGGTATAATGAAAATGACGATTCCACCAGTGAGGATATACATTATACAACGTCAAGGGAAAAAAGAAAGCAAACAAGAGTTGTCTGAAGAAAGAAAAACACACAACACATTAAACATCAAAAATACACGTAACAGACCCTCCCCCTCCCCTTACCATTTCCGCCAGTGAAATCAGGCCTCGTCGACCCAATCAGCTATGATTCCCGCATAACCCCATCAATCATCAGACATGAAGCTTTTCTCTTTTGTGATTCATAGGTCAAATTGCTAAAGAGCAACACAACTGGCGTGTCGGTCATGATTTATTGAGTAGATGAAAATGACAGTGAGGGAACTGACGCTAGCTGTTACGTGTCTTTGTCATAGAATGAAAGGATCGATGTTGTGTTGTTATTGTGACTATTGTTACGGAAAACTGTTTGTTTTCCATGTTTCTGTGCGCCTATTTCCATCTTTCATTTTTCATATGTTTATATTTCCATTAATTCAGTTAGTTGGCGTGCGCTAATGATTTGACTTCGTAAACAAGTTCCTAGGGAAACTGGTGAACGTTAAAAAAGAGGGGGAAAAAAACGAACAGCAAAGAAATTAGAAGAAAAGAGAGAGAGAGAGAGAGAGAGAGAGAGAGAGAGAGAGAGAGAGAGAGAGAGAAAGAGAGAGAGAGAGAGAGAGAGAGAGAGAGAGAGAGAAATGCCTGGACAGTCAATGGTATCAACAGGGACAATGCCTAAGCAAATATGGCAATATATTTGACACATTCTGAAGTGAATGGGTCGGCGAATTACCAAACACACACTGAAATGGGAAACAAATATATAATCAGGGAAAGAGAATGTCCAGGAGGAACCATTATTAACATTGATGAGAAAGTCCAAACGTGCTGGACTGGATTTCATTCATAATTTTGCAAACACTGCACACGATTTAAAGCCAGCACGATGTGACGCATGAACACCAGTAAACGCCAGCACTCTGTGACGCATGGAAACCAGTGAACGCCAGCACTCTGTGACGCATGGACACCAGTGAACGCCAGCACGATGTGACGCATGGACACCAGTGAACGCCAGCACTATGTGACGCGTGGACACCAGTGAACGCCAGCACTATGTGACGCATGGACACCAGTGAACGCCAGCACTATGTGACGCATGGACACCAGTGAATGCCAGCACTATGTGACGCGTGGACACCAGTGAACGCCAGAACGATGTGACGCATGTACACCAGTGAACGCCAGCACTATGTGACGCATGGACACCAGTGAACGCCAGCACTATGTGACGCGTGGACACCAGTGAACGCCAGCACTGTGTGACGCATGGACACCAGTGATCGCCAGCACTATGTGACGCGTGGAAACCAGTGAACGCCAGCACTATGTGACGCGTGGACACCAGTGAACGCCAGCACTATGTGACGCATGGACACCAGTGAAAGCCAGCACTATGTGACGCATGGACACCAGTGAACGCCAGCACTATGTGACGCGTAAAAACCAGTGACAGCCAGCACTATGTGACGCATGGACACCAGTGAAAGCCAGCACTATGTGACGCATGGACACCAGTGAACGCCAGCACGATGTGACGCATAGACACCAGTGAACGCCAGCACTATGTGACGCGTGGAAACCAGTGAAAGTCAGCACTTTTAGACGCATGGACACCAGTGAAAGCCAGCAGTATGTGACGCATGGACACCAGTGAAAGCCAGCACTACGTGACGCATGGACAGCAGTGAAAGCCAGCACTATGTGACGCATGGAAACCAGTGAAGACCAGCACTATGTGACGCATGGACACCATGTAAAAGCCAGCACTATGTGACGCATGGACACCAGTGAAAGTCAGTACTCTGTGACGCAAGGACACCAGTGAAAGCCAGCACTCTATGACGCACGGACACCAGTGAAAGCCAGCACTCTGTGACGCATGGACATCAGTGAAAGCCAGCACTATGTGACGCATGGACACCAGTGAAAGCCAGCATTATGTGACGCATGAACACCAGTGAAAGCCAGCATTCTGTGACGCCTGCACATCATTGAAAGGCAGCCTTCTGTGACGCATAAGCGGTGCATGTGGATAATTATTACGACGATGACTGCGAAAATGATAAGGATGAATACGCTAATGACGACCACGAGGATAATGATAATGATGATTTTGATGATGATTTTTATGATGTAGATGATTCAGTGATGATCATTGCCTTTTTTATGATGATGATATTGATAATGATGTAGACGATGATGATGATGGTAAGGATTTTGATAATGATGATAGTAATAATGCAGAGGATGATGATGATAATTGTGATGAAGATGAAAAAGAAGATGATGCTGGTGTTAAGGATGACGACAATTATAATGATGATGACTGTGATGGTGACGTCGACGACGATGATGTTGACGATGGTGGCGATTATGCCAATGATAATGATAATCGCTAAAGCAATGTGGCGGGTGAGCTTGTCTGTCAAAACTGTAGTTCCCGTTCAATCTCCAGAAGTCGCGGGACGCTTTTTTGTAGCCAGCACAACCATTGGGAACGACCCAGCCTCACATTGCTATTACACGCAACATATATAGGTTACACAGCAACAAACTAAAGAAAAAAAAAAGGTTTATAAGACCAATGGTATACGGTGCTAAAGTTATATAAGTTTTTTAGTAAAAGTTGCTAGAGAATTTTCAGAGTTCTCTGGGAATTGTCTGGGGAAAGAAGGTGTCACAGAAGGGAACCAGTTTACCCCAACAAACACTTCGTGACCTAGAACATGTGAAGCTTAACAACACACACCCCAGCTGGAGTATCTACTGTGGTGCTAACTTTATGTTCATGGAACGTCAATTCAGAAATGCCCGCTTTCTATCCAGGCCAAAATTTTGGGCGGAATAATCAAGATCAATACATGATTAAATAGATGGAAAACCCTCCAGGGGATAGAAACAATCAATTTATTAATCAGGTGCCGTCTTCATAGAGAAGGTTGCTTACTTTAGCTCTCCGACAAGCTCTGTTTTTCACCCTGAAAGAACACACTCTCATACTGCTGTTCGTCTTTTTTTTTTTTTTTTCTTTTGCTGTCCTCCCACTTGTGTCGATGTTTGCTTTTTGTCTTTAAGATTTTCTTCTATGATTTGTTTTATAAAAACGTTATGTTTTTAATTTAGCCAAAGTTTTTGAAATGTATTTTAGTCAGCAGCTGCTGTGAGTGACGTTCAACCCCACAAGGACCGCACAACGAGCGATAAGCACCCGCTGACACAAAGTGCCACCATTCAGATGAGAATCACCCGGGTACAAGCTCCGGAAACTCGTTCAACCTTTAGGTTATATTAGGGTCCCGGACTACTGGCCGGGGGAGGCGGTGGGGGGGGGCTTTAGAATAACAACAAATTGCGTTCCCATCTTGAGACGTGTTCTGCAATAATGTCTGTTTTCTTCTCTACTTATGTATTTCATTGTTTCTTGTTTGTATGAAGAGCTTCCGGCCAAAGTGGAGGAAAGGCTTGGCAGAATAGCTTAGAAGTTATTTATGCTTTCGACAGCGCTTTGCTAATGCAGTTTCCACATAAGCACGGTAGTCTACGGTTTCGCTGCCTGAGCTACTGAGTTAAGTTCTTGTTGCAGCCCCGTGAGCTGTCTTTTTTTTTTTCCCACATGGAATGCTTTTCATTGGTGCAGGGGTTGTGTGGTGGTTTTCAATATGGCCGGTGGCCGGTTTACGTGCGAGCTGGTGAAATAGTTGTTTGTTCACCAGTTTTTCAGTTGCAACAATGAGGGACATTTCATTTGATTTGCACTGGCACAGGAACGGAGCAAGTATGGACAAGCCGATTTCAGTGAAGCTGAAATCTCCACTAACACTAAGACTTGTTTGTATAAAATACTACCTAACCTTCTATATATCCACATCCCCAGCTCAACATTGAAACCATCTTCGACACCAAAAATACCACCATACTCTTTACATAGAAAAGAAAAAATCGGAAACTGTTTGAATATTATTTGATCACAGATTTCGAACCTCCTTCGATTCTCCCAGTTCTTTTTAATATGGTTTGCTATGGTTATAAATCCATGTGTAATCCGAGCACATTTAAATGTTTTTAATTTAATATTTAGCTGCTAATGATAATGTTTATTGTTACATCTTACTAGAGGTAAGAGGGAAATAAAGCATGAAAGAAAGGAGATTTAAAAGGCAGAATGTTATCGGGCCTGTGTGTCCATTACTTAAACATTTGAAAATAAAGTGCGTTCTTTAGTCCCTCCGTCCGTTCGTCTGTACTTGCTTCTGCTGCTGATGCATATAGTGCTGCTGCTAGTGCTGCAACTGCTTCTACCTCTTCTTCTTCTTCTTCTTGTTTCTCTTCATCTGCTTCTTCTTGCCTCTTCGTCCTTCTTCTTCTCCTTCATCGTCTTTTCCTTTTCTTTCTGTCTTTCTTCTTCTTCATTTTATTTTTATTTTTATTTTTCTTCTTTCTCTTCTTCTTCTTCTTTTTTTCTTCTTCTTCTTCTTCTTCTTCTTCTTCTTCTTCTTCTTCTTTGCATTCACCGGCTGTAATCTACGGTGAAACGTTTTGGCTGTTCATCCACTTCTGGACTTTAATTCTATTTCTAGAAGTTTTGCGTGCACTTCAAGTTTATTGATAACTTGTATTTATATTCAGGCAAAAGCACTCCGACTTCGAATGAAACATTCCTAATTAGTCGACTCTTACGGCTTGCTTGTTAGAGGTTAGTGGGTCTATTCTTCTTTTCTTTCCTATAACTGGGACCCGGAACATACACGGGGAACCCGTTCTGTGAGTGCTGATTAATTTATGTTATTACGTTTATCAATAATTTATGATAATCACATGACTATTATGTGCCCTTTTCCTTGACTTCAAAACCAACCCCAGCATGTAATTAATGGCCGTTGCATGGTAGTTATTAATTAATGGTATCCTCAACAGATTGCTACCGTTGACCGAATAATAGACAAACATATTGTTGTCAAGATAAAAGCATTGTTGTCTAATCGCCACCAGCTGGCTTCCAGTTCCGGTATGTCTTCTTCTTCTTCTTCTTCTCTTCCACCTTGTACCTCATCGAAGTGTCGGGATGAGATATAACGTTCGTTGATGACCTCTGCCAAGAGCACTATTGGGATTAATATTCTTTTCTGAAAGGTTGTTCCCTAATTACAAAACTCCATCTTTTCCGAGGTTTCCGCTCGCCCTATACATGTTGTAACGTTTCAGTGTGGCTCGCTGCGGTAGATAGTACCAGGGCAATTTTGTTAGGTGGTAAAACCACTTCATTTGCTGTTCTTTGATTAACTTTATTCCTAGCATTCGTCTGATTTCGTGATTTTGTTTTCTGTCTTTCCTTGAAACTCCTTCAGCTCTTCTAAGGCATTATTTCGTCTCTGTTGTCACAATGTGAAACTGCGTTCACAACAATAAGCCACAGGCGCTGAAATTTTGATTAGAGAACTCCTCGTGTGGGCTCTGGAGTCCCACTTCAGGGAACAGGTGAAAAGGTAGGGTTAACAAGCATGTTTTATCATCATCATGTGCCCTGCCAACTAGCGTGGGCTCATGAGTCTCCACAGATCACAATCCCTGGTTGCCTGGAACAGCTCTCTTGATGATATCCCTCCATGCCATCGTTTCAGCCCATCCAGCATCATCTCTCTTGTCTGCATCTCCCCACCTTTTCCACTGATCTTTCCAGTTGTCACGATGTACTCTAATGTCTCTCTTCTCATTATGTGTTAAGAACAGTGTTTGTCTCTTTCCTGTTGTTGTATATAGAGATCTACTTTCACTAGCTTGTTTCAAGCAATAGTTGTTAGTTACTCTGACCATCCAAGGTATTCTTCACATTCGTCTCAGAAACCACATCTCTGTTGCTTCCAAGTTCTTCTTAATTTGTTCATTGACTGTTGCATGCTAATTCGGGAGAATTGGAATATTGTGGGAAGAGAAAAAGTGGTATGATAGTTATTTACGGGAGTTCAAGGGTATGTCCCATGACCAGTGTCAATAATGGTCCAAGTGATGAGGGGGAGTCGATGTTGGAACCAGCGAGAATTGTATTGGTACGGAAGGGACATCAACGCCCGAGAAAGTTGCTGCGTGGGCTCACTGCGGGGGCTGACAGGAATGACTTACAAGTCGCACGGAAGAGGTATAAACTATGCGAGTATGGTTCTCATGTACGCCTGAGCCACGTACAAGAGTGATTCTGAGAACTCCCACATGAGCGTGAGTCTCGTGTAGCTGAGAAGGCCCACACGAGAGGCGTGCCTCTCGTGTAACATTCGCCGCCCAAATGGGTCCGGCAAGTATATATTTGGACTAAATGGTGAAACTATGGGGGTGACTGCAGTCAAGCTAATACAATGAATTCTAGAGAAATATGACTAAAAAGCTCAACAAAATAGGAAAAAGGAAAACGTGCACAAAACAACACAACGTAACGTTTCGACCGGGCGGCCTTTTTCAAACAGAAGTGGACTACACAAACGAGGAATGGAGAGTATGTAGATCTCTAAGGGGTGACGTGAGCGACGTTTAAAAAATTTGATGCGGAATAAATGAAATAAAATAAAATAAACGATGGCTAAAAAATATAGTCACAATACTGGGAATAAAAGAAATGCAAGTGTTAATGATACATAAATGATATTGATAAGAAATAGAATATGGTAATAATATGAAATAAAATAAAATAATTTACATTTAAAATGTAATAAGATTAGAACTATTTAGATGAAGGTATGTTGGATATTGATACCTCTTGGACTAAGAACGCCAAGGCTGTGGATAAGGCGATTTTCCAAAGCGAGGCGGGTAGTATGATCGCCAGAGCAAGATTTTAATGCTGTGACAATGTCACAGCATTAAAATCTTGCTCTGGCGATCATACTACCCGCCTCGCTTTGGAAAATCGCCTTATCCACAGCCTTGGCGTTCTTAGTCCAAGAGGTATCAATATCCAACATACCTTCATCTAAATAGTTCTAATCTTATTACATTTTAAATGTAAATTATTTTATTTTATTTCATATTATTACCATATTCTATTTCTTATCAATATCATTTATGTATCATTAACACTTGCATTTCTTTTATTCCCAGTATTGTGACTATATTTTTTAGCCATCGTTTATTTTATTTTATTTCATTTATTCCGCATCAAATTTTTTAAACGTCGCTCACGTCACCCCTTAGAGATCTACATACTCTCCATTCCTCGTTTGTGTAGTCCACTTCTGTTTGAAAAAGGCCGCCCGGTCGAAACGTTACGTTGTGTTGTTTTGTGCACGTTTTCCTTTTTCCTATTTTGTTGAGCTTTTTAGTCATATTTCTCTGGAATTCATATATTTGGACTGCGTTGTTGTCAGTCAGGAGACTCCTATCTCTCGAGTCAGATCGCGAAGATCTCTAGTAAGAGTCAAATAGACAGAGGTGAGGTCTGAGTTGAGAGTCTAGGTCCCGATACAGTCAAAGGTAGAGTCCATCTGGCCAAGTCAGGCCAAGTGCACTGGACGCTCCATAGTAACTGTTCTGGGTGACGACGCAAGGGAGGCGTGGGATCATTATGGAAACAGAAGACTGGGGATGCCAAGGAGAGCTGTGTGCTAGAGGGGACGTGCTAGAAGTTTTTTCGGTCATCGGAGTCCTTCGACAGGCAGATGTGCAGTAGTCACTTGCTGGAGAACGAGCGAATGAAGTCCGTTTCCAGTCAGCCGAGGTGTCTTCTGACGTAGAATCAAGGTCCAGTTGATATGAGAGTTGTTCCTGTTCTGTACAGCGAGCCCAGAGTTGCTGGACGCTGTAGATCTTACTAGCTGTAGTGGTCAGGGAGAGGTCGCTACAAGCTAGGAGAGAGAGAGAGAGAGAGAGAGAGAGAGAGAGAGAGAGAGAGAGAGAGAGAGAGAGAGAGAGAGGACTATGTTCGAATGCCAATTAGGATCAATGTCTACGTCTCTGAGCGTGAAGTATTGTCAGTATGGGGGTTTGTAAATACCCTCTTGTGTTGTATCAATAAACCTGATGTATGGCGGAGCATTTTTTGAAATGCAGCTTTCGCTTGACCTGTTCTGCTTTTAATCTCGGTCACATATTTTCCACCTGATGATATATGACTGTTCCAAGATAAGTATTTTTCCTTCTCTTAACATTTTACAACGTGGAGTTATCTTCTTCCTTGATATAGCTATTACTTCCGTTTTCTTAATTTTCAATGAAAGTCCTTTCTTAGCACTCTCCATCCCAACAATATCGAGCAGTTGTAAATCAGCTGCATTTTCAGCTATAAAAACTGTATCGTCTGCATAACGCAAATTGTTTGTTTGTATCCTCCAACTCTTACTTCTGCATTCTCTTTAATTTCCCTCAAAATTATTTCACGGTATAGAGAGAAAAGGGCTGGGGATAACACACATACCTGTCTTACTCCTTGCTTTATCTGTTCAGAGGTACAAAATCTGTTTCCCACTTTAATTGCTGCTAACTGGCTCCAGCAAATGTTTTTAATTATTCTGAGATCTTTCCAGTCTACATAGATGTCTTCCGACATTTTTTATCATTTCCTCATGGTTAAATTTGTCAAATGCTTTGGTAAAATCTATAAAGCACAAATATAAGTAGTAGTAGTAGTAGTAGTAGTAGTAGTAGTAGTAGTAGTAGTAGTAGTAGTAGTAGTAGTAGTAGTAGTAGTAGTAGTAGTAGTAGTAGTAGTAGTAGTAGTAGTAGTAGTAGTAGATTTTTACCCCACCAGGAAATCACACAAGCGATAAACACCCGATGGCACAAAGTGCCACCATGTAGATGAGGGTCACCGTGGAGAGGTCACAGAAACCGCGTTCAGCTTCTCCTTCTTCTTCCCTTCCACCCTGTACCTGAGCGAAGTGTCGGGGGGAGATGTAACATTCGTTGATGAGCTCTGCCAAAAGCACTATTAAGACTGATGTTCATTTCTGTAAGGCAGTTCTTAATGCCATGACTCCATAGTTTCCGAGGTCTTCCACTAGCTCTGTACCCATTGTAACGTTTTAGTGTGGCTCGCTGTGGCAGATAGTGCCAGGGCATTCTTGTCAGGTGTCCAAACCACTGTATTTGTTGTTCTTTGATGACCTGTAAGACTGGCTGTCAGCCACTAGACCATATTTATGGTCGGGCTATATTTCGGCCCCTGGCAAGAACCAGAATAGGGCTTCAATTAACGAAAAATTGCATATCACAAGTAGATGACTGTATTTTCACACTACAAATATAAGTACTATGTCCATTGATCTTTCTATCAGTGTTCGCATTATGTATACAAGGTTCGACGATAAAGTAATGAGACTAGTTCCATAAAAATTTTAAAAATCAACAGTTGAAGATATAACCTGTATTTTATTCAAAGTAAGCCCCTTGTGCATTGATACAGCAAGTGGCACGATCTAACAAACACTGGAACGACCTCTGTAGTTTTTCTGTTGTTATGGCCCTTAAAGTCAACGTTACACGGCCCTTTGGATGTTATTAATATCGCCAAAGAAGCGTCACTTCAATAGTAACTTTAATTTTGGGAATAGAAAATAATCACAAGGAGATAAATCTAGGGAGTAGGGCGGATGGTTGAGAACACGCACATATATTGGGGGCCAAACATTTATGTACAGCTAACTCTTTGAGCCAGTGCATTGTCACGAAGAAGAAAAAAATTGCAAGGTTTTGAATACAAACCGGCAAACAACTTTTTTCTTGACTAAATCTTGCACTAAAATTGTACGAATAGTCTCTGTGTTAACACCAAATTCCTCTACCATCATCCTCAGAGTCGAGAAACGATTTTCTTGTATCCGTTCTCGTAATTTTAAAACGAGTTTCTCGTTACGAACAGAAATTGGGCGTCCGGGTCTAGTTGCATTTAGTAATCATTTCCACATCACTTTTGAATCGTGAATACAAGCTGAAAATCTGTGCACAAGATAAAAAATTATCCCCATAAACTTTTCGCATCAATTCAACTGTTGCAATGGCGCTTTTTCCTGAGTTTTACACTGAATTTATGTCAGCTTTTTTGCTTCATGCTGATTACGTAACAATGCACCTTTGACTAGGTTAACAAAATGGCGACTTGTTTGTTGTCTGCTTATCGGGCAGCGATGAAAAGTTGCCAGATAAAAGACAGAGGTTGCCTCTTTAGGTTCTATTATGTGAATCATAGATGGCATTTTTGTCTTAGCCATAATAAAATCAGTCACAAGTCTGTCTGCCTGCCTTTCCATTTGTCTGACTCTCTGGCTGCTTACCTCTGTCTGTTTGCCTGTCTGTCTGTCTGCTTTCCTGCGTTGATGCCTGTCTGCTTGCCTTTCTGTCTGGTTTCCGTTCTGTCTGTCTGCCTGCCCCTTTTGTGTCATTAAAACTCACATATTCATAAATACACATAAATAAAATCGCATATATACATATACATATATAAATAGCTCGTAGAGTAAGACAGAGCCAGAGGCAGACATTCACACACAGGCAGACTGACATTCATACACGCAATAAGTCAGGCAGGCACTCAGATATATTAGACAGACTGACAGACATACTGATAGACAGACAGACAGACATAAACGCAAGAAACGAAACGATCAATTCTTGGGGGCGCCAATCGCGGCGGAAGTTCGTAGAAATGTTCCCGTGTTGGGGGATGACATTTTAGACTAGGAGATGCAAGATGCCTCTTTGCACAATTGGCAAGAACCATTAATGCAGGATTTGGATAAGCCGCGAGACGACGGTCGCCAAACATCTTTCAAGGCCGGGTGGCCTCAGTCGTTGATTGGGTCTTGTGGTTTGTACATTGTCAGCAGAGTCGCTGGGACCGAGTTTTCAACATTCTTCGGTTAAAGCAACGTTAATGTTCCCAAATAGAGTAGGTCACTTTTCATTCACAAGTCTGTTTTGGCTGGTCGACTTTCTTGAAGGTTACGGGTGTGTCCTGTTTTGTTGTTTGCTTTCTGTGTTGTCTTGCATTCACGCTTTCATTTCGAGGAAGAGAATGTGTGTGATATAGGTTGCAGCATTGTCTAGGAAGTGTTGTGTTAGGACCAGTTTTTCCATGATTTTGGAGTGTTAAAAGCGCTAGCGTGCTGAAATATACAACATGCGATATCAGTGGCATTGCCGAACACCCCCGTAAACTTGTGACAGGTTCAGAAATCAGAAGTTGATGTAACTCTGTAGTAACGCACCTGGTGAGATAGGGCGAAATATACCTGGCAATAAATTGGAAGAAACTATTCGCATTTCAGTTGAATTTATTCAGGTTTGTGCTTTATTTTATGTTGATGTAACTCTGTAGTAACGCACCAGATGAGATGCAGCCTAATATGCTTCGCAATAAATTGGAAGAAATACAATAGGATTAAAATGAGAAAAACAAAACGAAAAATCCTTAACACTATAAACAAGAACTTGGTGAAAAACATCGATATAAATGAAAGTATCAAGCAGTGTAACTTCACTTGTGTGTGTGTGTGTGGGGGGGGGGGGGGCGTTGGTAACTAAACTAAAGAATTCTTTTCCACACCTTCAGGTGTAATTTATGTATAGAGTTAAACCTACATTTTATAGACCAATCAGCACTCGGTGGTTGATGGATTCAGTATCAAGCCAGTCTGGTTTATTTCGCCAGAAAAGATACAAAACCGAACGACAAGTATATTAGCAAGCTTCACAATATAACAAATACAAACAAAAGGTGAACGTTGCGGCTATTGAGCCTTCATCAGCACGTACAAATTAAACAATACTACACAGATACACAAAATCACTTAGCTGGTATCTTGAAGCAGCCGGGTCGGTTGTTGCTCAGCAGAATGACTACACGTGTCGGCTGGGAGGATAAATACCCCCTGTGGAGTACCAGGGGCCATAACTGGGGTGTTGGGGATAAAACTGTGAAGGCAGTTCAATCCCCTGGGATTTTAAATGAAACTGTGTTGGCAATTCAGTCCGGAGGGTGTTAAAGTCCCCAGAGTATAAATAAAGCGATTCTCAAGAGACTTGCGGACTCTGTCGCTGGAATAGTTAGATTTTAATGGCTGTCATCTCCATGTCGTAGACACATTGGTGATCATGGGAATTGAAGTGCAACAGTACTGGTTTCAGAGCACCATTTTGCTTTTCAGAATGGGTCGACCTGGAACACAAGGCAGTTGTGAAACAAAATTCCACCTCCGTTCAGATTCGAACGCACGACCTTCGGATTCACAAGCGAGCGTCTGCTACACCACAGCGGCTCCCTTTATTTTATGTTATGTATACAAATTATTTTACGTACAATTATACTGAAATAAAATGTCAGTATAATAGATTACATGGGGCCCCGATCAGAAAGTCGTGGGTTCGAGTCCTGACGGAGCCGAATATTTTTTTACCAATGCTGACCTTGGCTCCTAGGTCAGCCCAGCCTTCAATGCGTACCAGGTATAGTCCTGGGAAGTAAAGGTGACTGGTCTGCTGGTGGCCACATCACCTACCAAATGTTGACTGCTCTATAAAATATAGGTCTAGCCCTATCTGCCTGAAGGCGGGGAAAAGGGTACTTTACGAAGCGAACGCGCTTTGTAATGCCGTGGTGCCGGGTTCGATCGTAGCTGCAGGCCTTGCTCCTTGTATTGGTTTCGACAGTGGTATCGAGATTCCAATCGTCTAGAAAGCAATGGCAAACTACTAGAGGTAAATTTATAAGTAAGCCTGAGCTACTGAGTTTAGTGCTTGGTGCAGCCCTGTGAGCTGTGTTTTTCCTATAGAGTGCCTTCCATCAGTGCAGCGTTTGTGTCATGGTATTCAATATGATCGGTAGCCAGTTTACGTGTGAGCTGGTGAAATAATAATTCAGCGTGTGTAACTTCCTTTAACGACAAACTGCATTTCTGGTGGTGATTGTTGGCTTTGGCGCCTCCAGCAACTGAAATACGCATTTACTGCATGCGCATATTTCTGGATTGTTCCAGGACTAATTGTTTGTTCATCAGTTTTTCAGTTGCAACAATGAGGGACATTTCATTTGATTTGCATTGGCACAGGCACGGAGTAAGTATGGGAAAACCCGATTGTGGTGATGTTGAAACCTCGACTTAGGCTCAAACAAGAGCGTAACCCCTTCATAAATACCGCAATTACAGCCTAAATTATTAGCAGGTGGGACAGGCTAAAAGGACATCCACTCAAACCAAAAGACTAAAATAAAAGATCCAGACATGAAATGACGGACAGCACGACAAACTAAGAGAGACGCTTAGTCGTTTGTAATGGCACCAATTTAAGCCATTAAATTTGACACAAATAATACAGCTTGGTGAAATGGTTCGGCCATGTAACTCGGATGTCAGCAAACAGTGTACCACAGTAAGCACTGATGTACAGACCAGGCGGAAAGCGATGAGGAGATCGACCATGCAAACGATGGACAGAGGAAATAACAGAGTCCCTGGGAATCCCCAGCTACGAAGCGCACAAGCGGGCACTTTCCCGTAAATTATACGGTTCTTTAATAATATCCTACCTCCAGATGACGTTACAGAACAGTCCAGCCTTTTAGAGGGTGGTAAGACTGGGTTTCCCGGCTTTCTGATGCTTTTAACGACTCCAAAACACCTAGATCTGGTCCTAACCCTAACACACCTACGTCCCACGAGAGAGTGCAGGCTAGGTCCTACGAATGCATGCGGCCTAGGTCCCACGACTGCGTGCTGCCTATCTACCACTCCTTAACTCCTTAAAATAGTGGACTGTCCTGTGACCTATGGATTTCCCTGTTTGGGTAGGATATTGATAAAGTACCTCGACACCGCAAGGTACCTAAGGATCAAGAAGAGATGAGATGAATCGCTAGTTGCGTATCATTTACATAACGCTGCAGAACTAACCCCTTGACGCAGATATGTTTTTTCTAGGTAAATTTTGCGTTCAATAGTTTGTCATTGCTTAATAAACGGTGAGCTCTCTGTATCACTGTCGAAATCAACGTAAGACAAACCGTCCGCCGCTGGGATCGAAACCGGCACCCCGCATTGCAATGCGCGTATGCAACGTCTAAGCCACAGACGCCGACGAGATGAATACAGCTTGGGAAATACATTTCGCACAAAGAAACCAGACCACAATTATAACCAACAAGAGAGGAGGGGGCACCTGAATAACTATAGTAGCAGAATTTCTTTTTATTAGCTTGACTGCGGTCACCCGTATTTTTATCACGTCCTGAATGACTGAAGAATAAGACAGCAGTGAAGAGAACTGGGCATGTTAGGAAATTATGGTAGGCTAAAAAAAATGTGCTTTTTTATTCATCATAGTCATCATCATAGTCATCATCATTATCGTTATCATCATCATTTTCATCACCCTCATCATCATTATCATCGTCATGCTGCTAGCTTTAACCCCCACCCCCACCCCCAACCCCACCCAGGTTTCTTATATTACAAACACCCACACAATCTTCTCCCGAACTGGAACCATATCCCTAGAAGCCATAACCACACGTGACAACCACACAGCAACCCAAGGTTGTGTTATGCCGCATTCACGAACATAAAACGGACAGTTGCCGCAGCCAGCCAATGATAATTGCATGTCTTTATTGTTGTTTATTTGGCGAGGATCTAACAGCGTTTCTGCCGAAGCTTGGAGATAGGGGTCATCCCTTGATGGTCTCATTGTGTACGCGTAACCTGCTTTCCCAGAGTTCTCTCATCTGTTGGGGAAGAGCGCTTTTCTTTTGAGCTTGTGATGTGTCTGAAATAGGGACTTTCCGACTGTTGAACGTTTTTTATTTATTTTTTGCACAGGCGAAAGAAAGTAGACGTTGTTATGCATTGGTGTGTATTATTATTATCGTCTGCGGTGTCGTCATCGCCTTCGTCGTCATCATAATCGCTGATATTATCACCACCATCGTCGTCGTCCTCATAATCCTTGACATCATGATTTTCATCATCATTACCGCCATTATCGTTTACTTGAGCACTCCGTCATCATTATCATCAGCATTGTTGTCATCGTCAGCGTTTTAATTGTCATCATCATCAATAGCATTGAATCGCCGTCTTCGTCATCATCATCACCATCGTCGTCGTCGACATCATAATCGACTTCATCACCATCATTACTGTTTTTACCGTGGTCAGTTTTCATAATAGACGTCGTCAATATCGTCATCCGTTGCCATCAATCATCATCGTATCATCATCACCATTGTTGTCGTAGACACCATAATCGACTTTATCACCATCGTAACTGTTTTTACCGTGGTCGGTTTTCATAATAGACGTCGTCATTATCGTCATCCGTTGCCATCACACATCGCCGTCATCATCATAACCATCGTCGTCGTTGACATCATAATCGACTTCATCACCATCATAACTGTTTTTACCGTAGTCTTTGTTGTTATAATAAATCTCATTATCATCCTGTGCCATCAATCATCGTCGTCGTC
Organism: Candidula unifasciata; assembly: GCA_905116865.2. Taxonomy (NCBI): domain Eukaryota; kingdom Metazoa; phylum Mollusca; class Gastropoda; order Stylommatophora; family Geomitridae; genus Candidula; species Candidula unifasciata. The sequence goes on from CAJHNH020002046.1 coordinate 291,715, forward strand.
ATCACCATCACTATCGTCATCCTCCTCATCATAATCGTCGTCCTCCTCATCATAATCGTCACCCTCCTCATCATAATCGTCGTCCTCCTCATCATAATTGTCGTCTTCCTCATCATAATGGTCATCCTCCTCATCATCATCGTCGTCCTCCTCATCATAATCGTCGTCCTCCTCATCATAATCGTCGTCCTCCTCATTATAATCGTCATCCTCCTCATCATAATCGTCGTCATCCTCATCATAATTGTCGTCCTCCTCATCATAATCGTCATCCTCCTCATCATAATCGTCGTCCTCCTCATCCTAATTGTCGTCCTCCTCATCATAAACGTCGTCCTCCTCATCATCATCGTCGTCCTCCTCATCATAATCGTCGTCCTCATCATAATCGTCGTCCTCCTCATCATCATCGTCGTCCTCCTCCTCATCATCGTCGTCCTCCTCATCATCATCGTCGTCACCATAGCTGTAAATATGTTTTAGAAACAAAACAACCAGCTCACCAACTGTCTTTGTTTAACATCATATTTTTTACCAACTGGCGTGGGCGATCACTATTCTCGGCAACCAACGATCTCCAACAGCATGTACAGTTCCTGCGCTAACATAGCTGTGCATCATCAGTGTTGGTAAGCCACCAAGATTTTTCTCACTGTTCTTCTCTATCTCTCTTTCCATCATTTGTTTCCCCCAGCTATGACACATTCCGTTTTTCTCTTCTCATAACGTGATAGAAAATGGCACCTGCTCTTTCGTACATCCGAAATAGGGGTTTTTCCCCCTTGAAGCAAAGGCACACGTGTCAGGTAACCTACTAGCCTGACAGTTGCGTGATTTCTATCGGATATGCATCTGTTAAGTGATGTCGTGTTTTGTTATTCATACTTGTGGTATTGTAGATGCATCTAATGTGCTGGTGAAGGCTCATTTGTCGTTTCTGTTTATAATATTGTGAATCTGGCTGGTGGTACTTTTCTTCTGGTTTGGTATCTTGCTTTGAAACAACGCACGAACTCTGAGGCACCAGCGATGATCACCAGGAGTCTCAGTAAAAATGTATTTGTGAACCTAATTATGCCCTCTATGAAACGAACCAGCCACGACCAAAGCGCATAGCAAACACCTTGACCAATTAGGGATTATTGATTAATGAGGATTTACATCATAGCACTTTGGACAGAGGCGTGATGCTGACCACATCACCCATCTTGTGCCGTTGGTCTATAAAAATATAGGTGTAGCCCTATATGCCCTATACGCCTAAAGGCGTGGAAAGGGTCCTTTACTTTACTTTACTTACTTACTTTGGACAGATCCATAGTTGCTCCGATCTCCTCATCAAAACCTTCACAGTCGTTAAACGATTGGTGACGTCCGTTCCTAGTTGGTTAATCAAACATCTTGGCCCTTTGGTGAAATATTCATTTCTTGCTGCTCCGGGTTGCACCCAATTATCCATCAGCCTGGACAGGGAAACAGAGTCATGTCCCACACCAGCCTGTTCGTCTTCCTGCTATTTTGTTCCATTCCATTTGCAGAAGAAAACAATATTTCAATTGCGTTCAAGAGTTTTAACTCCTCAGAGCATTTGCTTATATTTGCGATCTTTATTGTGTAGAACTTGTTCAGATACTGTTTCCAGTGGTTCCATTGTGCACATGTTATTTATATCTTCGCTTCTGCCCAGTACCGGACCATAGCAGCCGCAGTGTGTGCAAGATAATCTAGACGTTCGTTGCCTCGAACACCCGCGTAAGGCGGCATAAATAATCATGTTAGGCCAGCTATTCGAGATGTGTTTATTAATACAATAGCTTCTTGTCTGATAACCCAGCCTTGATTTTTCTTAAGCAAATGCATTAAGTTGCTAAGTATGCAAAGCGCATGGGAACTCTTGAATAGCCAGCCATGTAATTCGTCACTTACATCAGTTTCCATTAAAAAGCTGCCAGCAAAGACAGCATTCATTTCCGCAATAGTCTTCATCCTTTAGCTTGCAATGAATTACTGATCCCCTCCGAGTGAGTTTCAAACCTTGGCTCACATGTCGACATAGCCTTAAATGGGTACCAGGTTACGTCAAGGCGACCGGCTTGATGTTGATCATATCTCGTATAATATTTTATTATGTATTTTTTTTTTAATATATAAACATAAAATGTATTATAGCATGCAATTGTGGCCTGAAAGATGAGTGCTTGGGAGGGCCAAATGTAAGACTGGCCTGCGTGCCCATTTGTAACCCTTTGGAAAAAAACTGTTTGTTCCCTCGTTCGTTCGTTTGTTTTTTTTTTTTTTCTTCTTCCTTCCTTCCTTTTCTTCCTTCTTTCTTTTCCTTTTCCTTCTTCCTGTTTTCTTCCTTCTTTTTTTATTCCTTCTTCTTCCTTATTTCTTCTTCCTCATTTCACCCTCCCATTTTCTTCTTCCTTCTTTCTACTTCCTTCTTTCTTTTTCCTTCTTTCTTCTTCCTTCTTTCTTCTTCCTTCTTCCTTCTTCCTTCTTCTTCCTTCCTAATCCTCCTTCTTCCTCCATTTTTCTTCCTTCTGTATTCCGACCTCCTTCTACTTTCTTGCTCTTCTTTTTTCTTCCTTCGTCTTCCTTCTTTTTCCTTCTTCCTTTTCCCTTTCTTCCTCCCTTCTTCCTTCCTTCCCATTTTCTTCTTCTTCTTTTTCTTCTTCTTCTCAGCGTTTACCGTCTGTAGACTCCGGTAGAAAGTTTTGGTTGTTTGTCCACTTCTCGACTTCAGTCTTGTTCTAGAACTTCAGGTTAGCATGCATACACGTTTTGCAGATTTGCATTACTTGTATGCAGACTGTTGGTTCCTTATCTCTCAGGCAGATGATCTCAGACTTCGTTTGATAAGGAAGGCAACAGGTCTCTTCTTTTCCCCTTAAAATGAGGTCCCAGTACTCACAGGGGAAGTTGCTGCCACTAAACCCCCCTCCTCTCATTCCATCTGTTTGTGTTCCATTCTATCGTGATGTGCTTCTCCGAGCTGTGTTTATACAAAGAAAATATTTGCCGATTTCATTATTGTGTTTCTCTTCATGGCAATTTTTAGAGTTTGTTTTTAAAATTAGAAAATTAGGCCACAACTAAAATTCTGACTTTGTGTACGAAATGGCTGGCCAGTTCTCCAGCGACGGGCCATCTTTATTGAAACCTCCCATCCTTTTCGATTTTTTCCGACGAAAAATTCGTTAGCATGAACAGCTTTCACCAAAGTAAATTTGAAATTCTTAAAGTGTCTTTTCCAATATGGTTCACAGCACGGATGAAGTGTTTCCCAGCGGACTGCCCATTTTCTTTCGTTTATTCTGACTGCTTTATGTTTTTAAATCACTTCTTTTCTTTCCCGCCCTGTCTCTGAGCACGTGACATAGCTTCGCCATTTTTAAACTTCTTACATACTTTAAAAGGACAACAAGACAAGAGGTTTGAAAGAAACGCATTGCAAACAGATTCCTTGAAATCGAAGCCCCATAAATTCTCTCCGCGCTTTTATCGAAATGTCTACATGTATGCAGCTCGAAAATGGGCAACAAAAGGTCAGCGCTTAACGCTGAAGATTGAAGACCTCTTTGCCTGTTTGGACCTGCAGTCCTGATACATTTCGTCTCAGGGATCGTGCTTGTCTTTGCACTCGTGGAAGATCTATAGAGCGAATAGATATACTAAATATATAGTTTATTGTGGTCACAATTCTATGAGTCAGCGTTTGTATTGGCCTGTTAGGAAATCTATACACTGAATAGGTATACTAAATGTATAGTTTGTTCATTTCGCTCAACATTCTATGAGTAGATACTTGTCGTGAACTGTTCAAAAAAATCTATATAACGAATAGGCACACTAACTATGCAGTTAATTCTTGGGTGTGTTTGTTTTCTTTCTTTCTTTCTTTCTTTCTTTCTTTCTTTCTTTCTTTCTTGTTTTCTTTTTTTATTTATTTATTTATCTCTTTCCTTTTTTTCTTTTTTTTATGTTTTTTCTTTCTTTCTTTCTTTCTTTCTTTCTTTCTTTCTTTCTTTCTTTCTTTCTTTCTTTCTTTCTTTCTTTCTTTCTTTCTTTCTTTCTTTCTTTCTTTCTTTCTTTCTTTCTTTCTTTCTTTCTTTCTTTCTTTCTTTCTTTCTTTCTTTCTTTCTTTCTTTCTTTCTTTCTTTCTCTCTTTCTTTCTTTCTTTCTTTCTTTCTTTCTTTCTTTCTTTCTTTCTTTCTTTCTTTCTGTGACTAAATCTGTACAGTTATCCCTTTTTTTTCTGGATCCGCCCGTATCTTTTTTTTTCGCGTTCACGGGCTGCAAACTCAGAAGGAAAGTGGTTTTTTTTGGGGGGACCCCAGAACCCACACGGGAAATTGTCGCTTTTATAAAGCGGTTGGCACATTGTGTTGTCGTTACCATCTACGCTGCTTTTTCAAGATTCACGACCTGTTACTGGATGTATAGCAACTTTTGGATAGTGCGCTAATAGCAGCTGCCTGGTGTTGAAGTCGGCTCTGTGGTTAATTCGATGCGAACGCGCCGGGATGCCGGGATGCCGGGTTCGATCCCAGCTGCGGGCCACACGAGCCTTGCGTTGCTTTCGACAGTGGTATCAGGGAAGCCGACCGTCTAGAAAGCAATGGCAAACTACTGGACATAAATTTGCCTAGAGAAACCACACAACAGCCAGGGGCTGTTTGGGTTGGTTCTGCAACGTCCTGTAAAGGATACCCAACTAACCTAACTTGGCGTTGAAACAGTTAACGTGGTTGAAATATTCCACATGTCAGTTTTATTTACTTAAGCAATTCTTGTTTCACTCCGAAAACAAATTTAAAAAAAACAAACATGTGAAATAAGAACAAAGGGATGTCTTTTGTCGCCTCTCTTATTTTAACTGGCAATAGACGGGATTATAAAGACAGCAACAGCTAACAGTAGGAATAGAATTCAGTGGACCCCTATACAACAGCTTGCTGACTTGGACTTCGCTGACGATATTTCTCTTCTATCCATTTCACGGAATCAGATGCAAGATAAATTACACATAGTTGATGAAAGATTAAAAAAAAAAAAATTCGGTTAAAAAAAAATATATTAATAAGAATTAAGGAAGGTAAACAGTAGCCTAATTGCCTGTGGTGTTATCCCACAACAAAATGGGACGTTCAGAACCTGTTTCTGAGGCAGTGAAAATAAAAAATGGGAGAACTGATGAGAACTTAAAATAAGAATGCAAAAGGCAAGAGCGATTTTGTACAGCACTAGGAAACTATTGCAAGAAGGGGAATGAACTAATACTAAACTTACAAGTGCCAACTCTGATGTTAAACCCGTACTGTTGTATGGAGCGGAAACACGGAGAACAACTTAAACAGTTATTAATGAACTGTACACATTTATTAACAGCTGCCTGCACAGAATAGAGGGAATCAAGTGGTATGGTAACAAATGATGTAGAGCTTAAGGAGAAAACTAAACAAATTTAAACGAATCAAGAGTTGAGGAAAAGACGCTGACGTTGGATAAGACACACCTTGAGAAAACCCGAGAACTATATAAATAGAAGGGCTTAAACTAGAACACACAAGGGCATGGGGTAAAAATGTAAACCAAAAAACACAGTGAGAAGGGAACTAGAAAGTGCAGGTAAAAAGACTGGAAAGACATAGGAAGAGCTGCATGCGTTAACGAAGGATCGGACTTCATGGCTTGAGTTGGTTGGAAACCTATGCTCCTCGGGGGATTAAGGACAGAAGAAGAAGTATACGACTGCAAAATGAACAGCCAAGGCTAATGCAGCATTTAAATTAACGCAAAGTGCTCAGCTGCCAAACAACCTACAGCTGAATCGACCACAATATGACTTGATTTTTAAACTACGTTCATAGTTCGAAAGCCACATGGGCAGAACTGCAGCGCTAAATAGTTAGTTTCTTGATTGCAGTGAAAGTTCTATGAGCAGACCAGAGTGCCGATAAAAGCGTTTCGATTTATCATCTTCGTCGGGTCGAATGTGTTCACTTTGAATGTACATGGCTGCCGCGCCTATTGTCTATTGATTTCGAGGTACGGGCAACAGCAGCAGGGACACAGAGTCAAAATGGAGGAGGGGGAGGTGTTACAGTTGTGCCCTCACGCCCCCTTGTCGAATACATATTGTAAGGACAAAGGGGAGAGATGCTCAGGGGGCATAATCCTAGTTTGAGAAATAATAATGATAGCCACGGTGTAGTAGCTAGACTCTCGCCTCGCGCGAGCCCACATACACCTGAATACACAAGCCCATACATCAATTCATGCATAAATTCATCTATCCATCCATGCATCCATTTATCCATAATCCACTCATGAATCCATTTATCCATGCATCCATTTATTCATGCATCCATCCGTGATTCCATCCATGCATCCATCCATGCATCCATGCCTGCATGCATCTATCTATCCATCCATCCATCCATCCATCCATCCATCCATCCATCCATCCATCCATCCATCCATCCATCCATCCATCCATCCATCCATCCATCCATCCATCCATCCATCCATCCATCCATCCATCCATCCATCCATCCATCCATCCATACACACACATACATACAAACATACACATACATACACACACACACATACACACACATACATTCACACACATATAAATGTCGCATGACAGCATCCACACATCTGCCACAGTAGGAAGGTCCACAAGCTGAACACCCTAAACTCGTCATCGTAACTATGTATTAGAATAGGCCAAGCATAGTTAGATAGTTCGTTTGTTGTGGGGGAGTCCTGATAGGAAAAATCCCTACAAAACCCTTTGATAATGACTCTTTTAGGCTTTGAGAGTCGAATTAAACGTTAGGACACATTTTCTACGCCTATTCTAAATAAATTGTCTGACCACTGCACTGCATTAGTGAGCGAGATTCGTACGCTAACTGCTGTAGTTAGGGGACGTGTTTGTGTGCGTCACTTCTCTACAGTCCGGTCTTGGAGGCAGGCGTTTTTCCTTGTGTCTCGCCGATTGACCGTTATACAGACAAGATTCCTTATTCTCTTTTTTTAGTTATCATGGGTGAGTTTTCTTAAGGACTTTTTAATTGAATATTTGCGTTCATAGTGTCTGTGATGTAGGTAAGTAAGATCAGCAGCTGGATAATGCGAATCTGTTTGCCTACGATTCTTGCTATGGAAGACGGCGAAAGGAGCTCCGGATCGGAAGGCACTTTCGGTTGACCTTTCTCGCAGAATGCTTTGAAATGGCCTTTTAAACCTTTTCAATTCAATCAATCTACATATCTGGAGTGGGTTTGTAGTATTGATAACTTTGTATTGTTAATTATTTGCTAGTATTCGGTATCAGAACTTGGTAAGTCTCTGAATTGTTTTGAATGACAAGAAGCTTATGGGCAGACATGACGTCATGTCCGCTGTTGCTAGGTGATTTCGTAACCACAACAAGCTTCGACTGTCGTATTGTTTTCATAACATGTTTCAGTAGGTCTTGGTTTTGACTTCATCGCCGATCCCTTATTTTCTACGTTAGAAGGAAGGGTAAATAATGGGGATCTGTCTAACCTTTGCCACAGAACGGAATCCAGGAACTCTTCGAGTTAATGATCTAGTACTCACTCTAGGAAACAAAAAGGATTCTAAGATTGAGGTAACCAACCTTCATGGTTTGGAATAACCTAAAATATATCTGAGCATTTGGAGGAAGTAAGGACCTTGATTAAATAGGTACGTTGAGTACGGTTCGCTCATGTCTGTTACTTTACGTTTTTCAGGATTGTCTGAAGATCCTACAAGTGTCTATGTATGATAGTGTGTTTTCAACTGCCACGACCCAGTAAGCGATTACGTATGCTGAATTACGGTGTTGAATGAGCGAACGACATTGGAGCCGGAGTCTCTCAATAGTGAATTGAGTTTCTTGGATCAACACCCGAAACTGATCCGGTCCAGTGAAGTAAGATGACAGTCCTTGATTAATACCAGAAGCTGAGTCGTTCATGTGTGGCCGTACTGGGAAGTACGGCAGTGACAGTTCCTTTCCAACATCCGGAGAAACTGATTCAGTCCGAGAGAGCCGTGCAGTAAAGTACGGTGGCGTATCACTCCATTCTGAGACGCTAAGGAGCTACGAGATCTGATCAGATAAGTGACGTGGCGGACTAAGATAACTCATCTCTAAATGTGCCTTCATGGTCAGGTCATCTCCTCCGCAGTGATGAACTTGATAGTCTATAGGTCTATTTAGAGGAATTCTTTCTCTTGTGTTAGATTTTCAAAGTTGCGATCGTTCCTTTTATTTCTTCGCTACGTTATTCATTAACTTTGTTATAGTAAATTAATTACAGCCGTGATTTAATTCAGTAGTTTTCTCGTTGGTAGAAAAGTTTCGTGTTACTGAATTTTATTGTCTTATTCAGAGAAACAGTGTTGTCTTGTCAAATTCGCTGTTGATTATTTGTTCGACTGGACTTGTTTTGTTCCAGTCTGGGGGCAATCTGTGGTGAGGACGTCTGGCCGAGAGGTACCCAAGTGTTCATAATAACCCTGTGGAGTCAGAGCTCGTGTCACCTCATCCCTGAGACAGGTTGAATGGAAAGTTTGAACCGAGGGTTAGGCCTCTAGACGAACGAGAGCCACCATTCAAAACTCTCCTGTCTCAGAGCACCTGAGGGATTTGTGAAAATATCCTGTAAGTAAGGGGCGCGACAAAACTGCCATACGACAGTTAACACACACAAATACATACACATATATATATATACATACACATATACACACACATATATATATACACACACACATGCACGCACACACGCACACAGACAGACAGACAGACAGACAGACAGACAGACAGACAGACAGACAGACAGACAGACAGACAGACAGACAGACAGACAGACAGACAGACAGACAGACAGACAGACAGACAGACAGGACAGACAGACAGACAGACAGACAGACAGACAGACAGACAGACAGACAGACAGACAGACAGACAGACAGACAGACAGACAGACAGACAGACAGACAGACAGACAGACAGACAGACAGACAGACAGACAGACAGACAGACAGACAGACAGACAGACAGACAGACAGACAGACAGACAGACAGACAGACAGACAGACAGACAGACAGACAGACAGGACATGACAGGACTGGACAGACAGACAGACATCACTAACACACGAACACTGTGTGAGCATGTGTGGTGTCTATGTATGCTTGTGTGGGTGCATCCCAGATTCGGCTTCTTTCTTCATTCAGTTTACAAATGCTGGCTTTTACACGGTAGCGGTTACGTTGAGCGGACTTACTGGAACTTGCGCCTGTGGGATTCTCATCCGAACGGTGCTACTTTGTGTCACCGGGTGTTTTTCTTTCGTTGTGCGGTATAGGTGGGGTTAAACGTCAGCCAGTCAGTTATACCTGTCGCCTGTAAGCATTAATGTTCACAGCTGGGACAAGAGGGTGGGAACCCTGTTCAACTGCGTTGTCACCATGCTAACAATCGTCTGACCTGAGATTAGTGCAGAGACTTCTTCTCTCTTCTGCCTTCTATTCCCCAGTGGAGCATAGGCCCTCAACCAACTCACGAAAAGTCGTTTTATCCATCGCTATCGCATGCAGCGCTTCTCGTGTTATCCTTATCTTTGAAACTTCACTTTCTTGCTTAATTTCTCAAATGTTTTTTGGTCTTCCTTTGGTTCTATGCCTCTGTGGGTTCCGGTGCTAAGACATTTTAGTTATTTTTTTGTCATGTTTTCTCAGCGTGTGTCCTATCCAACGCCAGCGTCTTTTCTTCACCTCTTGGTCCACTGGAACTTGTTTACTTCTCTCACAAAGCTCTACTTTAGTGATTCTATCATACCATTTAATTCCCTCTATTCTGTGCAGGCACCAGTTAATGAATATTTGTAGTTTTTTTAGTAATTACCTACGTTTTTCTCCATGTTTCCGCTCCATACAACAACGGATCAGTGCAGAAACGTACATAGAAATAAATAAAGCGACAGAGGACAAGACAACTGTGAAATGGAGTAATCCGGAAGCTGGCCATTCCAACATAATAAATAAACAGACAACATCCAAGATACAGCCAAGATGGGCAGCACCAGCGTGGGAACCTTGCGGCCCTGCTGTCAAGTCTGACACGTGGAACGATTTTTAATGTTACGCTGAGCAAGTTGGAAAAAAAGTTTATGGTCTCAATGAAATTTCAAAAACCCACACACACAAACACACTCACACATACACACAAAATCACACACATAGCAGAATTATGCCTTTTTTTTAAGCATTACATTATTGTGTTTCAATAAATTAAAATTAACAAATAAGGTCGATTTAGGTCATCAAGTGCCTTGACGAGAGGTGTGGGCGATCATTCTTCTCCCAATATCTGTGATCTTTAACGGCATGGATCAGCTCGTGTGCTGATAAGCATCCATGCCATGACAACAGCATGTATATGCTGAGACCCGTCCATGCCTTGACAACAGCATGTTATGTGCTGATACCCGTCCATACTATATCAACAGCATGTATATGCTGATACCCATCCATGCCATGACATCAATGTGTATGTGCTGATACCCGTCCACGCTATATCAACAGCATGTATATGCTGAGACCCGTCCATGCCTTGACAACAGCATGTTATGTGCTGATACCCGTCCATACTATATCAACAGCATGTATATGCTGATACCCATCCATGCCATGACATCAATGTGTATGTGCTGATACCCGTCCACGCTATATCAACAGTATGTATGTGCTGAGACCCGTCCATGCCATGACAACAGCATGTTATGTGCTGATACCCGTCCATACTATATCAACAGCATGTATGTGCTGATACCCGTCCACGCCATGACAACAGCATGTATGTGCTGATACCCGTCCATGCTATAACAACAGCATGTATGTGCTGATACCCGTCCATACTATATCAACAGCATGTATGTGCTGAGACCCGTCCACGCCATGACAACAGTATGTATGTGCTGAGACCCGTCCACGCCATGAAAACAGCATGTATGTGCTGATACCCGTCCATACTATATCAACAGCATGTATGTGCTGATACCCGTTAACGCCATGACAACAGCATGTATGTGCTGATACCCGTCCATACTATATCAACAGCATGTATGTGCTGATACCTGTCCATACTATATCAACAGCATGTATGTGCTGATACCTGTCCACGCCATGACAACAGCATGTATGTGCTGATACCCGTCCATACTATATCAACAGCATGTATGTGCTGATACCTGTCCACGCCATGACAACAGCATGTATGTGCTGATACCCGTCCATACTATATCAACAGCATGTATGTGCTGATACCCGTCCATACTATATCAACAGCATATATGTGCTGATACCCGTCCATACTATATCAACAGCATGTATGTGCTGATACCCGTCCATACTATATCAACAGCATATATGTGCTGATACCCGTCCATACCATATCAACATCATGTATGTGCTGATACCCGTCCATACTATATCAACAGCATGTATGTGCTGAAACCCGTCCACGCCATGACAACAGCATGTATGTGCTGATACCCGTCCATGCCAAAACAACAGCATGTATGTGCTGATACCCATCCATGCCATAACAACAGCATGTATGTGCTGATACCCGTCCATGCCATAACAGCAGCATGTATGTGCTGATAAACGTCCATGCCATGACAACATCATGTATGTGCTGATACCCGTCCATGCCATGACAACAGCATGTATGTGCTGATACCCGTCCATGCCCTGACAACAGCATGTATGTGCTGATAAACGTCCATGCCATGACAACAGCATATATGTGCTGATACCCGTCCAAGCCATGACAACAGCATGTATGTGTTGATACCTGTCTATGTCATGACAACAGCATGTATGTGCTGATACCCGTCCAAGCCATGACAACAGCATGTATGTGCTGATAGCCGTCCATGCCATGACAACAGCATATATGTGCTGATACCCGTCCAAGCCATGACAACAGCATGTATGTGCTGATTCCCGTCCATGCCCTGACAACAGCATGTATGTGCTGATACCCGTCCATGCCATGACAACAGCATATATGTGCTGATACCCGTCCAAGCCATGACAACAGCATGTATGTGCTGATTCCCATGCCATGACAACCATATGTGCTGCGTCCATGCCACAACAGCATGTATGTGCTGATACCCGTCCATGCCATGACAACAGCATGTATGTGCTGTCTATGCCATGACAGCTCGTGTATGTCCCGTCCATGCCATGACAACAACAGCATGTATGTGCTGATGATACCCGTCCATGCCATGACAACAGCAATGTATGTGCTGACATGACAAAAACATGTATGTGCTGATTCCCGTCTATGCAGCATGTATGTGCTGATACCCGTCCATGCCATGACAACAACATGTATATGAACATGATAACAGCATATATGTGCTGATACCCGTCCAAGCCATGACTGATATCAACAGCATGTATGTGCTGATACCCGTCCATGCCATGACAACAGCATGTATGTGCTGATTCCCGTCCATGCCATGACAACCATGTATGTGCTGTCCCGTCCATGCCATGACAACAGCATGTATGTGCTGATACCCGTCCATGCCATGACAACAGCATGTATGTGCTGATACCCGTCCCATGATAACAGCATGCTGATTCCCAACAGCATGTATGTGCTGATTCCCGTCCCATGACAACAGCATGACAGCTCGCATGTATGTGCTGATACCCGTCCATGCCATGACAACAGCATGTATGTGCTGATACCCGTCCATGCCATGACAACAACATGTATGTGCTGATTCCCGTCCATGCCATGATAACAGCATATATGTGCTGATACCCATCCAAGCCATGACGACATCATGTATGTGCTGATACCCGTCCAAGCCATGACAACAGCATGTATGTGCTGATACCCGTCCATGTCATGATAACAGCATGTATGTGCTGATTCCCGTCCATGCCATGACAACAGCATGTATGTGCTAATTCCCGTCCATGCCATGACAACAGCATGTATGTGCTGATACCCGTCCATGCCATGATAACAGCATGTATGTGCTGATTCCCGTCTATGCCATGACAGCTCGTGTATGTGCTGATACCCGTCCATGCCATGACAACAGCATATATGTGCTGATTCCCGTCCATGCCATGACAACATCATGTATGTGCTGATACCCTCCATGCCATGACAACAGCATGTATGTGCTGATTCCCGTCCATGCCCTGACAACAGCAT